>VBSM01002616.1:41036248-41075173 GCA_008086735.1 Cheirogaleus medius
GGAAAGTTAAATTTATTTTATATACTGTTACAATAAAGAAGTGTTATGCATTTGAAAAAAACCATACAAAATAAATATCTTTGTCTTACTAATACCAACTACCACTTTGATATTTTTAAAAAAGTTATGATGTCTCTACCTTTTTCCTTGTTCTTCCAAAGATTTCTTTCTATCTGAGTGAGTGCACTGGAATGGAAAGAAGAGATTGATTGGTATAGACAACCCCCTTATGCCACAATAGGTCTGGGAACTGGCAGTTTCCATATTTTTTTACAGCTTCATATTTCTCAAGTGACCTATACATAATAAATACCTATACTTTATTTCTCTCTCTCTCTTTTTTTTGTTAAGTCATTTGATTGTACCAAAATTAAAACCTTAGGAATTCCAGTAATCTAAGAGCAAAAGACAAAATAGCAGTTTCCTATGTTGACATGAGAACTGTGTGTTAGACACAGAAACTGCAGGTCTTGCACCGGCATATTCTCAGTATGCTTTTCACTCAATATTATCAAATGATGATTTTTGGTCTACCACATACTAGTGATGTTGCTAAATATAATCAGTGGTACATGCTCTGAATAAAAATTACAGGGAACTATAAAGGCATATATAAGGGAGAACTGATCTATTAGGGGGTATCAAGAAGACATTCTCGAGGAAGCAATATTTGAGTTAAGGGTTGAAAGATGAGTTGCAATTGGCCTGGAAAATGATGGGAAGGGTTTGAGGGGGGTGTCAAGAGTTTCTGCAAAGTAAACAGCATTTGCAAGCAATCTGAGGCTGAAGGAAGCATGACATGCTGGAGAAAGCAAAAGAAGTCTTGTGTAAGCTGGGGCATAGGTGTTAGCAGGTGGCACGTGATGTGACTGAACAAAGCCAGTCTTCACAGAGCCTTGTAGGCCATGTTGAAGAGTTAGGTATTTCAAACGTTATGAGAATCTGTTGAAAGATGGATATTTTAGGTTGGCAATTGACACAACAAGGTTTGGGTTCAAGACTAGATTTAAGTCCATTAAATTAATTAATTAATTCATTCATTCATTTGTCTTTCATATGGGGATTACATAACAGGGTGTTGTATTAACTGGCATCACCTTTCTGAAGCCAGAGAAAAAGCCAGGGAAATTGCCTAAAACAAGCTTAATTGCATGTAGCTTGCTTTGATGTGGCAGCCAAAGTATAGGGCATGGAGTGAAAATAGAGTTATCTAAATTTTTTGATGAAAATAGGGTTATCTAAATTTTTTGGAGCAGGGCTGGGATAGACAAGAGTGGGCCTTGTCCTTTTAATATATTCCTCGAGGGACAGGCTACTTCCTAAAATATAGATTCAATAAGCCAGAATAAGGCAAGTTTTTACCTTGCATATTCCAAATTTTTACTATCCTAAGACCAATTACAAGCAGAAAATATGTTTGGATGTGGATAGGTGGTGAGGTTTAGAGAAGAAGGTCATCAGTTTATATTGAAGTATATTGTCTGGGACTCATACAAGCTCTCCTTGATGTTTGATAGCAGCTGAGTCATATTTTAAAATAGTTTGAACTCAGCCTCTGAAGTTTTATGGTAGGAAGCAATTCCGCATCGGCAGGAAACTGAATTGAATGCCCTATAGATCATTTCCACATATGAGTTTCCGTTGTACAAAACAAATCCATATTCATTCCAATGATTTCCCCTTTATTCTTTTCAAACTCCCAAAAGGAAAAGATTAGATTCAAGTTTCCTCTCATAAATTACACTGTTTTAATTCAGTAAATTTGCATAAGCCCCAAACACCAAACTTCCTACAAATAGTTGAAATAAATATAGCATTTATGTATCACATTATCTATTCATAGATTTTTCAGATGATAAATTATCTAGCTTTTGTAGAATATGACTATAAGAAAGGTCAGATTCAATCCCCATAGCAAAGATGCAGCCAAAGGGATGTGCTACTTAATAAGCCTGAGATCCATAAACTGGAGCCCAGGAAAGGATTAGGAAAGTAGAGGAATAAAATAGAATCCCAGAGTAGTCAGCTTTAAAATGAAACAAACATTTGGAGGAGTGTTTTGACACGAAGACTTATGTTAAACACAAGCTCCAAGCCATCAGTCCATGTTCACCTCATACTAAGCCTGATATTCAATATTCTGAGTTGCTGGTAATTTCCTCCAAGGGACTCCAAGGAGGCTTGCCTGGACATTGGATGGCACAGTGGCGTTCAGTTGGGCATGGTAGAGTGAAGACATGTTTGTAATTCTCTTTTTCTTATCCTCACTTTATGACACTTCACCCCATTGCTCCTGCTCATCGAGACTTCTCATTCCTCTCCTTTCCTGTGCCTCTCACTTTCCCATCAAGTTTAAATTCATGGTCTCATTGTCTTTATTCAGTCAATTTCCATCCCCTGGAGTAACAGCTGAACTAGACCATGTGTTTGAACTAGACCACACCCATCCTTCTTGAACCTTCTTGAATTCTTCCTCCTACAGGAAACCTTTTGTGACTGTTATTCAGTATTTCCACCCTCTTTTCCCTTTTCTCTGAATATCCATTGTTCTTATAATCAACACAACACAATTGCATGCCTAACTGTTTTCAAACATTTCAGTGAGGTTTGTTGCGTGTCCTTGATGCTTCTTTGCAACAGGGGCCGTGTCTTGCACTTCTTTAACTTCTTGAACAGGCTTCAGCTGGGCATAGAGCAGCTACTAAAAACCTGTTGACTAATTACATTGCTTTCCATTCTATTCCTGTTAAGATTGTGCTGCATTACTTGAGGTTTTCAGTTTAGCTGCTTTTGGAATAATTTCACTGTAATGGCATGGATCTTGCCAAATACATTAAAATAAAATACTGTGCAAATATAAGTCTCTTAGTAATATGGCAAGTGAATTCTAAATTTTAGAGATCATCAGTTTCCTAAGTATTCATTGCACTTATGTAAAATCACACTAGTTACTAAAATAATAATAATAATTATATATATTTTCAGGGTAGATGTGATTCTCATGTTTATTTTAACAGTGCAGGTTAAGAACATTTCTATAATCTATTGTAAGTGGAGTTATTATCTTACATTTATAAAAATGTTGCCTTAAAATCAGAAGTCTGAACAAGATAAATCCTTAGTTCTATAAGATGTTTAGGTTTTAATGTATAATATGATATATCCATAATGATTACTAAATTAATAAATAATTTTTATTGTCTGTTTTAACATTTACTTTAATCCTTTCAAGCTTATATTGATAAGTGCCATGAAATTACTGACTTACATTAAAAATACTAGTCTGTTGACCATGACCAGAAAAATTGGATTTTCTTAGAGTTCTTGATCATTTAAATTTAAGAATATAAAAAAATATAAAATTAATTTAGTCCCTTTAAATAGGAAGACAGATGTTTAGTTAGTTGGAATGCTTTAAAACATATTTTCAAAGCAATATATGTTCATTGTAGAAAGTAAAAAAATATAAAAAAATGTAAAGTAGAAAATAAAAATCATCAATGATTCTAATATCTACGATAACTCTTCTTAACATGTTGGTGTTCTTAGTTTTTAAAATTTAGCATTTGATCATAGACATAAAATATATTTGATATTTTTGTCCTTAGCTACACAGAAATAAAGATAAAGGCAAATATTTATAAAATTTTTAAAAGTTGTGAAAATATTAGTGCATTTTATTGCCTTTAAATATAAATTTTTGCTCTGATCAGTTGTAGTTTCACCATTATATCTAGATGCAAAGGGGGATTGATTTTAATTGAAATATTTTAAAGCCTTCTGGATAAATTGTTTAGCACAGGGTAGAACATATAGTCCAGTTAGAATTAGGGGCACAGTAATTATTCCCTCAAATTTTTAGTGAATTCTAAGTGTTGGAGAAACATTCCAGATTGACAGATGATGTTAACTCAGAAGACATCATAAACACTGAGAAGTGCACAGAAAACCTACCTGCTTTGAGCACACTGAGAAATAACAGGCAACAACTATAAAGCTAAAAACCTATATGGGAGAAGTATATCTGGAAAAGATACTCAGCAAACAACAGAGACTGAGGATAGTAAATTATATAAAAATTGTGCTACAGTGGATTAACAGTAACTGTATGTACATTGGCAATAAGCAACAGAGATTCTTCTTGATTTCATAATTTTGGAATAATTACACATGCGGTGTTGAGTATCTAATCCTTATTTTTGGAAATATATACATATGCTGGAGGTGGTTTAGAAAAAAATGACACCACCTCCAGGAAAATTAGGCATCAAGATCCAGGTACAAATTCATTTAGATTGATGTGCACATGTCTACAGCATTTTGCCATTTAAGTGAGCGGTGTGGAGTTCAACCTCAGAGCACAAGTTATGGTGACTCAAAATCCAGATCAAGTAGATATTATAAAATGTGTCTTCCATAATCATATTTGTTGAACACCTCTGTCTTAGTCTCTCTGTGCTGCTATAACAGGATACCTGAGACCGGGTAATTTATAAAGAACAGAAATTTATTTCTTACAGTTCTGGGAAATGGAAGCCCAACATCAAGGTATCAGCATTGGGTGTCTGGTGAGGACTGCATCCTCAGGAGGGGAGCAACGCTGTGTTTCCACATGGAAGAGGGAAGGGCAGGAGGGGAAGAGCTCCCTCTGTCAAGCCCTTTCACAAGAACACCCAATCCCCACCCACAAAGGAGGAGCCAACATGGTCCAATCACCTCTCAAAGGCCCCACTTCCCATCAACCACCACATTGGCAACTGGAGAAGTTTGGAAAGGATACATTCGAACCACAGCATTCTGCCCTGACACCCTCCTCCCGGCAAATCCACACTCTTCTCTCAGAGATTCACTCTGCCATTCAACACATTTATGAATTAATTTATTCCACAAATATGAATGAAGACAGTAAACTCTTTATAGATTACAGCCGAGACATCCAGATAAAGGGAAATTCTGTGGATAGCCAGAAATAAAGCTTTGTGGTAAAAGATACAAATCTCTTCAAGAATTACTCAAAAGTAGTACTTGAGAAATTTTTAAGGGCATCTGAATAAATTAGTAAGAAACACAATACGGTGTGCAATTGTGTACAGGGAAAAGGGTGGGATGATTTGATAAGCTTTAATTATATCCCGGCTCAAAGACAAAGACCTTCTCTAAAGGCAGATTACGAGAAGACCAGAAGCAGAGGTTAGGGTTTTATTTCTGCAACTCCACGGTGATTCACCCTTCATTTGGATCAAGATTCTCTTGGCTTCCACGCGTAGCCCAGCTGCATCTCCACCCACTGGGGAAAGAGTGCAGTCAAGGCAATTATCCTGCTAATTTATCTAAAAACGACAAAATTGCAGAAACAGTTTTCTTGTTTCCCCCTGAATTATCCAGGTAGGGGGTCCAGCATGATTACGTTTCTGAGGGACTCTTTCCCTCCTTTTCATTTTGCATCTGTGTATACAGGCTTTCTCCCATCTCCGCAGCGGAAATTTGCATACTGCTAACTCATTTGAATTCTGCACCTTTATAATTTGACCGTGAGGTCACTATATGTGGGTCCGAGAAACATACACACACACACACAGAAAATGGAGAACCATTTATATAATAATTATACTTTGATATACTTCATAAATGGCAAATCCAGAGCAGAGGCTTCTACAGCATGGACCAAGATTGGCTAGAGGCTTAATTTAATCTTGTTTTTCTAAGTAGATTTTATGATCTTTGAAGGGAGGGACTATGCCATGTATTTCTCACTGTAACCTCCATGACACTGAAAATGGTGCTAGTCACAGAGCTGTTTTTTAAAGAAGCACTTTTGAAAGGAACACCTCAGGGTAGTGTTTATTCAATGTGGTGTCAGTCTTTTAAGCAGAGTTTTGTAGAGTGCCTAGCATGTGAGAAGCTGATGTAGGGATGGTGGCATGTTTTCTAGGGACTACCTAGCATATCTTAATCTCTTCATGCTGTGGGGAGGACAACCGAGGCAGAGTCAGGCCAAGACCTGAGGGCTCCATGAACGTCTATAATAATTCAGTAATTCTTCAAATTGCTATGCTCTGGATATTCTTTCAACATTTATTTTAAGAAGTCAAGGAATAAGGTATGAAAGAGGGATAAAGGAAGAGGACCAGTTGTGGTGGTTCTCAGCTTTTCCACAATAATCCAGCAGAAAGTTAGTTTTGAACTGAAACTTGCATTCCCCTCTTAGCATGACCAATCAACCAACTGACCAACACCTGCGCCAACCAGATGCAGTTTCCTTAGAAGGAAGGCAGGGTCAGCAAGGCCCTGAGGATGTCTAATCTCCCTCAGCCCCTACCCTCTACCATCTGAGGAGTTTATTCCTTCTATTTATAAGCATATTCCTCTGAGAAGAGTTCAAGTAAAAACGAATTTCTTTGTCTCATTTCCATGCAGTGACACATAGTGACGGCTTAGAGATGGTCACTATGTGCAATTGCCCTAGCCACCCTGCAATCTGGCTCAGGGCAGTTTGTGATGTGAAAAGTTGGGATAAACTGCTTTACTTCAGGGCATGGCTACAACATAGCCATGTTGTGCTACAACATAATCGAAGTATCCTGAGCTCAGTCTAAGGTCTAAGGTCTCTCCTAACCTTTGGAGATGACTTTTTGGAGGGGTCCAATACAGATATGAAAACTAGGAACTGCTTGGATTATAATTCTTTCCGTCCCCCGCTCCTTCTTCCTGGGCTCTGTCTGGGAGGAATGACTATGGAAGAGTTTGTATTCCAACCTACACTCTACAATGAATGTGGCGAGGCAGCTGCCGCAGGTGTACAACGTCCCAGGGTTTCTGGAGGTGAAGTTCTTAGCAACGCATAATTGGAAGCCACCAGCAAGAGAGCCATAGAGAAGGTTGCATTTAACTTTCTTTATAAAAATTTACATTGTTAATCCTTAATCATAATTCTCAGTATTGAAATGTATTGGTTTGAATGTACATTAGCATCCTCTGGGATTTAAAAGCAATTACATTTAAAAATGAAATTGCGGTCCACACGTAAACAGGAATGATCTTTAAAGCAAATTAAACAAAAGGCTCTAATTACAAATCCATTTAATTTACAGACAGAGAATTAACCTTTAGTTCATTGGTAAATAAGTATGCAGAGAAACAATAATCCAAAATTTAATAACATGAACAAAGTATTTCTTATAAGCTTTGGGGCCTATGTTTGATCAGAGTTTCCATATCACTTCACCTTTTGAATTTTTAAAAGGTTTAAGACAAAATTAGTGTGTGGAGAGTAGAGAATGAGTTCAAGTTACATTCTGGTTACTCTTCCTCATTTATTACATTTGGAGGTTATTATATCACAGGAAGATAATGCTATAAGGACTGGATTTTTGAAAAGTTCTTTCATACTGCTTTTATTTTTATTGAATGCCCAGAATTTACAACAGTTTAATCTGGAGCCTTCCCCAATCTCTCCTGCTCCACTTAAAAAACTGCCTCGAGTTTGTAAATCTCCAAGGTAAATTCACACTGGTCATTTTGTTACACTCAATATAATATTTAAATAAAATTTCTCTCTTTTAGGAGCAATTTATAGAAAATGGAGATCCACCAAATGAGGGTGTTGAGACTGGGTGTGGGAATTCATTCTCCTAAAATCATTCCCTTTATTCCTAAACAAAGATTGTACTGTAGTTAGAACAAACCGAATAAGCTGAAATTAACCACAATCCATGACCCCTTTCACTAGCTAAGAACTCGTTAGGTAATGGGAGTACATTTTTGACCAAGGTCCCATCTCTTAACATCATCACAATGGCAGTTAAATTTCGACCTGAGTTTTGGAGGAAACATTCATACCATAGCAATGTTAGCGTTTTGGATCCCTAGGAATTCATGTTGGTTCAGAGCTATTGAATAGAAATCTCTGAAAACTTTGGGTAATTTCTTTCTCCAATGCACAGGTAATCTGGTAAATGGGCAAATGGTTGCTAGTCCCTTTAGAAAGTATTAGAGGAAGATTTACAGTGTATATTTTCATCAATTAATTAATGTTTTTAGAGACAGAATCTCGCTATATTGCCCAGGCTAGAGTGCAGTGGCAATTCACAGGCATGGTCATGGCACACTACAGCCTCAAACTCCTGGACTCAAGTGATCCTCTCCCCTCAGCCTCCCGAGTAGCTGGGACCACAGGCCTGTGCCACTATGCCTGGCTACAGTGTACATTTTAAAGGATAGCAGGAATCTTCTGTAAGAGGACCTGATGTTTTCCCCATTTAAGGGGCTCTGAGACTGGTAAGAAGCTAATGTCTGGAAATTGGTTGAGGAGCTATAATTCTACATGAAGGTGGTTCAAGACAGATTTCTGCTCAGCATAACAAGACAAATCAAATTGAACTTTAGCAGTCTGCCCATCTATTTCAGTCTTAGTGACAGAACGATCAATTAGCCAAAACCAAAGGACTTTCTGGGTGAAAACTTTCTGATTACTTAGCTTTTCTGCCCATTGCAATAAATATAATCCGTGTTTCTAGATATAAAGTGCTGCTGCTTTTTCCATTACCCTCAGGGATCCCATCATTTCCACTGAATTCGGGAGACCAGTTAGATGAAGCATCTCCTCCTGTCCTGTAGAGGACGGCCACCACAGAATGTTTCAAAGATGCTGTGCCCCCTTCACCAGTTTTATAAAACCTCAGTGAATGAGACAGTCTTTTGGAACCTTCCAGTAGACATAGATAGCTGGTAGGTGATCACCTCACAATATAACAAAGAAGTATTGGCATCCCAATTTTGTTGGGTTTAGGCCATCTTCATGTCCAGATTGGAGCAAACTGTTAGAGCCATGCCAAGGTTCTCAAAATTACACATGGAATCCAGAATCTCTGGTTAGTGCCTTATTAATAAATGTAGCCCAACCCAACATTAAATTCTTCCCACCTTGATTTAACATACCTAAAATCCATTCCCATACATATTTTCCATCAGTATAAATTGGTAAAATCTGGTTAATACTTTAGGATACATGGATTCTCTTTCTAGACCACTCTTTGCACCCAGCCCCCTGGGTCCTACTGGGACTTGCAGCTGGTAATAGGTCTAGAAGCAATGAGAGGTGGTGGGGATGGGTCTTGAGGAGACCTGTCATTCCTCTGCAAGGTCACTACCTCAGGAGAGGTCATTGCAAGCTCTTCAGAGAGGAGATGAAGAGCTGCTTTTTTTTGGAACAGGAGATTCAGCAGAATTTCAGTGTTCAAGGTCCTGAGCTTCTTTGAATCTGCCCTACCTTTCAGGATTCCATTACTTTCCCAATCAATATCTTAACTTTAACATAAGACACCTCTTGAAGCTATGAATTCAATTTGCATTGTAATTTAGTTACCTATGAATTCTGACTTTAGGTTTAGTTTTCAGAAATATTGATCCTGTGTGTACAGGGGATAAAGATTTCTTCCAGGGGAATCATAAATGTTTTTTGGATCCTTACCCCTGTTGTAATTGGGGAATTTAAAGCTCTGAGATGATCATTTTCTTTATCCCAGCTCCATTAGTAGACAAAGAAATCCATAGTATTTATTTTCTTTATTCCCAGTATAATATAAAATGAATGCAGCAACTTGGTCATGTAAAGCCTTGACTTTTATAGGCACTCAACTGCAGGTGTCTTCAAGTTATAATTTAAGTAACTTTTGCCACTGAATATCATGGACGACTATTGTCCCATTTACCATCAACAACAAAGTCATGAATGCCTCTATATCTAACCAGAACAGAGAACAAATTTCAGATTTGCTTCCCTGAGATTCTGTTCTTCTGAAACCACATTTAGTACCAAACTTGAGCCATTAGGATTCACTCAAGAAAACGACCACTAAAACACTATGGGCTTACTATAGAAATCAGAATGTATACACATGTAGGGGCAGCCAGAAAAGTGAAGATCTATAAGAGAGGAATCAGAGGATCAGAAAAAGTCACTAACACCACAGTCTGAAGTGCTGATGTGCAGGTCAAAACTCATGGGAAACATTCTCAACATGGAAAATCCCCAAAATGTCTGTTTTGAGCAGAATTTGCAAAAAAACAATTGAATTGGAGTGGACTGTAAAAGAGTAGCTCCTGGAGAGGTCTGTGGAAGCTGCCACCTCTCAGGGAAATGCAGTCAAGTATTTTGTGGTTGGCTTGAGTTACTCTCGGTTGGCACAGCCAGACATTGAAAAAATGAGCTGAAGGCTGCAGCCCTTCAGGCACGTTGACGCTGTCTGTCACCATGTCTGATGGCCACGATCTTTCCAAGTAGTGGCTTCTGTTGTTCTTATGCTTTCCAAATTTCACACAAAGACCTCTCTTGGCCAGCTTTAACCTAGACATTATGGGAAAGGTATTTTGGAAGATGTTTTCAGCCTTAGACTGGAGTGGTAGTACCACGTTGACAAAACACAGTCCAGTGTACAGATAGAATGCCATACGATGGGACATAGTTCTGTGAATTAGCAAGCAACTTAATCTAATGGATCCACTGTAACATTTCTTTATTTGTTTGTCATTCCTTAAGGTTTTCAAGAAG
The DNA here is from genome assembly GCA_008086735.1 of Cheirogaleus medius. Lineage (NCBI taxonomy): Eukaryota > Metazoa > Chordata > Mammalia > Primates > Cheirogaleidae > Cheirogaleus > Cheirogaleus medius. The sequence continues at coordinate 41,046,798 of VBSM01002616.1, forward strand.
GGCAACACTGATAATGATTTAGGTTCTCCTCACTCCCTTGAGAGGTACCAAAACCTAGAGACCTATTCACTTCCAGAAAAAGCAGTATCATTGTTGTCAACCCTGTGGAAGCTCTCAGTCAGGATCCAGTGTTTTTCAGAGATGGGCATCTCTCAGTGCAAAGCTTGACCGTATATGGGGACATTCACACTTCATAGTGGCTTCCTTCAGGCATCCACATACTCTTTCCTATATGAGTTGCTGTTTAACTTTGGGGTTTTTAAGAGTTCTGCTCTCTCAAGTTTAGGAACCATACCATTTCTCCTCCTCCCCAAACTCATTCATGTCAAGAAACTACCTTGTTTAACCCTAGAACCCTACAGCCTCCAAAACATCTCCTGTTGGGGAAATTCAGCCTCATTTTTTTGAGGGACTTGACTATATAAAACAAAAGTCGACATAGAATTGCTTTTGAGCCATTTCTCCCTTACTGGCTGCAACTTCTTTGGTTACCCCAAATTGGGAGGTTCTTTTTATTATTTTTCATTTTTTTCTGAAACAAGACATAAGTGAATTTCCCATTTACTCTGCTCTTCCGTAAATGTTAATAAATAGTTCATCTATTAATTGAACCAAGTAGATTACTGTTTCAACTAGGTTTCCTAGACATTTCATATTATGTTAGTCATATTGAAACATAATATATTTCATATTAAGTTAGTATGCTCCATACTAACCTCAGAAAAATGAGATTTTGCTAACATGTGATACAATTTCAAAGGCTATAGGAGAAACTTTTAGGTTTGATGTATGGTTTGGTTATAGATGATGAGTTTTCAAATCAGTTTATGTTTTGTAACTTAAAATTACAAATTTCAAGGATATTTGCTATCCAGGTAGTGTTACAGAATTAAGTGATTATATTGTGAAAACTTTAATATGCAGAACCACTAGTTCGTACCTTGACATCATATAGGCTCTATTTTGATGTGGGAGAGGCTACATATGTAAGCCTCTGTTTGTGTGTGTGTGTGTGTGTGTTTACTCTTGTGTTTACTCATACCATTATCAGAGGAATTACCTGTTATGGAACACCACTGAATCTACTCTTCACACTCTTGTTAACCACAGAGCAATCTCATATTTTATCATTATTACCATGAAAGAGTCTCCAGATTTGATTTTACTGCTGGAGCTTTTGTATCCTCAGGGTCTGAACAAAATGATAAATAATAATAATAATAATAAAGAACAGCAGATGAAACACAGTGGTTTAGAGAATGGGGCATTTGGGTCTATTAAAAAGTGACCTTAACTAATATTGAACCCCAGAATTAGGTGGGCTTATCAAACAGGCACAGGCAATGTTGGACCAAGGCAGACACAAAGCTTCTACCCCAACTGTTGGGCAGAGCTGGTCATAAGAGTAACCTATGTTATCTCTGGGCAAGCTGCTTCCTACACAGGAGGAAGAGCAGAGCTGAATTATGCATGCCTAGTGCAATGGACTAAATGTCTGTGTCCCTGCAAAATTCATGTGTTGAAATCCTAACCCTGGTATTAGGAGGTGGGGCTTTTGGAAGGTGATTAGGTCATAAGGGGGGAGCCCTGGCAAATGGGATTGGTGGCCTTATAAAAGGGACTCCAGAGAGAGCTCTCTTGCCCTCCTTCTGCCATTTAAGGACACAGTAAGAAGACAGTAGTCTATGTGCTAGGAAGCAGGCCCTCCCCAGACACTGAATCTTCCTACACCTTGATCTTGGATTCACGCCTCCAGAACTGTGAGAAATAAATGCTTTTTGTTTAAGCCACCTGAATTGACTAAGACACCCAGTTTACTCTTCCCAAATTCATCAATAAGATGAATTTTTCCAAGTCCTTTGAGAAGAAGTGATTAAAAGAGTGAGTAGGTCAGGAGTTACGCTAACAGCTCTCCTCTTAGAAAGGAAACACTAACAAAGGGGAATAAGTTTTATCTCCTAACACTACCAGACTAAGAGAATTATTCGGGTAGCCATGACTGAACAAACAAATTACTTCAGTCTATACTTTGTCTGATTCCCTTTGTCCCTAAGACTCTGTTGGCTGCTAACCCCATGCCTGTGATAAGAATTCAGTAGGGGTTTGGGGGTAGTAGGCATGTGTTGAAAAGGGTTCCTGAATAAGTCTGAAATGTCCCCTCATCTACTTAGTACTCTCTGTTAGGAACCATCAGCTTAGATTATCAATATGCCAACTTTGCTCCCGCGTGGCATCCACGGATCCTTGATTGCCATAGCTCTTCTGCTCCGACTCTATGCTTTACAGACTCCGCAGATTTGCATATGTTCTAGTTTTCTGGTCCTAGAATTTCATCCTGGCACCAAGCATGCTGCTACCCAAGTGACAACCAAGTTAAAAGAGAATGGAAATGAGGCAATGATATGTTTACAAAATAGTGACTGCCTTCGTGGCCAGCTCTGATTGGGAACAGGGTAGTTGGCAGCAATAACACTCCAACTGCGGGTCAGCAGCTGAAGCCCTGGGCTGCCACCAAACCAAAGAACTTTTCTGAACAGGGGTGGAGAGAAACAAGGAGAGAAAGGAGGAACTGTCATAGGGTACATGGGAAAGACAGCTTTTGAGTATGTAGCAAAGAGGTTCTTCAGTGTCTAGCTCAGGGCTCACAAACTGGCTGATGTGGTTGAAAATCATTGAATTTGATGGCCTTAAAGACATAGACTCCCTGGTTTGCTACTGTTATTCTCCTCCATTTCCCCAGGCTGAAACTCACATTGATGTTATCTGCTTGGACCTAAAAGCATCTGTTGCCCCAGGTTTAGTTTGAACTTGAGATCCTTCAAAAAAAAAAAAAAATCCAAACTCTTGATCTGCAATCTGCAACCTCATCTACTTTCCTTGGAAAATGATCCTTAATTTCCTCATTGTTATGCTTGGTTCCTTTCTTCGCCTCTGTATAATCCTAAAGTGCTTCTGCAGTGCCAAATCAAACCAATTACTGATTAGGTTAGCACTAGGGCTTTTAAATTCAAAGAATACAGTGTGAAGCCGTGTCATGGGCTATTTGTTCCCCCACCAAAGACACATGCCAAAGCCCCAACCCCCAGCACCTCAGCATGGGACTGTATTTGGAGAAAAAAACCTTTAAAGAGGCAATAAAGTTAAAATGAGGCCGTTTGGGTAGGCCCTAATCCAATCTGACGGGAGTCCTTATAAAAAGAGAAGAATTTTGGACACACGAAGAGACACCAGAGGAAAGACCACATGAAGACGCAGTGAGAGGACAGCCATCTGCAAGCCAAGGACAAAGGCCTCAGGAGGAACCAAACCCGACGGTACCTTGATCTTAGACTTCCAGTGTCCAGAACTGTGAGAAGATAAATTTCTGTTGCTTATGCCAGCCAGCCGGTGGTGTTTGGTTACAGCAGCCCTAGCAAAGTAACATAAACCATTTACATGGGAACGTGCCTCTGTACTTTGTATACTGGAGGAGGGAAAAAAGGAGATTCGACCATCTTTGATATTTTTGTCCACAAAAAGCCTCACGTAACAGTATGTCCACATATGCTAAATATCCTGTCTTCCTTTTTTTTTTTTTTTAAAGCATATGTCACTAAGCAGGCCATAGTCTAAGCCTCACTTCTCCGGAACCTCCTTTCTTTTTAAAAGACTGATTGATTATGACATACAGCCACAAATTAAAGACAATCTTATATCATTTATTGGTCTGCTTGTCACTCAAACCGAATGGCCTAGATATAGTGGAAGCCTGAGGGACTCCAAAAAATAATCTAGGTAAAAAGTAATCTAGGTCACTCTGCCTTATGGTTTCATTTTTTTTTTCCCTATAGGCTCGTGGGCCCATATTGTGTCCAAAATGAAGTGTAGGGATAAATATAGCCACTTGGAAACTGTGGAAGCTGAGCTTATATGAGGGAAGACAGGAGAAAGCTGAGCAAACATATAATAATTTTGATTAGCAGGAAAAGCCACTTGGGGCACCTTGGGTATAACACTCCTGTCTGCTGTCTATGGCTCCATAGCAGATTTCTAGGTATAAATAAGATAGTTGTTGATTTTTTTAAAAAAAATGATCTCTATTTCCTACTTAAACATAGCATTTCAGTTCTTTTATCTCAACATTCCTATTCTTGTGATTATTTATATATTCACTCTTAAAGCCTGGTATTGTGTTTGGCACTGGGGTTAGAAACATATGTCAGACATACAACCTGCCCTCAAGAAATTACAGTCTACAAGGAGGGGACAGGCATAGAAACACACAATTGCAATAAAGTGTACAAGCATTACTTACCTTTGCATGGATGAATTCTATAAGAAACAGCCAAAGGAAAGCAACCTGGCATTCTCTGCAGGGGATGTTGGCCCCTCTTCTATGAAGACCTAGGAGAACCTTCTGAAGAGCCATGAGGATTCCCTCCTCCCGTCCCATGCTTTTGGCTAGCATTGATAAGAGTTCTCACCACACAATTTATAATATAAGACAATTTCAGTAAATAGGTAATATGGGTTGGTGTCTGAGAATTCTTTCCTTTGCAACAAACACCCCTCAAACAGACACACACACACACAGACAAGGAAGCATTGCCTTGAGCGAAGCTTTCTTCATTGTCAGAATTCTGTAAGAAGGCAAGGTGTGTGGGGTAGGGTGGGAGAATACAGGCAGGGGACCCTGGGTGGGTGGGGGAAGGGTTGACGGAGCAAAGGTAAGGAGTCTGCACCTGGAAGGTCTGGCTCCTCACGTAGGATGGGAGAATAAGGTGGTCGGGCCAAAGGCATCATTTCTGGTTCAGAACTTCCCCCCCTCCCCCTCTGCCCCAAACACATGTCGTAAAGCTTGGGAATCTTCATACGAATCTCTTCAGTAAAGAACTGTTTAAATCATTTAGGCCAGTGTGTATTTCCTCCAGAGAGAAACAACTGTGGTGCATTCACTACCGATGGAGAAGGGATTTCCTCCCCGGTCAGGTGAGTGGATCACCTTGCTCTAGCGGATACCAGGCAATGAGGCGCATCATCCCACAGTCCATACACAGCTGAGGAAACAGAAGTCATCTACCCATGGAAACCCTTCATGGTGTACTTGGTGGGCCAGGAAAACCAAAAGAGCCACTTCCATGGGCCAGAGCCCTGTGGCTTGAATAGAAACGTGCAAGTCTCTCTTGGTGTTAGCTTCTTAATTAAGTGGTTCCCGAATCTATCACATGTGACCCAACTTCACATTTTTGTCCTTGACATTTAACGCTTGTAGTGCTATTTACTTAACTATTTTCATGAGTAAACTCATTTGGAAATTCTAAATAAACTTTACCTTGTTTAGAACAAAGCCCTAGCTTCCATGTTCAAGTTGTATTTTTTAAAAGGCACATAAAAATATAAGTAAAATTTCAAAAGCAGTTAATTTGTGTACTACTTAAAATCTTCTCCTGTGCCATTTTGGGTGACACTATCCTAATATATTTGTTAAAAAATTGTTTTGTTTATAGATTTGAGAAATGTGTAAATCCTTTGTGGAACATGGCAGATGCTACAGTTTGGCTGTTGGTCCCCTCCAAATCTCATGTTGAAATCTGATCCCCAGTGTTGGAGGTGGGGCCTAATGGGAGGTGTTTAGGTCATGAAGATGGATCCCTTGGGAACAGATTAATGCAAAGTGGGGGAGGGTGGGGTGGTAAGTAAGTTCTCACTCTTTTTAGTTCACTGGAGTTGGTTGTTAAAAATAGCCTGGTACCTCCTCGCTTTCTCTCTTGCTTCCTCTTGCACCATGTGATCTCTGCACACACCAGCTCCCTTCCACCTTCTGCCGTGCGTGGAAGCAGCCTGAAGCTCTCATCAGATGCAGAACCTGGTGCCATGCTTCTTGTCCAGCCTATAGGAGTGTGAGCCAAATCAATGACTTTTATTTATAAATTATCAATATCTATACATGACCCAGCCTCTGGTATTCCTTTATAGCATCACTAAACAGATTAAGATGGTGGGGCACATATAAAAAACATGGGTATCAACATACTACGATGTTGGCAGTCAGTCTCGGGAAGCAAGTTCTTGTTGGCCTTCCACCTGCAGAAGCCCTTCCTGGAGTTCGAGGTCCTTGCTCATGGAATGCTGACTCCTGTGCATGCCATTTCTATAACTGGGGGATTCTGTCACAGCACAATGTGCCCGAGGAGAACGTCTTTAATTTGTCATTTTCTGACTCTAAGTGAAAAACTTCAAATTTGTCATATTAACTGGAAGAAAAAAAAAATCAAATTGATGTTTCCAGGTAATAGGGCTACCAGACAACCAGTTCTACATTTTCTATATTTTTTATGAAGTTTTGGCATACTTCTGACTACATTACTTTAGGCCTGCTTTCAGAAATCATGCATAAATACGCACTAATGTTTGTTTTTGCCAGAATCACTACGGTAATTGCAAAACCCTTCCTCTACTTTGGCAGGAAAGACCTAGAGGATGAGGGGTGTTTTGGAGACAGTCCTCGGCAAGTCTGCGAACCCTTTTCCATCCCTCTCACTACCTCTGGTATGCGCTTCACCTTCAGCTGTCTTTACGGTGCCAGCCAACTTGCCTGCAAAGCTACGGAGCGGCTTCAAGGAGTGAAGTTTTTTTTTTTTTTCCTTTTAAAAAGCTTTTAGAAGCAAAAATAGCCTGTTTCTTTCCTATGTGGATCCAGATTAATAGCCGATCCCTCTCTTTTTTTTCCCATTTGCAAAGTTCAGTGGCACCTTTTTCAACAAATGTGGTCTGAACGAGCCCTGCTTGTGGTGGCCTAGAATGGTTACATTATGGAAAATAAACTGGAAAGGAAGTTTGCTTAAGAAATGGAGGGGAAGCAGTGGGCAGTTCATTTTTTAGAACCATAATTGGCCAATGCTCCCTTCTGATAGGTGGCAGCAAGTTTCACTGTTGTGCAGAAAAACCCACTGATACGTTTTCCAGGTGATTTCAAAGAAATATTCCGTGACTGCCTTGCCAGCTACAATACGCATTGAAAGTGATGTGTTTAAAAAAGCCAAAGATTTTGTATAATAAGATTAAGTAAAGAACTGTGACATTTTCTGTGAGCCAAACAGCCCAAACTTTCCTTTCAGAGGAATCATGTTTTAATGGCAAAAGAGGAAGAATAACCTTGCGGGTTTGTTTTTTTTAACAGTAACCCCCAAAAGATTCAAATCAGCTGAAAAAGTGTTTGCATTTAGACTTGTCTGTGCTGCTCTGTAAATGGACCATATCCCCTGGATCACTTTCTTAAACTGATTTTATAGCCTGGTGGTCTGGAATAACATATGCTTTCAGGGAAACACAGAAATTAAGTTTTTAGATCTGTGTACAATAGTAGCCTTGCTCAGAAGGGCATGGAGGCTTGGCCTGCTGCTCACCATTTGAAACGAAGCTGATGGCCTAGTCTTTGTCCTAGAATGCCTGCCCTGTGACAGCTCACTGCCGCTTGTTCTGCGAGTTCTGCATCATTACATCATTTAATATAATCCTTAGAACAGTCTGAAATGGTATTATTATTATTCTTGTTCTAACAAGGCAACAAGCTCAGAGATCTTCAGCAAGTTGCTCACAGTATCACAGCCTGGAAATTCCTGCCTCTGAAGCCTGTGCTCCTCCCACACTGCTGCGAGTGTTGGAAGTAGCTGGCAATTTCATACACGGAGTTACAAGTATCAGTGTTTCCCCAAGTATCTCCCTTGATGTGTTAACTGGGCAGAAATTTCCATTTAATCAAAGGAAAGGCTTTGTCTTTAGGAGGCCCCTAAATGCCGTGGGTGATTCTTGTCCATGTGTATTGTGAGAGGTTAGATTTTCGATACTTCTCAAACTTGTTCTGAATGCAAACACCCAAAAGTCACAGTGCTTTTGTGTGATACAGTGAAGTATGAATATATTAAACTTCCAATAATTGAGTATAGGATTCCACGCCGCATCAGATGCCGTGTCATGCTACCGTCATTCTGGTATAGATGGGCCGGCGGGCAGATCATATGTTTTATGACAAATGTGGGTTAAATAACTTTAAGTTGAGAATAGTCAGTAGTATTACCATTATTGCTATTATTATTGAAAATTGAGGAAAATAACTGCTAATTCAGCAAAGGAGCATCTGGACTTTGTAGTTTCATCCAAGCATAATTTTAGAACTGCTGGGTTAGCTAGATGACTCCTTGAAAGAAATGGGTAAAAGATGGATAAATTTCAGTGAGAGAAGGAAGGGGATGAGCAAGAGGTTCTGTAGCTAATGGCCTGAATGAAAGATTAAGGGCAAGTTTTAGGAGACTAAGCCAGTGACATTAAGGGCAGATTTTCCCTACTTTGCAATTCTATTCAAGCTGCCTCTGAACATTCTCTCCCTTTCCCTGTCCTTTAGTCCTGGCCCCACCTTGCCACTTTAGCAGTCCCTACCATGAATATTTGTTTGGATCTGTCACGAGAGAGCACACAAAATATGGCACTCACGAGGTCTGCATGTTACTTAAGTGAGTGCTGATTAGAATTAAGGGCATGAATTTAAGAGAAGTTGTCATTCTAGTCTAGAGGGAGAATAAATTGAAGGAAGTTCTCTAGAGTTGAAATGGACCTTTATTCCTCCACTCACCCATCTCCAAAGTTTGGTCATATTATGAGACACTCTTACTACTATGTTCAAAATACTGATTCTTAATGATTTTTGTTTAAGGGTTAGTTGAAATCCATTTTTCCATCACACCTCTCATTCTACATTCACCTTCATCATCATCAGAAGTACCAATTGGTCACTCATTAAAAATCATAACTTCTCATCTTTCATCTTTCCTTACCTTCCCAAACCCTTAAACTATGTCTTTTGAAACTTTTCATTTACCATCTTCATACTCTTTTTGCAGGTTTACTTCTACTTCTTGCCTAACAGAAAACTGGCCATCCCATAGGGACATTGGTTTTTCCTGTAGGACTTTGAATGGAGGCTGAACTCAAATCCCAAACACCTCATGTACCTCGGGGGCTCACTGTGGTGTGTGCACTCTCTCTTGCATCTTCTTCCTGACAATTTGTTTTCCTTCCTCTTTCATAATTGCCAGCTGCTCTGAAGTCCATGCCTCCACTGTTACCATTTCATACCCTCCTTGTTGCTCCTGGCCAATCACATTTATTCACCGATGACTTCAGCCCGGGGTTCAGACCCTCTTTTCGCCATAACTCCTGGCCTTCTTCTTGGCCATTTCATCATCTACAGAGATCGTAGATAAATCACTCAGCAAAATGGCTTCTCAATTCCTTCACCTCTTTAGCTCTAATGAACTTTTCCTCCTCCCCATCCTAGCTACCCACTCTCATGGTCCTTGTAAGATTCATCACTTTGAATAACTGCAGCACCTCTGAAATCTCAATTCACACAGCTCACTCTCTGACCATCTTCTCTGTACACCTGACTTTCCTGTTACTCCCATTCAGCAAATTTCACATTTCAGTGAGGTCTCTGCTCAGCTGACCCTACCACTTTTTCACTTCCTATTCCTCTTATCTTCTCACTTTCCTATTGCCCTGCCTAGATGCAAATGTCCAGAAAAATAATCTTTCTCTTACTAGTGCTCTCTTGCCCTTCTCTCTCCTTCATTGAATTTACTTTCACATAGGTATCTATACATGTGCATCTGTAGATGTATAGATGCACACATGCATACGCACTCCATATTTATGGAGCAGATAACCTGGGTTTAATCACGATCAAGTTTTCTTGAGATGTCAAACAGAAATGGTGGAAATATAAAACAAATGTTAATTACCAGTGTGAGAAGGAGAGAGCAGTTAGGAAAATAAGGATGAAAGCAAAACTTCTTTGAACTTGTTTACTAGTTTTGTCTTTGGAAACAATTTTTTTCAGTATGGTTAAGAAATTTTTTTAATCTGTGTTTTTTTAAACATGGTTATCACAATATATTTATTATAATAAGAAATTCACAAGCTTTCACTAAAAAAATTCTTGATTTGTAGGCAGCTCTAAGAATGTTTCCACTGTCAGGTTGAGATATGGTAATATATTAGTGTAACTTTGACCAGAATATCTTTACACATTAGACTTCAAAAAGTTTAAAGGCTTAAAAGAAAAGTCCTGATAATCATTTGCCAAGTTGCAAGTTCCACAGTCTATATTGCAAAGGAGGAAATTTTTTCATTATAATATTTTTTAAAAACAGCCTTATTGAGTTATAATTCACATACTGTATAATTTATCCATTTAAAGGGCACAATTTAGTAGTTTTTAATATGTTTGCAGAGCTGTGCAACCATCACCACAATAATCTGCATTATTTCTGTAAAGTATAAGATCATTTTTCTGATTCATAAAGTACAAGTTACTTTAGTGAAAGTCTCTAGGTGGTAAACTTCCTCAATTTTTGTTCATCTGAAAGTATCTTTACTTTATCCCCATTTGGAAATGATAATTTTGCTGGATTTCCAATTCTGGGTTGACAGTAACGTTCTCTTGGGACTTTGAAGATGCTCAGTTTTTTGGTTTCCATTGTAGCCACTGAGAGGTTGGTTACCTGTGTCATTCTCATTCCTGGTGAGTTTTCTTTTCTCTCCATTTCCTTCAAAGTTTCTTTTCTTGTCTTTGGCATTCTGTAACATTAAAAAGTATGCCCAAATGTGGAACTCGCTTATTTATTTTGCTTTGTGTATGTGGAACTTCCTGTTTCTATATATATATGCATCTTATCAATTCAGAAAAATTTTCAGTAATTGTCTCTTCAAGCCTATCCCTTCTGCATTTGTTAATATTCTCTCTTTCTGGAACTCAGTGGGATGTGTGTTAGAATCTCTCATTATTTCTTCTGTTCCTTTAGATAATCTTCATTGTTTTTTGTCTGTGCTGCCCTCCATAAGGTTGCAGATCTGGCTTCCAGTTCACTTTTTCTCTCTGTTCCCATGACCCACTCATTTGTCGAAACTCCATCTCCAGTGATTTATGTTTTATTTCCAAATGTTTAATCTTCCTTAATTCTCTGTGGCTATTTCTGATTGTTGACTTCTTCCTTGATCGTTTTTTGATCATATATTCAAAAAATGGAAACATTTTGTACATGTTATTTTATATGTTGTATTTAATAATTCTAAAAGCTGAGTCTTTGGTGTCTTAAACTGTTGTCTACTTTTGGGCTCATGCTCCCGTTGGTCTACGTCTCTTGAGTTTGTCCATCTCTAATTTTAAATCTCTAATTTTAAATTCTTATTACCTTGAACTTAAATTGTGGGAATCCTAGAGCTTTAATCCAGGATATATTTCTGAAATTTATTCATTTGCTTTTATTTTTTTATTGTCTGTATTCCTAGCAAGAATATAAGCTGCTTGAGGTCAGAAACTCCATCTCATTAACACTGTACTTCCAGTGCCTTGAACAGAGCCTGACATATAGAAATCACACAACATGTATGTGCTTTCTCATCCTCTCTCTCCTCCCCCAACCAACACAAGTATGCTCAGATTTTGTCATTTCAGAGCTTCTATTAATCCTAATTTAATAGCGACTGCTCTAAATGTATTTTTTGGTCACATATATGCAGTGCATTTGGTTTCCAGAAAAGGAAAAATATTCCCTTATATTTTTCTAATTTATGTCTTCATGAGGAATACTTTTAGGCATACAATGCTATTGATTTTAGATCAATAAGGACTCAAAATTGCAAGCTAAACACTTTTGCCATCCTAGTTAAAAGGGTAAATACAGTTAGAGATTGCTTATTTAATCTTGAAACTAATTTTACATGTTTTTTGGAGACACTGTTCTAACTAAGTCACAACAGGTTTTGCTTGGGATGTGGCTTGAAAATCCTCAGTATTAAGGGCATAAATGCACAAATATTACTTTTATTGAACTTGATATTATTTTAAAAAAATAAATTCTTCATTCTTGAAAAAAATAAAACATATGTGTTGTGATTAAGTAGAACACCCGAGGAAGAGAGAGAAAATATAACCAAATTAATAATGTGTTTATAAAACTGATATTTACCTAGGAAGTTTTGTATTTTACCCCTAGGATAAAAGATTTTGTATTTTGGAACAGTGGTCTTATGAGGCTTATGCTTAACTTGGAATAAACTTTATAATTCCCTAAATCTAAGCTTCGCAGACTCAGTGAATCTTGATCTTCTTCAGGTTTTTATTAGATACCTATGCTGCGGTTGCAACTAGAGCCTCAAAAATTAAAGATTTCTCTTCGTTTAGTTGCTAGTGTACATAGGACATTTTACAATAATGTCCACACTATAAAGTAGTTGATGTTTGTTAAGGTCACATTTGAAGATAATGATAATGAGAACCATAAACTCACTTAAGAAAGATCTTTACGTTGCTGGGAAAATGGCTTTAGGAACTGAATGCTGTGTACATTAGTAATGAATGGTGTGGCTTACTATCAAACTATCACTCTTGGACTTCTAATCTTTTATCAAAACCAACATTTACTTGAAATTGAAGTAGTTTTATAAAAAATTTCGATGACCCTAGGATGATCACAAAAGATTCAGCATTTCTACCCATTTCTTCCTGAGAAGTATAAAGTCATCAAAAATTCTACTTCTTCCCCAGCAACTGTGTGTTCCCTGCATTTCACTGAGTAAGAATGATTTTACTGGGCCACTTTTAAGACAGACATTTTCAAGACTCTGTGGAATTTCCAAATCTCATGGGCACTTAACGGGAAAGGGAGTTAGTGACTGAATTATCTATGGCAGTGCTTCAATTCTCTCTCATCCTCATTTTGGAGACTCAGCTTCTAAAACTTTCCCTGTCATTTCTTCCATTGTGCTTTATTCACTCTGACAGTTTGGGTCAGGGTGATGGAGATTGATTGAAAGTTTCTCCAACTCACACCAGGCGAACAATGTTTGAACTAGTTGGCAAGAAGGCATTATACATTTCTGAAAACATCAAGACTCTCAGGAAAGGCTTCAGCCTTGGACTAGCAGGTCAGGGATCATGCTATGCTTGGTTTCGTGCACAGTGACAGGCATAGACATTAGTAGGCATTCAGGAAATGCATGTTGAATGAAAGACTTACTGAATGAAGTTATTACACATTGAAAACAGGATGTTTATGTATCTTGCTACTTTGATGCCAGATAAAAGTAAAGCATCTTTGGCTGTGAAAGCATCTGAACAGTCTTCCAGAATTTTACTCAGAGATTAAATCTTCAAATCAGAAGCTGAAAACTTCATAAAATAATTTGCAAAGTGAAACAAGAAGTTAATATAGGTTGGCTTAAAAAAATAGATGTACACTGAGTGAGTATTAAATTTGTACCTATACAAATAACTAATGAAATTACTACCACAATAACACAGAATTGGGCCTGGAAAATATCCAGGAAGACTTGATTACATTTCCTTTATATCCTTCTCTTTAGCCTAGCTTGGCCTCTTTTCTATTCAGATATTTCCCTCTGGATGAGATTCAGTGGTGCTTTTGGACTTGTCCTCAGATTGCCTGCTAGATTCCCTTAAAGGGCCAAGGTCTCCTTCTGCCACATGCTCAGGCAAACATATGTTTTATAAGAGGTAGGCTTCGAATAAAATCTCCTTTATTCCTCTTTCCTTCGGGTTGAATGTATTGAGGTCCTTCAATCTCTCCCTGTAAGTTCCTTTTCTTCCCTTCCCTCTCAAGCACATAGAAATATTATACATGCCTATTACCTTCCAACCAAATGCACTGGAAGAAATTGTTCAAAGCAAAAGGTGCATGAAAGGAAGGATCATTATGAATACTGACATCTATAGACTGTGCTTGATGGGGAACAAAGAAACTGAATTCACAAGCAAAAAGAAAAAATTTTTGATGTGGCATTTCGGTGGAAGCTTGTCTTGTAATTATGGGACATTAAAGCATTTAATAATTATTACTATTATTAATAATAAGGCCACCTGAACAACCAGTCACTCTAATGCAGTCATCTGGAAAAATCATGGCAGCCTCTTGTCTAATTAGTGCTTTGAACTATTATCCACAGTATGAATGAATGTGAATTTATCAACATGTTAGTTTTTAGGGCGTTCTAGACTGCAACTGTAACATCAGAAATTCTGTTAAGGATTAAAATTGCTAAATTTTTTTCTTTAATGTAAAATAAAATTATTTTGTAACCAATGTTATGTCTCCCTCTTAATGAAAAATTTCACAGAATTTGGGGTGATGATGATCACGGTAATAATCATAGCAGCTGCTACTTAATGAATGCTTCATATGTGTCAGAAGCTGGATTAAGTGATTTACATACATTGCCTTATGTATTTTTCTAATTACCAGCCCTCAAAGTAGGTATTATCCACATTTTACAAGGGAAAATTGAGGTTTAATGAGTTTACCTTGTCCAAAGACACTTAACTAATAAGTAGAAGCATGGGGAACTCCAGCCGGGAACTGATGAACTGATGATAAAATCTATCCTTTGACCACATTGCTATTTACGTGTGTGCGTGCATGTGTGTGTGTGTGTGTGTTTGCGTGTGTGTGTGTGTGTAAGGGTTGTGCTTATATAGAGCCCAATTGATTATGAAATACAAAATGCTGTTACTGTTGGGACACTTGCCATGGCTGGAGCAGGCTTGAATTTAAGAGACACAGCTCTTGACACTGATTAGTTTCACATCGACACCATTATGTCTGGGAAGATGTCATCAACCAGCTGATAATGCCAACTGGGGTAACTAGCAGTCACTAACGAGGACCTTTCCCTAGGCATCCATATCTGAGAATTTCTGAAATTCGCACATACAATTCAGGAATTATGTGATGCATTTACCTAGAAGTTTCATTACACCATCCACATATTTACAATTGATTGAATGTCTTCTATCAGTCAGGTATTGTTTTAATTTCTAGGAACTATTATTTTTTCTACTTTACTGATGAAAAATCTGGTGCACAAGAAGTTTAAGGGCAACCTTGCCCTATAGTACACAAATGATACATTTCAGCACTAGGATTATAATCAGACACCCTGACCGCAGAGTCCACAGCCTACTTCAGACATTGCTAGGTGCTGGGGACTCAGTGGTGAAAGGACTCTCTAACCCTCAAAAATATAGAAAAGAGAGATATAAGTAAGCAGTTTTCTGCTTTAGTCCATGAATACCAATGAATTTTCTAGATCGGAGTTTCAATGGAAACTCCATAATAGGTTGTGAGGAAACTTTCTTCCTTGTGATGAATTTGATTATTAATAGAGCCCTGAACTAATAGAGGTCAGGCTGACTATAGTGCCTGCTTTATTCAAGCCTTTAAGCTTAACTTGGCTTGAAATCCTACACCTGGATGATTTACGCCAAAACAAGTATTTTTAAGCCAGAAAGAATATGTAGCTTAGAATAGTGGCCAACAACTCTACTTTGTGCTGATATTTTTCCAAATCTATTCTTCACATATAGGAATTTAGATTAAGAAGGCATTTATAACCCTGGTAAAACGAAGCTTGTACATCTAATAATATTTTTCAATCAAATACTCTCATGAGGTTAAATTAAAAATGAAGTGGTAAAATGAAAAAACAAACAAACTATGAGCTAAAAGTCAGATTATAGATCAAGGCGTATGGTCTAGATAATTGAATAAAGACAGAGCTTATTGCTTCATTTGTTTGTTTCTTTTAAAACTCATACTATTCGATAAGAGATTTGAAGTGACTTATAACTAAAGTATACATTCAGATATGTTAAGAACAATAAAATGCTTAAATAAAAATATTGAGTAAATATAAATAGAAGACTAAAGCAAAATTATAGGCAGAATTAAGTAGAATTTGAGGTAATTATGCCTCTGAGTCAGTTCTTAAATTGCTATATATGAAGAAGTAAGAACATACAGTCTTGCATTAACCGCATGGGGTATCTCCACCAGATAATTTGTCTGGGTAGATGCAGGCTTTCCTGGGTGTTGCAGTATAATTTTTAGCATATGTGTGTGTTACAACATTGCTTTGAAAAGCACAAGCCCGTTCATTTGTAGAGCGAAAGCTGGGCAGACGTAAAATCAAGAGGTGATGTCACAGTCTTAATTAAAACATCGAGTCCGTCTCATTTTTTTTTTTTAAATCTCCATAGATGGAATTTAGGAATTTTCCATTGGAAACTGTACTGTGACTGGCTTGGAGTGCTCTGACAACACGAACTTAATGAGCTACAATGCATTAGACTGCATGAGATATTTCATTGTCAAAAGGATTGGCAGCAGGATGATTCAAGTGGGTGGTTTACTGGGTACAACCCACACTCTCCCACCTGCCTCACTGTGGCCCAACAATTCAGCCACCAGGCTGGCAGGACTTGAGAAGGCCACCTGTGATCACTAATGGAAAGAACTCTATGTTCCTGCAGTGCAATCAGCAGGCAACTGCTTATTATTGCTGTTGATATCATCATCATTATTTTTGAATGGAACAGGAAGGAAGGAGGGGACACGGAGGAGAATAGGAATAGGGCGGATATGGTAGAGGTCACAGGGGAGAACAAAGAGGAGGAAAATACCAGATGGAGGGGAGAAGCACTTAAAAAAGGAGAACTGAGAGAAAGAAAAGAGAAAGAGAAAGGATGAGAAAGGAACCGATAGGAAAGAAGCTGTTTTGATCTGTAGAACCAGAGACAGAAGCAATACGACATCTTTCCTTGTCCTAATATGACCCAAATAATTCCCTGTGGATGCCAGCTTGTTCATTTCCGGGATGCTGGAGGAGGACGGCCACACAATATTAGAGGTCACCGTCTCAGTCACTCTTCAGTAACTCTCTAACCTCTAAGAACCTGAAGGTGGCTGTGTCCACTGTGGAACAAAGCCCAGGGGAGGAGGAAGAGTGTCTCAGCGTGCTGGTGACTCATTCTGGCACTGCCTTGGCCTTATGAAAGTAATTTAGCTCCACTGGGCTGAACCTAGTCATAATTAATAACAGGATACCTGTTTATAGAGTAGGTCCGGTATTACCAACAAAGTGTTGCCCTGAGGCAGAGGCAGGGGAGAAGAAACAAAGGGAGAAGAAAATAAAAGGAAATCAAGGGGTATGACAATGGCTTCCAGTATTCTTTAGGCTCCAGGGACCTTGTAGAGGGTTTATGGGTACATATGTATACAATTGAGGTTTAAAGGAACCAACATTTTAGTGCCTATTATATACCAGACGGAATGCCGGCTGCCTTTCCCATGTAACTCATGTAATCCACCCAACAGTCCTGGGAAGTAGCTGTTATTCTCCCCTTTTACCCAGGCTAGGAAACTAGCTTGCTTGGTATAAGCAGGTTTAAACTCAGGTCTACGTGACTCGAATCCTAGTACATGTTTTCAACTTCAAAGTAATCGTAAAATCTAGGTTACACTTAAAGAGATGCGTTTTGCCTATGTAGTTAAGAGCAAGTAGTCATGACCTTCTACCAGAGTCATTATCTCTCTTTTCCAGCATCTAACTTTGTCTTAAAATCCCAATGTATTAATTTACTCTTCTGCCTTACAAAATACTAAATTATTTTGCGGTGGGAAGGAAATGGATTTTGAAGTCAGAGAAATCTGGCCTAGAGTTCTATTTTCATGGTTCATTAGCTATCTGATCTTATAAATCTATACAATAGGATTAATAATATTAAGACTTTTTTTTTTGAGGACGAAATGAGTTATGGGAACATACTTAGCATAATGCTTTCCACTTAGGGGGCACCGAATTATTGTTTTTTTTTCCTTTCTCCTAAAATTTCTGATAGAATTCACTGGTTCCAGAATTTCCTAAACTATGCTCTGCAGAACATTAGGGGTTTGGAGAGAGGTAATTAATGCTCTTCATAAAAACATTTTTAATGGTCAGATACGTTGGCATGAAGTGAATGGCAATTTTCATTTGTTCCTACCCTCTCCCTTCTCTCCAAGTATCCCACCACACAGAGGTCATAGATCAATTCCAGGTGGATTAAGAAACTATATGTGGGCTGGGCACAGTGGCTGATGCCTGTAATCCTAGCACTCTGAGAGGCTGAGGCGGGTGGATCGCTCAAGGTCAGGAGTTCGAAATTAGCCTGAGCAAGAGTGAGACCCCGTCTCTATTAAAAATAGAAAGAAATTAATTGGCCGACTAAAAATATATGTAGAAAAAATTAGCTGGGCATGGTGGCACATGCCTGTAGTCCCAGCTACTCAGGAGGCTGAGGCAGGAGGATCGCTTGAGCCCAGGAGTTTGAGGTTGCTGTGAGCTAGGCTGATGCCACAGCGCTCTAGCCCTGGCAACACAGTGAGACTCTGTCTAAAAAACAAAACAAAACAAAACAAAAAACTATATGTGAAAAGTAAAAATTAAAGAAAATATGGAAATACATTTATATGATTTTTTTCATAGTGAGGACAAAAAAAAAGGTAAAAGTTCAAACCATAAAGGCTACACTAAAATTTTGGCTACACTAAAATTTAAAACTTTTGTATGACAAAAGACCCAATTAAAAATTATATAAATCCATAGACTGTAGGAAGGTATTTCAATGTATTTAACCAGCAAAGCATTAGTATCTGAATATATAAGCATTTTTACAAATCAGTAAGAAAAAGGAAAAGAATGTAATAGGAAGAAAAGCAAAGGGTTTAAATTGCCTATTCATCAAAGGAGAAGTTGCATGGCCCAGAACATTTAGGGGAAAAAAGGCTCAACTTCACTAGTAACTGAGGAAATGCAAACTAATGTAAAAATGAGCTATGTCACACTGATCAAATTCACAAAAATGGAAAAGACTGACAATATGCACCTTTTATCTACTAGTTATAATTTCTTCAACATTATACTGTGAGTTCTAGTCAGCACAGTAACACACCTAAACACACAAATGAGATAAACAGTATAAAGACTGGGAAGGAAGACAAAAAAACTGTGATTATTTATAAACAGTGGTGGTGTATTTACCAAGAAAATCCTAGAGAAAATTCAAGACAAACTATTGGAACTAATAAGATAGTTTAGCAAGTTGATTAAACTTAAGATTAAAATTTTAAAAGTTCCATTTTTATAAACCATACCAAACCTATAATAACATCTATGATAGTCATTAATGCTCTTCACTAAATATTTTTGGTTCTGTCTTAGTACACGGTAAGCTTTTACTTTCTTGTTCTCTTGAAGTTAGGTTTGATCAGGTGACTAGGTGTGAACAATGAAGTGGAAGCGGAAGTAATGCCTGTCACTTCCGGGTAGAAGCTTTAAGAGCCAGCACAAAATTTGCTGCACTTTTTCTTTGTTCCTCAGAACAAGGAATGGCAATCATCTTCCATGCAGCAAACTGACACGGCAATCTTCCAGAAAATGGTTGCTCTGTCAGTTTGGGCTCTCGGATGAGGACAAAATAGAGCAGTACCTTATCTGATACATAACAGACATGCAGCATAAACAAGAAATAAATGTTGTTTTCAGTCACTGAAATTTTAGGGTTACTCGTTAATGCTATATCCTCGAGTCCATCCTAACTGATATCACCAATTAACATCTATTAATCATTTACCATGTACCAGACATTGTTCTAAATCCCCCCCTATTCATTTAATGCAATCACCACAAGAATCCTATGAAATAGCTATTATTATAATCCTTGATTTGACAGATGAGTGAAACTATCTTCCACAGGCACTGAGAGATTAAATTGCTTTAGGTAATATACTCTATAAATGGCAAAACTAGGATTTAAGCACAAGTATTTTGGTTTCAAAACCCAAATTTGTGCTGTTAATCACTTGGTATGCCATATTCCTCAGAAAATATACTAAACAATTTTTATATGTCATTTGTAATGGGAGGAAAAACTATATCTAGAAAAAAACTTACAGAGACTTTACAGAGAAAATTTAAAAAGAAGACAAATGATTCAAAGGAGTAGTATGATCAAGACACCATGATTTGTAGATGGGAAGACTCAAATTCATAATGATAGAAACTTATCCAAGTTACGCTATAAATTCAGTGCACTTTCAATAAAGAGGTCATCAATTTCTTTTGAATTAAATTTGACAAACTAATCCCAACATTTGCATGGAAATATAAAGGACCAAGAACAGACAATATGGTCTTGAAGAGGAAGAATAGTGGTGGATTTGCCTGACCAGATGTGAAAACTTCTGTAAATCTATAAGAATACAAACTGAGAGTTGACATAGAAATAGAAAAAACAATGGAGAAAAAAAGGGGGATTTAGAACCCAATCTATTTATGTGATTAGTGTGGCAATAAAACTTTGGTTGGAGCAGAAGGATTATTAAGTAAATGATATTATGATAATTATCTATTGTTATGGAAAAATTTTATATCTGTACATTTATACAAATTGAATTCCATATGGACTAAAAGCCTACATTTAAAAAGTAAAGTAATAAAGTATTTAGAAGAAAACATGAAAAAATAATATTTTTATTATACCAGGTAAGAGTTTCTTTTATATGATGCAAAAGTATAAGCTAGTAAGGAAAGTATTAACAAATTTGACTATATAATTTCTGTAAGATATCATGAAAAATATGAAAGAAAACAAAAACTACAAAAAACTCGTAATGCACATAACCATCAAAAGATCAGTATCTAGAATATATAAAGAGCTTCTACAAATTAATGATAAAAAAGAAAAACAATTCAATGGAAAAATAGGCAAAGATCATGATAGGTAATTCATAAAAGAAACTGAATGACAATAAAAATTTAAAAAGATTCTCAACAATGTGAGTATTCAGGGAAATATAAATTAAAACATTCATAACCTACCATATCATACCTATCTAATAAGTAAAACTTAATAATTCTGATGACACTTCCTGGAGAGTTTGCGTATTTTTGTTAGGACTGCCAATGTGAAGATGGTTCTCAGCAATTACGTTTTTGGGGGAGAAACTCAAATGTTTATGAGGAGAGACATACATAGTTGTTCTTCAACATCATGTTACAGAGCTGTGCAAATAAAGTAGACATTCAGGTATCAACATAGATAAATCACAAAAACACATTTTTAGGAAAAAGGTAGGTTAACAGTATATAAACATATTAGCACGTATGTAAAAATTTAAAATACATGAAACAGTAGTATATTTTCTTTAGGGAGGTAAATGTCTCAAAAGTTATATGGAAATGATATACAAAATCTTCAGAAAAGTGGTTGTTTGGAGAGGAAGGAAAATGGCAAAGAAGAGAGGCAGGGACTTCATTTTAGCTGTAACAATTTATTTCTTCGAAAAAGGAAAAGATCTAATGCACTGTATGGAAAATGTTAACATCTGTTTAATATCAGTGGTGCATTAATAGGTAACTGCTATAGTATTTTCTGAACTTTTTATGTTTGAAGTATTTCATGATTAAAATTTAAATCTAACAAATCCTTACATGGTACATTTTCACATATATACTGCAGTACAATTATTCTCAGATCTTACAGTTAAGCCTTATAATTGGTTGTTTATCATAAATGAGCCAGACATTTTCTTTTTTTCCAGGCTTTTCTTTTAATCCATGCTTTTAATCAGGTGGCCTTATTTCTAGGATCTTCAGCAATAATCAAGTGTGTTCTTAAAAAATTTTATTTATTTATATTTAAAAATTTTTTTTTTATTGGCAAGGTCTCACTATGTGGTCCAGGCTTGTCTTGAACTCCTGGCCTAAAGTGATACTCCTGTCTCAGCCTCCTGAGTAGCTGGGAGTACAGGCTCATGCCACTGAGCCTAGCTTGTTCTTAAAACATTTTTTTAAACTTTTATTTTGCTTTTTAAGTTGACAAATAATAATTGTATGTATTCATGGGGTACATAGCGATGTTTTGATACATATAATAAATGGTGATCAGATCAGGGTAATTAGTATATCTATCATCTCAAACATTTATTATTTTTTTGTGTTGGGAACATTCAAATATCCTCCTTCTAGCTATTTGAAACCATATACAAATAATATATTTGTAATATATTATTTTTAACTATTGCCATCCCACAATAGTATAGAACACTAGAATTTACTCCTTTTATCTAGCTGTAATTTTGTATCCTTTGTATTTTTTTTGTATTCTTTGTATCCTACCCTTCCCAGCCTCTAGTAACCTCTGTTCTACTTTTTACTTTTATGAGATCAACACTTTTTTAGCGTTACACATATGAGTGAGAACATACGGTGTTTAATTTTCTGTTCCTGGCTCATTTCACTTAATATAACATCCTCCAGTTCCATCCATGTTGCCACAAATGACAAGATTTCATTATTTTTTATGGCTGAATAGTGTTCCATGGTGTGTGTATATACCACATTTTCTTTATCCATTCATTTGTTGTTGGACACCTACGTTGATTCTATATCTTGTGTTCTTAAAACATTTTAAAGTCTACAGACTTTACAATCGTCTATGAAGAAAATGAGAATTGGAGAGATTGCCCAAAATGATCAGCTGAAAGGTAGGAAGGCTATTACTTACTTACACATAGGATTTCAGTCCCTAAATCAAACGCTTGCTTCATTCTTTTCTGCCCCCAATTGTTTTTGTTTTGTTTTGGTGCACAATGGGGTCCATATTAGGGCAGAGGTGATCTAGGACAGCTGTTTAGCCTCAATTATCTCCTTCCTTACTAGTATGCAAATTGGCCTCTAATGGATGGGAATGCTAATGATTTTAAGCCTTACTACAAAAAGGCAGTCTACAAAAATTTTAAACGAAATACTCCAGCAAGTTTTATAAATTCTATTGGGAATAAGATGTCCTTAAGGCA
Organism: Cheirogaleus medius; assembly: GCA_008086735.1. Classification (NCBI taxonomy): domain Eukaryota; kingdom Metazoa; phylum Chordata; class Mammalia; order Primates; family Cheirogaleidae; genus Cheirogaleus; species Cheirogaleus medius. Next base: position 41,069,528 of record VBSM01002616.1, read on the forward strand.
ACAGCTACCTACAGAAGAAAGGAAGAGGGGAGAAAGATGGGGGGGGTGCAATGAACGAGGGACACCCAAAGGTAGGTGACTATATAACTGGGTGAAAAAGGTCGAGAGCAGAACTCGCTGACGTCACTGCAGGGAGGAGAGGAGAGCAGGATGTCGGAGAGGATAAAAGAGAGAGAAGAGCTCTGTATGATCCTGGGATGATAAAGGGCCGCTGACACTGCCTTGTGGGTCCTCAAAGCACTGAGTCTTGGCTGCATGGATCCTAATCCATCGTTGCTGCTCATGCAGGGTTTTCAAGGGGGGAGCCTGACACTTTTGGGAATAAGGTTGGTAATCCAATCTGCTGCAGTCCGCGCGCTGACTGTATGTAAAACTGGCAACTGGCACAATTGAAAGTGGAACCAGATAAGATATGAGAAGAGCAAGGAAAGAGGAAAAACTTGGACGTGTGGGAGCTGCAGGAAGAGAGACTCACTGAAGTGTGTGACATGAAGTTCTTCTCCCTGCCAAGAGGAGTTCATTAAGTGGCAAGAGTCTATTGCTTTCCACTCACAAATGGCTCACAAACAGAAAGATGGCAATGACAGCTCAGTTGTCACTGTTAGAAATGACAATCCTTTTCAACACTGTTCCTCCAATTAAAAGAAGTATCAAATTAGACATTGGAATAGATGTAATTAAAATAGGGTATTAGAGCTGTCTATATAAATTGTCTTAAAAAATATCAGAAGTGAAGACATTTTAGCTAGATTCTAGCTGGAATTTGTGTATGAAAACTGGGAAATGATCTTAGTGGAGGTGTTTTTCCCAAATGTGTATAGGTGAATGAGAATTTTAAATACGAATACATTTTTATATATTATATGCTATTAAGAGGTGTAGATTTTAAGAAGAGAAAAGTAGGGAGAATAATAAAAATAAATATGCATGGAAAAATCTCTGATTGCTTTTGTTTAGCAAAGCACCCATCTTTCTGAATGAGAGATGCATCACCACAAACTCCTGGTGGTCCTCCTGCTCCAGCCTCCCAAGTAGCTGGAACTATAGGCACACACCAGCACACCTGGCTAATTTTTCTATTTTTTGTAGAGACAGGGTTTCACTCTACAGGAGAAAAGCATAGATATTTTTACATACACCTGGGAGCAGGAAAATGAAGATCCAAAGAAGTGACAAAACCTAAGTGCTCATATAGCAGGTCTAACAAAGAGCGGCAACTGTGGAAAAGTAGCTAAAATGTATAGGGAGGGTAAAGGGAGGTGAGTTGTTTTAATATTTCCAGATTTTTCTCAGTATCCACTTCCTGTCTCTGGTAAGAAGAATGTTTCTTCTCTCCTGGTAACGGAAGGGCAGAGTGTATCTGTTGTTTTTCAAATGCCTTTAGCTAAAAAAAAATCCTTATGCAAAAATGGTATATTTTGGAGTGTTATATTTTGCTAGCCTTCACCAAGCATCGTTCTAGGTGTTTGGTCGAATCAAATCAAAGACACCAAAATCCCCACTCTCGTGTCTTACATTCTAGGAGGAGGAGAAATAAACATAATAAATAAGTTAATTATAGAATACCTTAGAAAGTGATAAGTGCTATGCAAATGCAGCAGAGAAGGGGACATGTGTTGTGTGTGTCTATGTTGGGGGTGGGATCGCAGGCTATGGAGTAGAATTTTGTCGTTGGGAGGGTCTCAAGAGGAGATGATATTTGAGCAGAGACGTGAAGGAGGGGAAAGACCATTTCAGACAGCGAGAACAGCCAGTGCAAAGCCCTCAGGTTGGAACGTGCCTGGTGTCTGTAGGGAAGCTTGGAGGCCACCGTGATGAGAGTGGAGTGAACAAGTGGAGAGAAGAAGGTGGTATCAGTGAGGTCACAAGGGCCAGAGCACATAGAACCTACAGACTATTGTCAGGGTTTGACTTCAGCAGCCATTGGGGCATTTTGAGCATGGTGACAGGATATGACCTAGATTTGAAAAGGATCAATCTGCCAAGAACAGGCTGTGGAATGGCATGTGTGGAAGGAAGCATGTGGACGGGTAAGGATGCTACTGCAGTAACCAGGTAAAAGATGATGGAAGGAGCAGGTGGTAGCGATGGAAGTAGCGAGCAGTGGACTCTGAAAATATTTCACAGGTAAGGCCAACGAATTTCTCTGATGAAATATTTAGAAAGGACATGAAGTGAAAAAGAAAGACAGAGATCAAGGATGACTCTGACGTTTTGACAAGAGCATCTGCAAGGATGGAATTGTTAACCGAGATGGGAGTTCTACAGGTTTGAATGGACAGATTAAGAGCTTCATTTTGGACCTGTTCAATTTGAAATGGCTATTAGATATAGAAATAGAAATGTTGTGTGGACAGTTAGATAAAGGAAACCGGAGTTCAGTAGAGAAGTCTGGGTTGGAGATATAGAAGCCATCCAATGACCCAAAGCCATGGAATTGGATAAGATTATTTGGAAAATAAATGCAAGTGGACAAGAGAAGAGGTACAAAGACTGAGCTCTGTGGTCCTTCAATATTTAGAGGTTGGGAGAAGAAATGAAACTAACTCTAAATACCAAGAAGGAAACCTTAGTGAAGTAAGAGGAAAACCAGTACAGTGTGCTATACCAAGACAGGTGAAGAAAATGTATCAAAGAGGAGTGAATGATCAAAGGTGTCAAGTTCTGGTGATAGGATTGAGTAACCAGGAAGCCACTGATTTGCATTTCCCCGATGATTAGCACCTATTCATATACCATTTGTATGTCTTCTTTGGAAAAATGTCTATTCAGGTCTTTTTTCTATGTTTTAATCAGTTTATTTTGTTTTTTACTATTGAGTTTTTGAGTATGAGTTTTTAATATATTTTGGATATTAGGCCCTTATCAGATATATAGTCTGCAAACATTTCCTTCCATGTAGTAGGTTGCCTTTTCATTTTATTGGTTGTTTCATTCACTATTCATAGCTTTCTAGTTTGATAGAGGCCCTCTAACTTATTTTTGATTTTTTTACCTTGTAGTTTTGGTGTCATATCCAAAAAATCATTGCTAAAGCTAATGTCAGGGAGTTTTTCTGTGTTTTCTTCTAGTACTTTTATGGTTCAGGTCTCATATCTAAGTATTTAATCCATTTCCAGTTAATTTTTGTGTATAGTGTACAATAAGGATCCAATTTCATTATTTTTGCATGTGAATATCCAGTTTTCTCAATACCATTTTTTAGAGAGACTATCCTTTCCCCAAGGTGTATTTTTGGCTCCCTTGTTGTTAACCTTGTTATTAGTTGACCTCGTTTGTGTGAGTTTATTTCTGGGCTCCCTTTTCTGTCCCATTGGTTGATATGTCTGTTTTTATGTCAGCACCATACTGTTTTGATTACTATAGCTTTGTAATATATTTTTATGTTTTAAATTTTTATTTATTTATTAATTATTTAATTGAGATGGAGTGTCATTATGTTGCCCAAACTGGTCTTGAACTCCTGGCCTCAAGTGATCCTCTTGCCTCAGCCTCCCAAGTAGCTGGGTTTACAGGTGTGAGCCACCACTCCTGTCACTGTAATATATTTTGAAATCAGGAATTGTGATGCCTCCAGCTTTGTCCTTCTTCCTGAAGATTCCTTTGGCTATTCAAAGTCTTTCATGGTTCCCTGTGCATTTTAACACTGTTTTTTCTATTTCTGTGAAAAATGCCATTTGAATTTTGACAAGAATTACATTGAATCTGTGGATTGCTTTGGGTGGTATAAACATGTTAACGGTATTAATTTTTCCAATTCATGAACACATGATATGTTTCCATTATTTGTGCCTTCAATTTCTTTCATCAATGCCATGTAGTTTTCGACATACAGATCTTTTACCTGCTTGGTTAAATTCATTCCTAAGCATTTTATTCTTTTTGATGCTATTATAAATGCAAATATTTTCTTAATTTCTCTTTTCAAGTAGTTCATTGTTAGTGTATAGAAACACAACCAATTTTCGTAAGTTGACTTTGAATCCTGGAATTTTACTAACTTTATTTATTAGTTTTAACTGTTGTTTGGTGGCATCTTCAGGGTTTCCTATATATAAGGTCAATGTTGGAGCAGACTTTTAACAGTGTTTATATTTTACAAAATATTTTTCAAACCTCTAATAAGCTTGCCATTTAGAGTAGATTTTATAATGTAAACTTATACTGTTTTGTCCAATTCATATATTTTTATTCTTTCTACTTTTCTTTGTTTTTTTGTTTTGCAATGCACGCAAGGCTACACAATACCCAGACCATGTCAAAATGATATTGTTTGTAATTGTATTGTATTATTCAGTTAATTATTTTCTCATTTGCATTTACTTTTTCTCAAAGCAGTAACTATGGTAATTTAAGGCCAATTATATAATACCATCTCATAATTTTCCAAAATATGATATGAAAAAACTTTGCTTTGACCACACCAAGCACCTTGGCTGAAAGCTTACTCTCAGTATGAGAATACATTTTCTTTAAAGACACAAAAGTTGAAATATTTTATCCCGAGATGTGAGTTTTCTGTGACAAAGCAACCTGTATCCATCACTTTGTTTCTTTACTAGGTAAATGATCAGTAACAGTGACCAATTCTTCACCCCTCTTTTTATCTACATCTTTGTAGTGCCCTTCCACTGTGGGTGGGGTGAACTATCTCACCCGTTGACAATGTGTTTAACCATGTGACTTGCTTTGGCCAATGGGATGTTAGCAGACAAACAGAAGAAGAGACTCGAGATGGGCTTGTGTGCTAGGGTTTGATCTCTTGTGCCTCTGCCATTGTCATGGGAACATGCCTGAGCTTTCCAGCTAGAGGGTGAGAGACATGTGAAACAGAACCATGTCACCCTTGTTCCATTCAAGATAGCCTAGATCAACCAACTGCCAGCTGACATCCAAACAAGTGAGTAATAAGCAATTACTGTTTAATATCACTGAAGTTTTGTAGCAAAAAAATACTGTACCCTTTTCTGGCGCTTATGTTCAAATGACTTAGTAGAGTCATGTCGCTGGAAGTAATTGACTTATAGACAATGCAAGGAACTTACATTTTTCTGTCATTGACACATTTTCAATTTTAAACTGTTTAATTGTCAATAAAATACTGACATACTTCCATGGAGAAAGTTAAGGAAACTCACATTTACTGAATTTAATCTTTTTATTAATAGAAAAGTAGAAGGTGAAGTCCCCATCCCAAGCAGGTGGCCTCACCTTCTACTTTCCTGGAAAAATGGAGTTCAATAAATAGGAGCTCCCTTAACTCTACCTGACAACACTCAAATTTGACTTTCAACTCTGTCTTTTATTCTTTCCTCCAAACTCAGAAGATGAAACCTATCTCCTTTTCATGGCTAATCCTGCCACATTTTTCTCTTGACTGTATCCCTCTCTTCTCTGACTAGAGTCAGATAGGGTCTAAAGAGGTAGTTTTATAAGTCCTCTGCACAAAGATTATAGTTGAAGTCATGGAAGCCAATGAAATTGCCAAGGAGAAAGGGGGAAGGAGAAGAGAAAATAAGAGAAGACAGGAAAGGAAAAGAGAGCCAAAAGGTGAGCTTTGGGGAATGCCTGGATTTCAGAGACTAGAAAAGGGAAAGTTATTATTGTTAATCTCTTACTGTGCCTAATTTACAAATTAAACTTTAT
>VBSM01002616.1:41075273-41105504 GCA_008086735.1 Cheirogaleus medius
TTGAGCATGTTGCTCTGTGCCAAAGCTCTGGGCCACGTCTTTCCTGCTTTTTCTGGAGTCTTCCAGGCAAAGGGAAGTATCCTAACTGTGTCAAACTAGCAGGTGATAGACTGGCCTGAAGTCAGTATCATTACAGGAAAGAGGTGTCTTACTATCTCAGTGGCAGAAACTGTTGATTGTCTGCCAATGCCTATTATTTTCCTCTTTCTTTATTAGTAGAATTCTTCAATTTTAACTGAACACATGGCCACTCAGATAAAAACTATATTTCCCAGCCTACATTGCAGCTAAATCTGGCAACATGACTATTTTCTGGCCAAAGTATGTGATTAAAGGTGTCATGTACAATTTTCAGGTAATGCCCTTAAAAATCGGAAAGGGCATACTTTCAACTTTTCCTTCTCTTTCTTCCTCTAGTTGAAATGCAGATAGAAACACAATTGCTGGAGTAATCATTTTGGACTGCAAGTTGGCAATGCCGTGTTGAGGATGAGAAAACAAGATACAAAGATGCGAAGTACCTGATATACCCAACTGCAATATAAATTTCTAAACCACCCATCTAGGCTTTTAATTGTGAGGAGGAAAAAAAATCTTACGTCTTATTTAGGTTTCTGAATTTTGAGGTTTCTTATTATAACAGCTCAACCTATGTCTTGACTAATATATCCAGGTACCATGTAGCATTGATAAATCCACAAATACTCTCTGTTACTGTGTTAAATTTTCCTGATCCATTTACTATACTTACTGAGCTTGCTGAAGAGAACTGACTAGAGTAAAATTGTGCATTAGTTAAATTGTTGTGAATTGTTCTAACATATTCTTATTTTTATGTCAATTTCCTTTATCCAGGTCAAAATAATCAATTAGCATTGGCTATAAGATCCCTTCTGTAGGCAGTCATAAATAAATTTGAGTAACAGATATTGTTGGAAATTATATTAAGCACAAGAAATATAGAGAGGTGTAAAACGTAGTCTCTACCACCAAAAAGCTTTAAATCTAGTTGAAGAGATAGGACATAAACTTTTAAAATTCACCTCTCCCGCTAGATTATATGCCATGAGCCTAATGCTTCTTAGAGCTCAAAGACGTTGCGTGGCTCTGGTAGAGCAGGTTGTTAGAACCAGGTCATTAGTGTAGAGTGATATCTAGCATGGTGCCCTTTAAGAGTGGGTGAAAATGGATGAGATTCAAGTAAAGCATTGGACAAGATAACTTCAAACATCTTTTATTTCCAACTGTTAGAGCTGCCAGATTAAATTTGATGAAAATTGTCTTAAATACATAACTGAGCTTACAGGATAGAATGAGATAGAATGAAACTGAAAATGGACAAAGAGTAATAAATTTGGTAAGAAATTAGCCAGGTAGGGCAAAGATATTACTTAAATCTGAATCCGTGTGAGCTTTACTTATTGTTTTCATTAAGATAAGGACTTCCATTCAGTGTTTGCTGAGAAGGAAAAAGAAGTTTCCCAAATTACTGACAGCTGACCACAAAGTTTTAGTTTACTTACCAAAGAATGTGATTTCTTTGTGAAAAAAGACACCACGAATTAAGTAGAAATGTGTGCCACGAATTGGTAGTAAATATTTGCAAAGCATATGAAAAACAAACGATTAGTGTCTAGAATATATAAAGAGCTCATACACATCAAAAAGAAAACAGCAATCAACATTTATAGGAAAATGTGCAAAGTATATGAACAGGAAATTCATAGAGGAGTAACTGCCAATAAACATAGAACTGTGCTCAGTGTCATAATAGTCAAAGAAATACAGATTAAAGAAGAGTAAGATGTCATTTCATATCCATTGGATTGACAAATATTAGTATGGCAAACATTAATAAGTACTGGTAAGATTATAAATAAATGGAAATAAATTGCTATAGGTGAGGAAATTGGTATAAGAACTTTGGAAAGCATTTGCTATAGCTAGTAAATTTAAGATGTTTATGCTTCATGATCTAGCATTTTCAATTCTAATTGTCTTAGAAAAACTCTTAATATGTGTACAGTGAGTTATGTTCAAGAATGTTCATCACAGATAAATAAATAATAGTGAAACAGTAGAAACAAACTAAACCTTCCTTGTTACTGGAATGAAAAAATAAACTAGAGATAATTTTTCCAACATCATACTATACAACCACTAAAAGAGTCAAGTAGACTTGCATATATCTATGTTTAAGATATGTTGCTATTTATATAAGATATTAAGTATACACTTACACTCTCTCTCTTATGCATATTTTTGCCTGTGTTTAGGTTTCAATCTGTTAAAACCACCTGCTTTTAAAATTAAACCCTTTTTCTGTTTGCCAGGTAAATCTAACCCAAGGAATCTGAAGCTTTCTGAAGAGCAAGAGAAACTCCCCTTATATATAGGTGGTGGGTTAATAATCATACGCCTGTGAAGACATTTATAGCTTACATGGCCGTATTTGAATTCTTATGACAAATATACATTTAATTCTGTTTGGATGAGACTCAAATAAGATTTGAAGTTATCACATGCCTCGATGCTAAAGGTCACATTTTTAAATAAGTGACTCAAATCTTTGTAGTTAATTGTTGAATATCTTAGAGACCTTCTTTCTCCTTCTCAGTTAATACTGAAGAAAGGCATTTTATTTAATGAAAAAAAAATAAACAAAACTTATACAGATTTAGATTTAAGTAATACTGTAGTCACACCTGGCCAGGGTCAGAGCTCTTTGTTCTTTTTGCTCCAGTGGTTGGTAGAACATAAGTATTTCTTAACCTTCTTTTTCTTATCTTCCTGAGGCAAGTAATAACTAGCACAGTGCTTTGACTTCTGAAAGTACTTATTTCAAAATACAGTTGACCTTTGAACGACAAGGTTTTGAATCATGCTGGTCCACTTATATGTGGATTTCCTTCCACCTGTGTCATGCCTGAGACAGTAAGACCCACTCCTCCTCATCCTTCTCCTCCTTGGCCTACTCAGTGCGACGGTGACAAGGATGAAGACCTTTATGATGATCCACTTTTGCTTAATGAATAGTAAATATATTTCTACTTCCTTATGATTTTCTTAATAACATTTTTTCTCTAGCTTACTTTATTGTAAGAATACAGCATATAATACATGTAAAGTACAAAATATGTGTTAATCGATTGTTTATGTTATCAGTATATTACAGTCAACAGTAGGCCATCAGTAGTTAACTTTGGGGGGAGTCAAAAGTTATATGTGGATTTTTGACTATGCGAAGGGTAAATGCCTGTAAGCTTCATGTTGTCTAAGGGTCAACTGCATTTGTTCCATCTCAGGGTTCTTTCAAATTCCACTGTGACATATACTTTCTCTTAATTTTATCCAAGACTGAATCAACATTTTAGATTTATAATGTGTATTTTCATTGCAGTAAAAGAATAAAAATGGGCATGAGACTGACACACATTGATTTCAGCATAGTGATGAGCTCTCGGGAATAGAGTGAGGAGAAAATGTTTGACAGGGTGTCTTTAGCTCTCTATCTACTGGTCTGTATCTTAAAAAAAAGGACATCAATCTGAAGCAGTTATGGCAAAATATTAACATCTGCTTAATCTCTGTAGAGATTACATATACATTGAATTATTTTCTGTTTGAAATGTTTTGTATTAATAATTAGACATTAAAAAAGGGAGGGAGTGGAGGAAGAGGAATCACATTCAGACCAGATAATCCTAAAACGTTCTGGCCACCTCAGTTTGAATGCATATTAAGTCCCAGATCTCTAGGTGATATACATATTTTTTAGCTTTTGTAGGTAAACTCATGGAGCTTACTACTCTTTTCAGCTTCACTGCCAATGGACAGGTTATCCGCTTGCTCACTGGCCCAGTGCTGTGCTCCCACATTTCACCGTCACTTGGATCAACACATCTGTAGCTCCCCATCTCGTTCCCCACCGAGCTGTCGCCTCAGTTCTTGCCTCTGTCCAGACCTGCAATCAGCTTTACACCCCTCAGCTTGACAATGACACTATCTTCAGGCTCTAGGTTCTCTGAGCTGGATCAAAATCACTAGGTTTTATGTTTTCTGGGCTGATGTCACCCGATTCGCAACATTGTCTCTTATGTACCTAGTCTTTGGCAATTCTGTCAGAGCACTTTCCCAATCTTTCCCAGACTTTACGTGATCAGTTCCACTCTCAGCCTTTTCTGCTGCTCCCATCTCCAATCTCCTTAATTCCTGAAGGCAGCTGTCTGTCTGATGAGCATTGCAGGTTAGTAGCCACAGTGAAGAAAAGAGGCCAGGATTGAAAATAAAGATTTGAGAATTATAAAAACGCAGTCCATGGAAAAAGCAATGGAAGTGAACGAGATCATTGTGGAAGAAAGCTCAGAAATAAAAAAGAAGAAAACAAGGGCTGAACTTTGGGACAACCCAAGATGTATGGCCCAGTGCAGTGGAAGAGGATTCACCAAGGAAAACAGAAAAAAGAGATCAAGTAAGAACCTGGAGAAAATTATATCTGAGAAGACAAGAAGTAGAAAGTTCCAAGGAAGTGAGAATGGCGAAAGCATTCATTTTTTTTAGAATAGTTCATCAGAATGGTGTCATTGGGGCTGTAAATTAAGGCATCACTAGTGATTTCCGCCAGAGTGAGGTTGTAGAAGCCAGACTGAAATAGAATAGAAAGTATGAGGTGAGGAGGTGGAAGTGGGTATAAAGATTGTCCAATGTGCATCAAAATCATTTGGATGGTGTGGCGAAACTTAAAAAAATAGAGATTTCTGATTTCTCACTTTCAGAAGTTCTAATTTAGTTTCAGCAAGGGCCAGAAATTTGCATTTTATAAAGCATCCCAATTTTAATAAAGTCTGGACTGTATTTTCAAAAAAATTGGCAAAGAAAAAGAGGGAAGATGTGGAGGGGACGCCCAAGTGCTTGTAGAGGTGAAAAAAACCTTGTAATTTTAACTTTGCTTCTTGGGGAAAGTTTCTCCCCTGGGACAATAATGTGTTGATTGGTGAATACTAACGAGCAATCTGCTTAGCAGTTGTGCTTTTCATTATAAATTATTTAATTAGCTTTTGGTACAAATCAGTCTCATGTGAGTTTGGGCACCATGACCTAACAGATCCCAGGGCCTGATGACCCTTGGATAAACTGCATGTTGATATTTTAGCCCTCAATAAATATTTATTGTTTGATTCTAGCTTAGCAGACCCTAGAAACGAAGTACTTCAGAATTTTAAAAAATGCTGATTTATTTTCTAACTCTCATTTTTATCAGCCTCCTTTTCTCTTCACCAAGAACAAAGATTTCTAGTTGATAACCTCTGGGCAACCTCTGAAAGAAAAGCCTTTTACTGTTTTCAGTCTATGCAAAAAGGCCTTTTATTGTTTTCAAATCTTTGAGAGCCCTCTCTTCTTAAACCCTTGCCATCTAAATTCTAACCCTTCTTTCTATTAAAAGTGCTATTTAAGGTATAGGGGCGGGAAAGCAATATCTTTTTGTTACTCATCATAAGGGTCATAGCTGAATAGTTCTATACCAAAAGACAGATTAATAAGAGAAAAGCATAACAAATTTATTTCATAAACCTTTACTTGACATAAAAGGCTTCAGAAATAAAGACCTGAAGATGCAAGCAAAAACTGGTTTTGTTTGGGTTTTTTTTAGAGACAGGGTCTTGCTGTGTTGTCATGTAACCACCACTATGATCAAGATATAGAATATTTCCATCACCCCAAAATGTTCCCTTATAATAATTTACAGTCAGTTCCCTCCCCTACCCCTACCCCTGGAAACTGCCAATCTATTTCTTATCCCTATTATTTTGTCTTTCCCAGAATGTTACATAAATGGAATTGTTTAGAATGCAAACTTTTGTATGAGGCTATTTTCACTTAGCAGAATGCTTTTGAGGTTCATTTATGTTCTTGCATGTATCTGTGTGGTTTCTTCCTTTTTGTTGCAGAATAGTATTCCATCATATGATTGTATCACAATTTGTTTATTCATTGACCAATTGAGGGTATTTGGGTGTTTCCATTTTTTGGGCGACAATGAAAAAGCTTGCTGCAAACATTTGCATACAATTCTTTGTTTGGATATATATTTTCATTGTAATAGCACTTGAAAGCACCTCTTTGCCTACAGTTTCGCAAGTTCATGGTGCCAATATAAAAATCTTGATTAATAGTTGTCATAGTGTGTTTTACTTATTTCTAAACTTTTAGTGGTTTTTCATCACATTGGATTTATTAGAAAAATATCATTTATTAGATAATTTTATTTATTAGAGAATCTTATTAGATAAATGTCAAATCACTTATCTTTCCATTAAAGGCTTCCAGGGTTGATCTCAATATACTATAAGGGTTTACTTCCCATTACTCACTTTATGCTCAAACTATGCTCCTGGATTATTTACCATTCCCCACATGACTTATACTGTAAGCCTTTCTTCTGCTGACACCATTAATTTAAATTGAATTTAGCTAAGTAAACATTCACTGATCACCTACTATGTATAAGTTACGATGCTTTGTAGATAGTTACAAGTATCCCTTGCTGACCAAGGCTTATTGGTTCCTGAGTTCTTGAGAGCAAATAGTGAGAATTCAGCCAGTGAAGAATACTAACTATATCTTAATTTGTGTAAGTTTTTTTGACCTCAGATAGTGACTGGAGAGTCCCCAGCCTCAGAAAAGTCTCTTGTATATAGTGAGTGCTTAATAAACGCTTGTTTAAACTTAATTAATATCAATGATAGGAGCATTGGAGTACGTAACAGGTGAGTATGGTGAGCTTATTTTTAGACACACTGAGATAAAGACACCATGGAAATGTGAGATGGAAACTAAAGAGAGAAAAGCATTTAAAGACATAGCTTGAAGCAGCAATTGCACAGAGGTGGTAGTTGAGGCCAAGGAAGTGAAAAACCTTCCTTCGGGAGGAAGTAAAGAATGAGGAAAGACAGAGCCGAGAAAGCTTTGGGGAATGCCGGTATTTCATAGCTGCCGGTATTTCATTACCGGAGCAGGCCTGAGATGATTAAAGAACAAATGGAGCCAAGCAGAAGGAGAAGAATATTCGGGGAATGGGTGAGGTGGTGGAGAGGGAGCCGGGAAGGTGTAACGCTTGAACGTTTGTCGAATGACTGTTATGTGTCTGTTAGAGATTGATAGGCAATTTACATAATTTGCCTCATTTATTTCTCATAACATTCCCCGTGAAATTGGTAATATTATTCTTCTTTTATAGAAGATAAAGCTTGTGCTCAGAGAATCTAATAAATTTTCCCAAGGTAATATAGCTGGAAAACAGTGTAGCTGGGTTAAATATTAAGCACAGTGAGGGCATGTTGTTCCATGTCTGACGTTGTTTCATGTCTGCCTTGTTTATCATTGATCCCTAGAACCTAGTTTAGTCCTTGGTACATACTGTATAGTCAATAAACACTTATTGATTGTACTAAATCAAATTTAAATTGACTTCAAAGCCCATGGTCTTTGCACAATACCTTATTGAACAATCACAGAAACCAAGAAAGGTGAAAGTCTGAATAAGAAAGCATATGCTAACTCATTCAGGGATGTTGAGTCCTCTCAAGGATTTAGAAGAGTTTATTGAATTTCTTAGCATGAAGGTAGTCACTGGCAACTTTTAAAAGAACATTTTCCATAGAGTAGACTTAGAAGTCAGAATGTAATAGCTTGGAAAACGCCTTGCCTCAGCAAACCTTGGGATTGCAAACTGTTCCCTACACATAGCAGCCACACTCCAATGCTCTGAGGTAATTGTAACTCATTAGCTATTTCTATTGCCTCCAGATTTCTTGAGTGAGAGTCAGACTCCAGCCCACTGTGCTCCTGCCGAGCTGCAGGGTTCACGTACTAAGCTTCAACAGTAGACTCCTTGATGCTCCCTTAGTAGGCTTGCAAGCTCCCCTATTCCCAAGGAGGATGGGATTCTAAGCACAGTCTTAAAAAGAAACCCACTTGGAAAGTCCTCCCCTATCTCTGCTTTCATTCTTTCTATATTTTCCATGGAGATAAGAGAGATTCAGATATTGTTTCTAGTTAGCTATTTTTAAAATTGCATCAGTGGTCTAGCACCTGGTTTAGAATGTAATATCTGTTGTGTTGGTGCTTTTGTTGCAACTTATAATTTAACATTCCGTCACATCAGCAAATTTTTGCAATATCCAGTAATGAGTGCTTTTTAAGAAGTATTAAAAGGCATGGAGCAAAGGAAAGAGTGATCAAATCTCACCTGGGGTGAGGCTGTGGTCAGGCAGAAATTCACAGGAAATGCGATGCTTGACTTTGGCTTTGAAGGATGGCAGCATGTGGGTGGCATGAGGCTTTGACAGTGGGAGGCACATAATGTTCTCCCTGTATCTATGTCTCCCTTACTGGTCTTTTTCCAAATTACTTTAGTAAAGGTGGTAACCTACAAGTGCATAGCATTGCATTTTTGTATTAGATGGAATAAATTTTTTTTCTTTTATTTCCTTTCAGTTTATATAAGAAGTTGTTTTGTTGCCGCTGCTGCTGGCTTGCTTCAAGGTTTGCTTGTGTGCAGTTGGTAGGAAATAAAAAGAAGAAATGACTTATATAAAATGAGTGAGATGTGCAACATTTGGGAGATGGTCATGCTTGAGGCTCTGCCTCGAGGGGGCAGGGGGCATGGGCAATATACATAACCGTAATATTTGTACCCCCATAATATGTTGAAATAAAAAAAATAAAAATACAAAGGAAGCATAATTGCATAAAAAAGACCCAGGGAAGAAAGTTTTTCAGGAACCAGTTATGGGAAGGGTTACTATTAAAGAAATGGGATGACTATCAGGAATGCCATTGTGCCTACTGGATTGCTTTATATAGGCAAGTTGAGTCATAGACATAATTTAATGTGTTAAAATAAACTCTCACAGATTGAACCAAACCAGATAACATTAATATAAATGTGGTAATAGAATAATATCTCAAGTTGAATTTTAGACCATGCAGATAGAATGAAAGAATGTTGAGGATGCTTGTCATTTAGGTAATCACAAAGGGCTCTGTTTTGAGGTGAATGGCCTGGGGGAGGGGGAGAGGTGAGAGTCTTGGCCTTGGAGTGCATATCTGGGTTCAAAGTCCAATTTTGCTATTTACTGTGTTTTGATCTTGGGGAAACTATTGTTTTTAAGGCGCAGTTTTTTCATATCTAACATGGAAATGATATCTTTGTTACATTTTGTTATGAAAACTAAGTGAGTTCATAGAGTGCCTTACAGAGTGCCTGGACCAAAGTAGTCGCTCAAGAAACATTGGTTAAGTTCTCTCATCTCTTGCTTTCTTTTCTATCCCCTCCATAACCTCCTCATGTCTTCCTTCCCTCTTCTCCTTCCACTGAAATATGGGAAAAGAAAGCTCAGTAATTAATGATTCAAGAATCAAGGCTCAGGATTTACATTAAAAAAGTAACATAGACTTCATGTTGAATAGTTTACTATCATCACTATCATTTGCATGCAAGGAAACTTACGTTTGGGAAGATTAAGTGATTTGCCAAGATTAATCCCAAATAAGTGTCAGATCCAGGACTTCAACATCCATCCTTTTGACTCTAAAGAGCGAGCTCCTAAATGACAATGGACACAATTGACTAATAGTTTACTGTGAACTCAACTAAATTCCTCAGTCCTCATTTCACCGGTTGCCTTTAAGCCACAGCTCCCTCAGCCTGTATTTGAATATCAGGCTTCTTTTTGCTTCTTTTTGTTCTTGTTGTTGTATTGACCTTACATTTATCCTTATTAAATTCCATCTTGTCAGGTTTGGCCCATCTTTCTAGCCTGTCAAGATCTTTTTGACTCATGGTACTGGCATGCTGTCATCCAACATATTCCTTATCCTTCCAAGCTTTGTATCATCTGCAAATGCAATACAAGTGCACTTTCTGTCTTCATTCAGGTCATTGATAAAATTGTTGAACAAGACAGGGCTGAAGGCAAAGCCCACAGAGAGTGACATCATTTCATTAATCAGCATCCTCAAGAAATGGCTTTTCGATTCACTTCAAATCCATCCAATTGAATTAGCATTCAATTTCTTTTTCTCTATCTCTTTCACAAGGGTATTAAAAAAGACTTTGTCAAGTCTTCTGGTCTTGATGAAGTCTAGATACTTGATATCCACTACATTTCCTTGATGTACAAGTTAAGTAACCCTGTCAAAAAGGAGACTTTTTAGACTTCAGCCTAACTGTGTACATTACATGCTATTGGCTAAAATGTTTCCTTTTGAAAGAAGATAAAGTGTCATTCAATATTTATATTTATAGCTACCTACTTCGAAAGAAATTTAAATTCAGGCAATAGAGCTCCTGATTATAGCTGTCTTTGCACAGAAGTTCTCACTTATGCCTTTTCTATATACAGACGGCCCTTCGTATCTGTGGATACGACCACTGCAGATAGAAAATATTTGAAAATCAAAATTGTGTCTGTGCTGAACATATGTAGACTTTTTTCCTTGTCATTACTCCCTAAACAATACAGTATAACAAATATTTACATAGCGTTTACATTATATTAGGTATTATAAGTAATCTAGAGATGATCTAAAGTATATGGGAGGATGTGCATAGGTTATATGCAAATACTATGCCATTTTGTGTTGGCATCCCTGGGTTTTGGCATTCATGGGAGGTCCTGGAATCTATTACCCCAGGGACACTGAGGAAGGACTGTACTATATAGGCTTGCAGCTCATTCTCTTAGGCATAAAATTAAAATAATACATTCTCTGTTAATTTTTATACTCACACCTTCTCAAGAAATATTAAGCATATTTTCTTGGCATAAAGATGATCACAGAGCTTTTATTTAGGTCCTTTTATGTTGCTATTTAAGGAGACTTACATATTAGTAAAACTCCTTCTGCCTTTAGGAACTTTCAATGTATAGATTTGGTGGTATTGGAAAGGCTGGGGAGCGGCATGAAGAGAGGTTTATCAAATAATTAACACAATTTTTATGGGTTTTGTTTCAGTACTAAAAAAGCTGTAATCTACATTGAGTAGGGGTTCAAATTCTGATAACCAGTATAGGAAATGATCAGATAAGATTCTCTAGATTTAAAAGATCATGAATGTACTCAGTTTTTTAATTTGTGGTGATGACTGTTTTACAATAGTATGTTAACCCAAAGATCCTGAGATCAAAAACTAGGCAAAGAGGATAGTGGTGATAGTTCAATTCCACAAATAAGAGTTGAATTTAGACAATAATTCTAACTTCTATTCTACAATGAATTTCTCCCTTTTATACTATTGTTAAGAAATATTATTTAAACCTTAAAAGTATGGCAAAAGAGGGAGGGTCGGCATATTTATTCATTGTCACACTGGAGCATCATTTAATGAGCTTATCTGAGGATATTTTAATTATCCAGGGGAATGTACCTGTGTTTGACTTTGCTATTTTCTATTTGATTGGAATCTAGACATGTGTTAACTTGAAGATTTCTGTTCAGAAAGAGAAGATAAGAAACAAAGAGAAGATAAGCCCAAAGGTTATGGTTTTATTGCCCAGTAAGACACTAATCAAATTTGTATCTTACCTAGTAATCTTATTTTTATTCTTACATTGTTTTCCAAAAATGCCTATAAATGCCAGTTCCTCAAAATGCTCTCAGAAGCAGCTTTAAGGTCTTACTGGATCCCTTATTAATGAGTCAATACATGTTTGACATGTGTTCATCTATATTTGTAAGGGAAACATGTTTTTAACTTTTTGAAAATCATACTTGGGCTCTGTAGACAAAACACAAATAGAGTGCTCTAAGGTTTAGCTTTGTATGATCTAAAATAGCTAGAAAATAGGACCCAGGTATGAATCATTTCCTTAGAGTCTAATATAGTGATGCATCTTTTGAGCTAGGTAACTTTTGACTAGGGAGAAAAAGTATGAGCAATATCTGATTCATTACATTAGGTAGGATGATAGGAAATTAACATTTTTATAAGTTAAAAAATTGAATATTGGAAATTTCATATGGTTGAAAATAATAATTATTTGCAATTTGAGAAAGAAACTTTATTGGAGAAATTTCTCCGTAATCCGTTAACAGCAGGAAGAAACTAGTTTCTGGATGATTTCTGATGTTACAGAGCCATTATCATCTTGCAGTTTATTCTTCTAATTGGCATTGAATAAATTTCCCATATTATGAAGGGAATGCTCATATGTTGCCAGAAAAGAAAATATACAGCATTTGAATGCCCAAGTTGAATCTTTATGGTGATGAAGCAAACAATACATGTGATGCTTGCCAAAGTGAATAATCACTGCTGTAAAAAAGTTAAGCCAGAGCAGTGTTTAGCTTTCGAGGACAATGAGCAGATGGCCTGTTCTCATAATAGGAATGACGCTGGGTCACTTGTTTGAGTTAGTTACTGTGATTCATTGGTCTTACATCAGATGTTGGGAAACAAGATTAGTTATAGGAATGTTTGGATGGCTTTGCTTGTCAACTTCTTTCAAATACACTTAAAAGATTTAAAACCCTGAAATGAAAGAAGTGACATGGAAATATTGGATGAATTATATCTTGTTCATTTATAGAATCTGGTATTGATCCCAACAGCAATTTTGTAGGCACTATAGAATGAGACAAGCCACATGTAGTTATAAACCTTAGCATAAATTTTTATTATTAAATTCGGTGCCTTTTCCAAAGTAGCAATTTGTCCTTGGAATGTCTTCCTGTACTTCCTTTATCTTAACCTATTAAGTAGATTCTTTCCGTCAGTTCAATGTATCCTGCAATCTCATCTCTTTTTTAAAGTCTTTTAGTATTGTTCATGCTGTAGAACCATATACTCATGAGGCTTTATCTCATCTTTCTTCAGTTTTGAATTCCATTGGATATATGTTTGCTACATGTGTGTGTCTTACTTAGAAGTTCTCATTCTGTTGATTTTCACAGGCATTTAAAAAAATTTATAATGACATCTCTATGTGGATACCCATAGCAGCACATGTACACCAAATGATATTTTGCATGTGAAATACTTTTTAAATTATAACATAGCATGAAAATATAAATAATAATTATTTTATTTTATTTTTTTGCAAATTCATTTATTTTTTACTGTTATTTTTATTTCAGTAGATTTAGGGCATACAAGTATTTTTTGTTACAT
The DNA here is from genome assembly GCA_008086735.1 of Cheirogaleus medius. Taxonomy (NCBI): domain Eukaryota; kingdom Metazoa; phylum Chordata; class Mammalia; order Primates; family Cheirogaleidae; genus Cheirogaleus; species Cheirogaleus medius. The sequence goes on from VBSM01002616.1 coordinate 41,088,448, forward strand.
GGATGAATTGTATCATTTCGAAGTCAGGGCTTTTAAGTGTACCTGTCACCAGAATAGTACATTGTACCTCATAGGTAGATTTTTATCTTTTATACCTCTCCCACCCTCCCCTTCTTAATTTTCAGTGCCCAATATACCATGAGGACCATATGTACTCCTCATTTAGCTCCCACTTATAAGTGAGAATATGTAGCATTTTTTTCTCCATTCCTGCGATACTTCACTAAGGATAATGGTCTCCAGTTCCATTAAAGTTGCTGCAAAAGATATTATTTCATTCCTTTTTATGGCTGAGTAGTACTCCATGATATTTGTGTGTGTGTGTGTATCACATTTTCTTTATCCATTCACCAGTTGATGGGCACTTAGGCTGATTCCATATCTTTGCAATTGTAAATTGTGCTGCGATAAACATATATAAACTTTTGGGTGCAAGTGTCTTTTTATAAAATGACTTCTTTTCCTTTGGGTAGATATCCAGTAGTGGATTGAATGGTAGGTCTACTTTTAGTTCTTTGAGCAATCTCCATATTTTTTTCTATTGAGATTGTACTAGTTTACATTCCCACTAACAGTATGTATATAAGCATTCCCTTTTCACTTCATCCACACCCATATCTATTATTTTTGACTTTTTAATAATGGTCAATCTGACAGAGATAAGGTGGTATCTTAATTGTGATTTTAATTTGCATTTCCCTGATGATTGGTAATGTTGAGCACATTTTCATATGTTTGTTGACCATTTGCTTATCATATTTTGAGAAAGATATGTTCATATATTTTGCCCACTTTTTGATAAGGTTGTTTGTTTGTTTTGATGATTTGTTAGAATTCTTTGTAGATTCTGGATATTAGTCCCTTGTCAGATGTGTAGTTTGTGAATATTAATATTTTCTCCCATTCTGTAGGTTGTCTGTTTACTCTGTTGATTATTTCCTTTGTAGTGCAGAAAGTTTTTAGTTTAATTAAGTGTCATTTATTTATTTCTGTTGTTGCTGTATTCACTTTAGGAGTCTTAGTCATAAATTCTTTGCCTACACCAGTGTCCAGAGAGTTTTTCCTGTGTTTTCTTGTAGAATTTTTATGGTTTCAGGTCTTACATTTAAGTCTTTAATCCATCTTGAGTTAATTTTTGTATTAATATATGGTGAGAGATAGAGATCAAATTCCATTCTTCTGCATGTGGCTATGCAATTTTCCCAGCATCATTTATTAAATAGGGCATCCTTTCACCTGCGTATGTTTTTATCTACTTTGTCCCATTTCAATTGGTTGTAGCTGTATGGTTTTACTTCTGAGTTCTTCATTCTGTTCCATTCATCGATGTGTCTACCTTTACACCATTACAATGCTGTTTTGGTTACTATAGCCTTATAGTATAATTTGAAATCAGGTAATGTGATGCTTCTAGATTTGTTCTTTTTGCTTAGGATTACTTTGGATATTTGGGCTCTTTTTTGGTTCCATACAAAATTTAGGATTGTTTTTCCTAGATCTGTGAAAAATAAAATTGGTATTTATTCTGTAAATCACTTTGGGCAGAATGGACATCTTAACAGTGTTGATTCTTCCGGTCTATGAGCATGGGATGCTTTCCCATTTTTTTGTGTGTATCATCTGTCATTTCTTTCATCAGTTTTTCATAGTTCTCCTTGTAGAGATCTTTCACCTCCTTGGTTAAGTATATTAGTTGAATCCTTTCTCTTCTATTTCTTGTTAGTCTATCTAGTGGTCTATTGATTTTGTTTATCTTTTCAAAGAACCAACTTTTTGTTTCCTTGATCCTTGTATTATTTTTTCGGTTTCCATTTCATTTAATTCTGCTCTGATCTTTGTTATATCTTTTCTTCTGCTAGCTTTGAGATTGGTTTGTTCTTCTTTTTCTAGTTCCTTGAGGTGTGACATTGAATTGTTAATTTGCAATCTTTCTGTCTTTTTGATATAGGCATTTAGTGCTATAAATTTCATCCTTAGCACTGCTTTTACTGTATCCCAGAGATTTTTGGAAGCTTTTGTCACCTTTGTCATTCAATTTGAAAAATGTTTTGATTTCCATCTTGACTTTATCATTGACACAAGGATCATTCCACAGCATGTTGTTTAATTTCCATGTGTTTGTGTAGTTTAGAGCATTCTTCTTTGAATTGATTTCTAATTTTATTCTACTGTGGTCTTAGAAGATACATAGTATGATTTTGATTTTTCTAAATTTGCTAACACTTGTTTTGTGACTTAACATATGATCTATCTTGAAAAATGTCCAATGTGCTGATTAGAACAATGTATATTCTGCAGTTTTTAGGTAGAATGTTCTCTAAGTGTCTGTTAGGTCTATTTGTTCTAGATTCCCTTTTAAGTCCAGCATTTTTATATTGATTTTCTACCTTGATAATCTGTCTAGTTCTTTCAATTTCATTGTTTATTTCTTTCTTTAAATCTAGTATAAATTGTTTTACGAATCTAGGAACTCCTGTGTTAGGTGCATATATATTTAGGATTGTTGTGACTTCTTGTTGTAGTGATTACTTTATTATTATATAATAACCATCCTTTTTTTGACCATTGTTGATTTAAAGTCTATTTTGTCTGATAAAAGAATAGGTACTCCTGCTCACTTTTGGTTTCCATTTGCATGGAATATTTTTTTTTCACTTCTTTTTCTTGAGTTTATGAGAATCTTTGCAAGTTAAATGCAATTCTTAGAGATAATATATTTTATTCATTCTGCCAATCTATATCTTGTAGATGGGCCATTGAGGCCATTTACATTCAATGTTAGTACTGATATGTGAGATACTGTTCTGGTCATGATGTTGATTGTTACAAGGTTGCTTTGTTTTCTCCCTTGTGTTACTGTTTTATAAGAGCTGTGAGTTTTACTTTAAGATGTTTTTACACTGGTGGGTATTGACTATTTTGTTCCATATATAGAGCACTTTTAAGCATTTCTTTTAGAGCATGTCTAGTGATGACAAATTCCTTTAGTATTTGCTTGTCTGGGAAAGATTTTATTTCTCCTTCATATATGAAACTAAGTTTTGCAGGATACTAAATTCTTGGCTGACAGTTATTCTGTTTAAGAAGACTAATAATAGGACCTCAATATTTTCTGGCTTGTAAGATTTCTGCTGACAAATCTGCCACTAGACTTATGGGTTTTCCTTTGTAAGTTACTTGGTGCTTTTATCTTGCAGTATGTAGTATTTTCTCCTTCACTTTGACTTTGGCCATACTAATGAATATGTGCCTTGGTGTTGTCTTGTTTGCCATGAATCTTCCAGGTGTTCGATGACTTTCTTGTATCTGGATATCTAAATCTCTGGCAATACTAGGAAAGTTTTCCTCCATTATTCCCTCAAATAGGTTTTCCATGCTTTTGGCTTTTTCCTCTTTTTCAGCAATAGCTATGATTATTATATTTGTTCATTTTACATAACCCTATATTTCATGAGGAGATTGGTCACTCTGCTTGATTCCTTCTCTTTTCATCTTTGACTAACTGGATTAATTCAAAAGCCTTGTCTTCAAGCTCTGAAATTCTTTCTTCTGCTTGGTCTAGACTGTTGTTAAAACTTTCCACTGTATTTTGAAACTCCCTAAATGACTCTTTCATTTGCAGAAGTTCTGTTATATTTTTTATTATATTATCTATCTCTTTAGTGAATATTTCATTCATGTCATGAATTTTTATTTTAGTGTCTTTGCATTGGTTTTCACTTTCTCATCAATCATATTGATCTTACTTGTGATCCATATTCTGAATTCCATATGTGACATTTCAACAATTTCCTTTCAGTTGGAATCCTTTGCTGGAGAGCTATTATTATACCTTGAGGATGTTGAACAGCTTGTTTTTTTCATGTTGTCAGAATTCTTGTGCTGGCTTCTTCTCATCTGGAACCTCTTTTCTCAGCTAAAGACAGATAAATTTTGTGGTACACCCATTCTCCTCTGCTGGGAACTCTGTTGTTCAGTGAAGAGTGAGGAGAGGTCCCTGGATGGTGTGATTGAGTCCTGCTCTGAAAGATTGACCAGGCAGGACAGGGCTGGACGCACTCTAAGCCAGTAATGCTGCTTCTCTCCTCTGTCACTGTGTTCTCCTGCTGTTGTTATAGTCCAAGTAGGTGCTAGGGGATATTCATGTGGAGGGATGGGCTGGTCCCCAGGCCACTGCTGAAAGCTTAAGTGTGGGCAGGGTGGATCTCTCTCTGATGAGGCAGGTGGCTGTGGGTTTTGCTCCATCTGGATCCCTGATGACAATGGCAGTGGGGGCTCAGCAGGGCTACATAGGCAGTGGTAGCAGCTTCCAGGGCTGTGGGCATTCTCTCCTTCCCAGTCTGGTGGTGGCACATGGTGTATGGAGGTGCATTGTGGTTGGGTGCCTTGTGGCTGCATTGGCATTCATTCTGCTCAGGCCTGGCAGTGGTAGCAGTGTGGGTGCTCACCCCATCTTTGTCTGTCAGCGATGGTGCTATCCAGGTGGCAGTAGTGGGCTTTGGGAGCTATGAGCATGTGTTCTCCCTGAGTTCCACAGTAGCAGTGGCTGGACCACCAACCTAGGTGGCTGCAGTAGGAACTGAGTCCATGGACACTTGTTCTGCTTGAGTCCCCTGGTGGTGGTGTGGGTGTGCTGCACCTGCCCAGTGAGGGTGTAAGACCTCCTGGCTTCCCTGCACCCTCCCGGCCTGGTAAGATGATGGGAGGCAGTTGCAACTCCTCCCTGGCTAGATGTAGTGCTCTGGGGCTGAGACCTCAGAATGGCATCAGCCACAACATCCAGGGATTGGAAGCCAGCAGGACCCCACTGTGCCTTTTCTGCAGAGCATTGCTGCTGCACAGTCTCGAGGCAGTTCCCTATTTCAGTCCAGAGGCCTGCTGCAGTGGAGGGGTCCTCTCACAGCGTGGATTGCAATTACCACAGGGAAAGTGTGGAGCCCTGGCTATCTCTCCTCTGTCCTTTCCCCGTGTGCAGGTTCTTTTCCCAGGTTCCTTTGATCCCACCAAGTGGGTTGCCCTGCTTCCCTCTCCTTCACTTTGGGTGCTTCTCATCACCTCTTTGTTGACTCACAGTGCTCTCTCTTAAATGATCGATCTGAAGGTGAATATCTACTCACCACTTTCTATCCTCTCTGTGAGAGTGGCATGTGGAGCTTGCTTCTAATCTGCCATCTTGGTTCTCTCTCCAAATAATAATGAAGCTATTTCTTTGGAATTATAAAATTCCATACAGTAGTGTCTAGGCTATGTTTATGATATTCTTTGTTACATTGTTATATAAGGCCAATTACTTGTGTTGATGATAGTTAGAAAGGGGGAAGAATTAAAACCAGCAAAGCTTTTATATGTTCTTGGTTCGGTTTGAGATACAAAGAAAAAGCTTATCACTTATTGTACAATTCTAAAATTTGTTAAGAACCATTGTAATATGATAAGAGCTTTATGTTCTTTGCTGGGATCTCCCGGTGCTTAATGAAGTAGAATTTAATACAATTTGTTAATGAATGAATGAAAATGTGACTATATAATATATAAAGATTACTTTTTAAGATTATATATTAATATAGCTTATCTAACTTGGCTATTCAGAGCCTCAATATTTATTAAGTTTTCTGATGTAACCCATATGACTTAGTGGTCAAGAAACGTAGATGCATGAAAAGTTAACCATTGACTACTCGGAGGAAGATACTGAGTGATTTAATATCCTTCAAATTATAATTCATATCTGTGGCATTGTAAGCCTCTCTCTCTCTCTCTCTCTCTCTCCAGAGAGTATGTGTGTGTACATATATACACAGATATACACAAACATATATGCATATATGTACATAGAAGTGCTAGAATCTTTGTTGCTTTACAGTGTTCAAGTCTTTCTTATTCATTCTTTTTACCTACTAAACCAACAGTTCTTTTATTTGCATTTATCTCTTAATAGTATTTAGTTTTCAAAAGAATACTGTGTCAATGTGTTTTTTAAGACTTAACTGTGAATAATTCTCAAGATAGACCATACATGTATGGTGGTCTTTCATTATAATATTATATATATTTAAGACATTGATTGACAACAATAGAGTAAAATGATCATTTAGATGTCACATTAGTGTAAAATGAAAGGCAATAATTTCTAAAGCTGTTTGAAAAGGCTCAGATTGATAATTTTTCACAATAGTACTATCATTTGTATTCTAGAAAGAAATTCATTTGTTTTTTATAGTAACCTTTAACAGTCACTTTTCCCTACATTTCATTTTAAAATGCTTTCCTATAGTAAATGCTCACAAATCATAGAAATAAAATGCAAATTACAGTAAAATCACACATCAAACTAAAATAGCCCATCATGCTTTATTTATAACTAGATATTAAGCATAACACAGAGCATAAAAGTAAAGGAAAACTCATGTGCACCAAGCTCTGCTAGCTAGTGTATGCAAAAATCCTGGATCTGTTTCCTGGGTGACGAAAGAGATCTTTAACTGCAACAGACTTAGAACTTTGCTCTTTCTTTCTTCTGCCAAAGATAACTTTCAAATAAAAGAATGTAATGACAAGAATGTAATGACAAGAATGTAATGATTTCTCCTGAATCCAATTTTAAAAACATTTGACACTGAATAGTTAAAAATAAAGGCACATTTGTTTTAGCCCCCAGGCATAGAAACTATTTATCTAAATTCTTGCAACCTCTACTATCAGTCATTAGAAAGTCTCTATAGGACATTTGCACATACTAATCTCTGTCTTGTCTCCTTTCTGTATTTGGATAACTCCTAGTCACCATTCATATTTCAACACATTTGGAATGTGGAAGGAAGGAATATTTCCCTTCCTTCATAAAACCCTTTTCGATCACATCTAAGCTCTTTATTGTAAATTCTCATACTACCATGTCCATCTCATTTTATGGCAATTATTAATTTCACACTTTTGTATAATTATTTCCTTGTCCTCAGTGCTCCTCCCAACTGTAATCTTTGAGATTAAGAACTGTTTTTGTTTTGCTGCTCATTTCCTTTTTTCGCCTCCCTGAGTGAAGTAGCTTGGCTCATCGTAGGCATTAAATACATAACAGTTGAATGAATGAATGAGCATGCTAACACATACTAAATAAATTTATGGAAGATAATCTGAAGGAAGAAGAGAAATAAAATAAAAGAAGTAAAAATGTATTTGGGGATGGTGGGATGAGTAGTAAAATAATATCTTCAAATTGAAGGTTTGTGCACATTAGTCATTATGTCCTAGCATAGTTCACTGCATTGCTTAATTTGAAGTTACCCAAATAAGAAATGTAATGGATATAACAACCACATTCTAGCCAAGGTTTTTATAGCCTTTGCAGGCCTAATCACAGTGCATAATGTCTTTTGTTATGGTTTTATAGAGCCCCATTAAAGAAAGCTACTGGAATGCCAACCATTACTAAACTTTGCCTACTGTTTAATTCTTTTAATCCATTATTTCTTCAGCCAAAAAGCATGCAGAAAATTAAGAAAAGAACTTGTATAGGAAGTTGGCTATTACACACTTTCACAATAAATTCTCAGGTAATTTAGGAAGCAATGGATTATCATTCTAATGATTTAACCAAATTATTTTTAAAGTCCTCCTGTTAATATTGGCAAGAGACTAGAAAATAAGAAAATTTGAGTTTAGTATCTTAACTCTACTCAATATGCCTTGTCTTTATTTTGGCTGTTTTATTAGTGGGTTTTGAAATGGTCAAGCTTGACATAAAGGCTGATACATGTTACAGGAAGACATGTTCTTAGTTCAACTTTGCTTCTTGCTTTAATGTATGTTTCAGGTACAGGACATTCCAATCCTTGTTTTTTCCCCCCCTTGGAAGGTATTAAGAAAACATTTGTAATGATGAATGACAATGGTATCCATAATTGTAATGTAAAAATCTGTGCTATGAAATACAAAAGTGTTCCTCAACAAATACTATTGGTAGCTTGTGTTGTTTGTTTTTCTCAATCCCATGTCTTCATCCTTTAAAAGTCTTTCCATCATGAATCAGGCTCAGATAACAACTCCCTGGTGTTCTTACAACTATGGAAAATGTGGACAGAATTACCTCCCTCTAGAGAATCATCAGAATCTGCTATGGTATTGCTGACAGCCTGCCTGTCTTCTGTAACATAATAAGTTTTATCCTTAAAAAACATTTCTGCTTATAGCTAGTTATCTCAGCTGGCTAGGTCCCTAATGAGGCCAAGCTCAAGGTGCAAAACTTTAATAGAGTCAATCAGATTTGTGTCATTTTCTAGCCACCCACCGTTCCTGAACTCTATCCAGTTGTCTTATATATTAAATGCAGGCTGTCATACACAATAGGAACTGGGCAAGAGAAGAAATGGGTCAAAACAAATCTCTCATTACTGGTAAATAAATGGGCAAAATAAATAGGAAAATTAAGTAATAACAATTTTGTATATGAAGGGCAACATATCATTACTATGGTAAATTATTTTCTCCCAAAGTTGCAATTCTTCTCATTGTTTTATTGACCTCCCTGGCTCTCTGCTTCTCTCTTTCACACAAATGCTCAGACTTTATCTAGGAATGATTGTCACACTAACAAATGTAGATGAGTGCTTCATATACACTAGACTGCCAATGAATGTTTAAAATAAATGGCTTTTGAAATTTTGTTTGAAGAAATTCTTGATTTCCCTCTGGATTTCTTCCTTAACCCAATAATTTTTTCAATAGTAGATTGTAACATGTCTTTCAATTTTTAAATCAAAGTAATGATGTTATTGGGTGGCAATAGAATAAATAATTCCAAATATTTCATTAATAATGGACAGTCACATAATATATATATATGTATTTTTATATATATTATGTTAAATTCAGTGACTTTTTTTGACTTTCCCCCTGAGTACTCTTGCTTTATTTTCAACTACCTATGGTATATTTATATCTGGATATCCTAGTTATCACTGAGAATAGTGTTTGAGAAAAATGTCACTGGTCCTGGGCACAGGATCACAATATATATAAATGCCGTCTGGTCACAACAGTATCTTATAAAGTTTACAAGAGAAATATATGCACAAAGGAAAATGCCAGGAAGGTGCTATACTCCTATTAATATTTGGACTTTTATATGAAACCTCAATGTAGCTTCCTGGTGGAGATTGAGGATGTCCTTTACTTTTAAAATAGCAAAGGTGGCTTAATCCTCCCATCCTGGCCTGAGCTGTGTATTAATAAGTAGCCAAATTTCACCTCTCAAATAGTGCAGAAATATGGAGCTAAGCATGTCATGAAAACTGTTCTAGAATCAGTGAACCTTAAAGGACTTTAGGAGAAAAAATTATAAATTTGATCTATAGGAGTACACCTGTATAATCCAGGACACATAGAATTTTATAAATAATAATTCCCACTGAATGTGAAAAGCATTAAAAATCATGCAATTAAATAGAGTAAACAGATGAAATAAATGGGAGTAGTCATACCTGAGGAGTTATCTAAAAATACTATAAAATAAGCATGGTTTAAATGTTAAAAGTTAACTCTTGAGAAATAAGATAATCCAGAAAACAAGAAAACAGCATCAGAAGAAAACAACAAGCAGATTGCCAATCACCCAAATAAACATTATATCAATAGAAGATATAGTTATTGAAATAAAAATCTTAATAGATGAATTAACAGTAGAGAAGGTTGAAGAAATAATTATTTAAGTGAATGATGATTCTGAGGAAATCATCCAGAATGTAGCATAGTAAGCTAGAAACAGAAACAGTTAAAAGGTTTAAAATAATTAAAAAATTTATAAAATAAAATAGTTACAATAAGCTAAGATTGATTTGTCATTAAAGAATTTTTTAAATAAATTTAATGTAGCCTAAGTGTACAGTGTTTGTAAAGTCTACAGTAGTGTACAGTAATGTCCTTGGCCTTCACATTCACTCACCAATCACTCATTGACTCACTTAGAGCAATTTCCAGTCCTGCAAGCTCCATTCATGGTAAGTGCCATACACAGGTGTACAATTTTTAAAATCTTTTATATCATATTTTTTACTGTATCTTTTCTATGTTTAGATACTCAAATATTTACCATAGTATTAAAATTGCCTAAAGTATTCAGTCAAGTAACATGCTATACAGGTTTGTAGCCCAGGAGCAATAAACCATACTATATAGCCTTGGTGAGTAGTAGGCTATACCATCTAGGTTTGTGTAAGTACACTATGATGTTTGCATAATGACAAATCACTTAAGGACGCATTTTTCAGAATATATCCCTGTCATTAAGCTATGCATGACTACATATAAGAATATTCATAGAATTACTATTTGTAATAGCCAAAACCTGCAACTAGTAAAAATGTAGTGGAATGGGTACACATTTATGATATGTCCTTACAATAGGATATTACACAGCAGATATGACTGAAATACTGCGACATGAAACAACATGAATGGCTCTCACAATCATAAAATTGAACAACCTGTGATACAAAGAATACATATAATTTCATTAATATAAAATTTGAAAACCACCTATTCTGAATGGTGGTTATTTAGGAATGAACGTAGATAGTAATTGGCAGGAGTAAAATGGGACTTCTAAGGTCCTGGTAATGTGTTATTTCTTGATCTAGGTAGGTGTTATGCTGGTTGTATTCACTTTGAGAATATTAATTGAGTTGTACATTTAGAATTTGTGCATTTTTCTTTTTTCTATATATATGTTCTACTTCACTAAAATTTTTACTTAAAAATTTGAGATACTGAAATTATAGAGGCTTTGTTTTGAAATCCAATTTGGTCATTTTCTGAATATGGAATATTGAGTAAAAAACTTAAATAAAATTAAGTGGGAATAAGCATTCAAGTGAAGAAGCTAGAACATAGTAAATCAAAGAAATTAAAATACAAGAGATAAAATTAAGTAAATTAGAACAACAAGGAAAAATAAAAATGATCCAAAAAATCAAAAATAGGTTTTTGGAAGCCTAATTGAATATCTAACCCTTTAGCAATGTTTATCAAGAAAATTAAAATAAAGCATGCTTGAATGAATGAATATGAAGATATAGTTGCCAATATACTAGATATCTTAAAATACAATAAACATGTTTATGCTAATAATTTTGAACATTTACATGTAAGAGCAGAAAAATTAAAATTTATAAAATTTCTTTAGTGAAAGTAGAAAATCTGAAGAAATAACAAAACATTTGAAAAATTCAATTACTTATAAAATTTACTATCATGAGGAGTGATATCAGCAAGATGGCAGAATAGGATATCCCCAGTCTTTGTCCTCCAACAGAAACAATGATTTGGCACCCATCCAAGGACACATGTTTTTGTGGAGCTCTGGGATATAGGCAGGAGACTGTGACATCTTGGTGGAGCCCAAGACTAAGGACAACCACTTTGAGAAGGCAGGCCTGAGTGCCTAGTTACTGGCCTGCTAACTGTAGAAATGGCTCAAATCTAGAAGCAGCCCTCTTCTCCTGCAGACTCATCTCCAGAACCTCTTGTCTGCAGTTCTGCCACCAACCCTATCTGCCTGTGGAATTGACAGGAAGCACATCTGCCCATGTCTCTGGTAGCAGGCCCTCCAACTGTGGACCCAATTGAGGACCAAGAAGCAGCCTCATGACCAGGTTCCAGTCTTGTTCAACCACAGCTGCAAATGCAGTCCCATCCACCTGCAAGTGAAGGTCTTTACCTGCTGAAACCAGTCTACAAAGACTGGAAGAGGTGACTGATCTTTCAAGTGCACCGACACCATCTGAAGAACAGAGTATCATGAAGAATCAGGCAAATAGGTTGGTTTGGTTCCACTACCAAAGGAAACCAATAAAACTCTAGTAAATGACCCCAATAAACTGTAGATCTATGAACTACTTGACAAAAATTTCAAAATTACTCTCCTACTGAGCTCAGTGAGCTACAAAGGAACACAAATAGACAAGTAAATGAAATTATGAAAACAATACATGAACAATATAAGGAGTTCAATAAAAAAATGGAAACCATAAAAAAAGAACCAAGCAGAAATCTTAAAGTTGAAGAATACAATGACTGAACTGAAAAATGCAATAGAGAGCATCCACAGCAGACTTGATCAAGTAGAAGAAAGAATCTACAAACTTAAAGACAGGTCACTTGAAGTTATTTAGTTAGATGAACAAAAGAAAAAAGAATGACTGAGTGAAGAAAGCCTCTGGGACTTATGGGACACCATTGAGTGAACCAATGCATGCATTATGGGAGTTTCAGAAGAAGAAGAGAGAGAGTTAGAGGCAGAAATCATATTTAAAGAAATAATGGCTGAAAATGTCCCAAATCTAGGGAGAGAAATGGACATATGATTTATAAAACCCAAAAGCTCCCAAATCAGTTGGACCCAAAAATGTTGAACACAAAGGGATCTTCACCAAGACACATTATAATTAAATTGTCAAAAACCAAAGACAGAATTGACAAAAGTCAAGGAAAGAATTTTAAAAGAGCAAGAGAAAAGCAACTCGTCACATACAAAGAAGCTCTCATAAGATTATCCACAGATGTCTCAGTAGAAACCCTGTAGGCTAGGAGAGAGTAGAATGATGTAGTCAAAGTACTGAAAGAAAATAAACCCTGTCAACTAAGGATACTTTACCTGGAAAAACTGTCCTTTAAGAAAAAAGCAGACATAAAGACTTTCTCAAAGAGATAAAAACTAAGAGAGTTTGTCATCACTATACCTGCACTAGAAGAAGGGCTAAAGGAAGTTCTTCAAGCTGAAATGAAAAGATGCTAAACAACAGCATGAAAGCAAATGAAAGCATAAATCTGACTGCTAAAGGTAATTATAAAGACAAACACAGAATATTGTAATACTTTAATGATGGCACTTAAATCACATTTATGACTAGTATATAAATTAAAAGACAAAAGCAATAAGAGTAACTATAAGCACACATTTATTGATGGAAACTTACTATAGAAAGAAGTAAAATCTGACTTCAATTACATAGAGTGTATGTATGTAGGTGGAGTACAGTGTAGAGTTTCTGCATGAGATTGAAGTTAGGTTGTTATCAGCTTAAAACAGACTGCTATAATAATAGAATGATTTATGTCAGCCTCATGGTAACCACAAAAAATGTATGGTGTATACATGAAAGATAAAGAGAAAAGAATGAAAACATACCACTCTAAAAAATTATCATGTATACCATGTGCTTTCCCCCAAATGTGACTTCATTAATTCACTCATGTGACCAGGGTATTCTTAGATCAATGAAGAGTAAATATAAAACAACTTTCTTGAACAGCATGCTAGCAGCTGTATGGGTGTGGAAGGTTTTCATAAGGAGTTTAGCATGAAGGCTGCCTGCTTTACATGCTGTTGACAATGTTTGGAACACAGTCACTAAAGACACAGTTTGTGCACACCTGGAACAATCTCCAGCCTGTAACTATGTTCAGTGATGATGATAAACAAGATGATGACTTTGAAGGATTTCATATGTCAAGTGAGAAAAAAATGATGTCTGACCTCTTGACATGTGCAAAAGATACACCTTCAGACTTTGTCAGTAAGCTGGAAGAAGTATAAATTGAAGGAGTTTTTAATATCACTAATGAGGCTGCAGTTGTTCATTCAATGACTGATGGTGAAATAGCTGAAATGGTTCTGAATCCAGGGGATCAGGATAATGACACTGAAGATGATGTTGTTATTGCTGTAGAAAAAGTGCCTATAGACAACATGTTGAAAATGTGTGATGGGCTTAATGAAGGACTAGAGCAGCATGCATTCATAACACAACAAGAAATCATGTCATTTTATAAAACCAAAGAGAGGCTTCTAAGACAAAAATTGTGTTAATGAGGCAGATGAATCTGGAGGAAACATTTAAAAAACTATCCAGCAGCATGCCTCCTCATCCTTAGAGAACTCACTTTCTGGTCCCTCAACTGCTTCTAATGTTTCTTCTCACCTAAACAACGAAAAAAAACACAAAAACCACTGTACAGTAACCTTTTAATCAAAATGCAGCATCATAGGTGGACACTGGAAGCCTGCCATTGTTTGTGGTTGCTGTTTTTTACCAGCTGATACAAATATTCTCGTGATGCTACTGTGCTGCTTAAAATGTGTTATCCTGACCTAACGGTAATACATTTTTTTTTGCTGCATTAGTGGGATGTCATATTTACCATTATGTGTGAATAAGTGTAAAAAAATGATTGCTTATTGCTAGTATATACATTCAGAGTCAAGAACGATGATGTCAAACAACCACAGATTGTCAACATAGTGGCTGAGAGACTGCCACCTTTGCTTTCCGATGGTTTAATATACACAAACTTTGTCTCATGCAAAAAAATTACTAAAAATATTGTATAAAACTACCTTTAGGCTATGTGTATAGGGTGTGCATAAAATATAAACGAATTTTGTGTTTAGACTTGGGTCCCATTCCAAGATATCTCATTATGTATACGTGAATGTTCAAAATCCAAAAAAAATCTGAGATATAAAATACTTTTGATCCCAAGCATTTCAGATAAGGGATACTCAACCTGTATTGTTATCTGCATTTATAGAGGAAGACATCAAAGTTTAGAATTATTGACTAGTCAAGATCACACAGCTGGTAGGTGGTATAATCCTGATCTGTAAGGCTTCAGATCTGTTTGATCCACATTCTTTGTTGCTAAACCTTCCAGGAACCACCAAGAGCCCTAGTTTTAATCTTTCCGTTTTATGATTTTTTTTTAATAAAAGAACTATGTTAAAGATCCCAATCTTTGTCAAAGAACTTGGGTTTTTCCTACCTTAAAAAAAGTTCTCATTTTAGCTGAATGAATTTATATGTTTATAAACATCCTCTGATGCCTTAGTAATTATCATGAAAAATCTGCATTTCTAGGTGTCGTGCATCTACTATGCACTCTGAGAGTCACTGATTGTTCCTTTCCAGCTTATCACCAAAACCATGGTGCCTTTTATGTTTTCAAGGAGACTTAATCATTCATTTCTCCGCTTAGCTATTGAATAAACTTAGAAGGATCATAAGTAGCTGAATGCTTCAGTTGCTGCTGCTTCAGGGAACATAATTATTGCTCTGTGTTTTATTTCACAAGCTGAAACTTTTTTGTACCCACCTGGCTTCACAGTTCAATCTCTATATTTAGAACAGAATTCAGAAATGAGCAGGTAAGTAGTTAGTACAATAGATATTACACGGCATATATCCCTAACTATGTGTGGTTCAGCAAAAAATTATGTTAAGCCACTGCAACAAAATTTATTAAAATTGAGACATATTACAAGTTCTAAATCTCCTCTGTTTATAACTCAATTAAGAAAGGGAAAGCTTGAGAGGATTCTCATCCAGCTAAAGTGAAAAAAGATCTTTTTGTTGAATTTGAAATTTTAGATTTAGATTCTCTGAATCTAAAATTTTTTTTAAAACTTGTTTTATTGCTTAAATCAATTTTTAAGTTTTCTCAATTTGAGGTCATCCAAAATAGATCTTTCAGGGGAAATGATACTTTATACACACACACACACACACACAGACACACACATCTCTGTCTGTATATATGGTAGACTCATTTTGGGAAGAAAGGTTAGCTTTTTTAGACCATCGCGATTCTTTGGACTAAGGTTAAATTAGTTTTCTCTCCAGCTCCCCTCCTGTGATATATATGTAGGAGTGACTTGTTGGCAAAACACACCATTCAGGATCGGGGGTAGGAGATGAAGAGTGAAAATTTTCAGTTTAGTAAGCCAAATTACTCCCTCCTGAACAAGGTAGGATTGTTTTTTTTGCACAAGGAAAGGTAAAGTATTTTTTTTATGATCAGGTAAATAACAGCACAGAGCTGAAAATCAAGAAAATCCTGAGCCCAATCCCTGGATGCCTGTGATAGAGTAGTCTTGGAGAATCTAAGAAGATGTGAGTGGTGCTGGTTATTTTGGAAATTGTTAGACAATTCAGGATCCCTTTGATCAGACTTTTTGTCTTAATTTAAAAAGTCAATAATTCTATTTTATAAAAAATGGTAATACCCCACCCCCATATATATTCATATTTAAAAGTGCTATAGAAACCAGTGGGCAATAAGAGCATGCATTTCAATTTGTATTTATTTCACTCTTTCCCCAAATGTTTCCATCTATTTGGGGGGAGGGGTCAGGTAGGAATGAGATGGGAGGAGAATATGTGTTTTACCTTGTTTGCTATCTCATTTTATTCTTTGCTTTTCTGCAACTTATGATCTATAGGCAGATGATTTCAGCCTCCATAGAAGAAAAGATAGGCTCAGTTGAAACAGGACTGGAATATGAAATGAAGAAATGTGCTGAAATTCACCTTAATTTGGTTTATGTTAACAGGGCGTTTGTTGGCAAGACAGCCCATTTTATTTGCAAGCCTTTAATGAATGGACTTACAAGAGGAGCAAAGAGATTGCTCTTCCCTGAATCTTATCATGTTGGTCCATGTCTTCATGATGACAGTCAATGTCTAGTTATTTCAGCTCATCTGAGTACAGTGCTTATCAGTTCCAGATCATTAATTCAATTCCCACATGGGCCAGTTGCCTCTGTTCAGTTCCATGGCCTCAGGTTAACTCTGAACTGTCATCTTACAAATGGATGCCATTGATCACGGAAGACAGAACCCAAGATTGTGAATGAACACGTGCAAATTCATCACCACTGCCAGAAAGAAAGAACTCAAAACACAGGCCTACAGTGGCAAATTAGTTTCAACTTCTGTGTATTCAAAAGAGAATGATGTCTTTTATTTTTGTTGGAGTTTAAGGCCTATACAGTGCCTTAAAATTAGCTCATTTAACCGTCACAACAACTCACTGAGGTAGATATTTTATCTTACTTAGGAGAAAATGAGACTGAGAGGTTCAGTATTGCAGAAAGGGAAGATGAAAGGCTTTGGACTCAGATAAAGATGTGTTTGAAGTAGAGTTCTGATCACATATAACAGTGTGGTGTGGGAAAATTTACTTAGTTTCTTAAAACAGGATGAAAAATACTTGCCTTGCATTTT
>VBSM01002616.1:41123569-41148118 GCA_008086735.1 Cheirogaleus medius
TGGCATCATTATAGCTCATGGCAACCTCAAACTCCTGGGCTGAAATGATCCTCTAGCTTCAGCTAGAGTAGCTGGGACTACAGGTGCACATCACCATGCCTGGCTAATTTCTATTTTTCATAGAGACCAGGTCTGGCTATATTGCTCAGGCTGATTTCAAACTTCTGGCCTCAAGTGAGCCTCCTACCTCGGCCACCCAAAGTGTTAGGATTACAGGCAGTGAGCCACCACACCTGCCCCTAATTTTCATTTTGAAAAGATCAATTGGCTCTCTGTGGAAAATCTGCAGCTGACATCCTATTTAATTGGGAAAGACTGAATGCTGTCCCACTAAGATCAGGAACAAGGCAAGGATCCCTGCTCTAATTACTTCTATTCAACAATGTACTGAAAGGCCTAACTGGCGCAATAAGGCAAGAAAAGTAAATTAAAGGCTCATGATTGGAAAGAATCAGAATTATTTGTCTCAGATGACTTTTTTTAATGCAAAAAATCCTAAGATATCTGCAAAACAACTAACAGAACTAATTAGTGAATTTAGCAAAGCTGTAGTTTACTAAATCAATATATGTAAATACATGTAAATAAATTATATTTCCATATACTAGCAAAAAACAATTGGAAAATGAAATAAAAAATACAATTCATAATTTAAAAAATGCATAAAATACCTAGGGATAAATTTAATAAGAGATTTCTAAGACCTATACACAGAAAACTGCAAAACTCTGCTGAGTAAAGTTAAAGACTTAAATAAATTAGAGAGATATATCACATTCTTGGGTTAGAAGACACAACATTAAGATAACAAGTCTCCATGCAATAATGGGCAACTTATCAGTGGAATAAGAACTTGAACTAGGAGAAACAAACCCTTATTTGGAAAGCCAGAGCTCTTGGGAAAATTTCCCTGAGATTTTGTGATATCTGTGTGACTCGTCCTTAGTCAAAGAAGTTTTCTTTATGGAAAGAAAAACAAAAGGCTTACAATTGTTTGCATGAAGTGATGGGTTTTATAAAACCCTGATCTTTAGCAAACATATAATATTAAACTCTATTACAAAGGCCAGTGCCTAGGAAAGCTTATCTTGAAACCAAATAGGCATATTTGCAGTTAAAAAAAAAGTCTTCTCCTATTGAAGCCAGAGTTTAAAGTATCCCATATTTAAAAAGGTAATTTATTATCCTCTTTAAATTAAAATTTCTATTAATTTGTGGCGTATTCCATCCAAATCTGCTACTTGTTTAAAAGTCTGGGATTCTTAGGCCAATATTTTATGTGAGTAACAGTCAGGTTTTATATATGGCTACTTCACACCTAGTAAATCAGGAACAATATTAGATAATTTGTGGCTTATATAGATATTCAGAATCATTATACTTCTGTGGGCTGTAGATGATTAATGACTACTCCCAGACCGGGGAGTGAGAAATTACCAACACGTGGTTATGTTTTGCCTGCTGCTCATTCCTTGCCTGCCCCCTCCTTGCTTTACATTTATATTTTCATCTTCTAGTGCCATTTTATTGATGGGCTGGATGCATATGCTTGCTATGGAAGACAAAAAGATATTTTTTTAATGTGCTGATAGCATGACATTGCTACTTAATTATTGCCAAAAAAGGACATCTAATTCTCTTTTCTAAAACTAAAAGGTTTTTTCTGGAACCTATTCCTTAATTTTTAACTGGGCAATGAATAGCAATCCTGTATAAAAATGACTGATTACTCTGTTGCATATTTGGCTGATAGTTTATTCTGGAAGGAACGCGAGAAAATAGCATCCCTCACAGCTAAGCATCCGAGGTTGCTTTATTGAGAGTTTATTGTGCCAAGGCTGGTTTTATCTGCCTTTAAAATTTTTCAGGCTAAAACTATTCTGACCGTGCTCTTCAGAAGAGAACTTTTAAACTTTGCTTATTCATTTATCTTTGTCCTGGAGGAAACCAGGAATAATCTTCTGAGTACTGGCTCTGCCACAGGGTGTTCCCTTCTCTCAGAGCAGAGGCAGTGTGAGTCAGGTGTTTTGATTTATACCATTTTTCTTTCTTAAGGAACAGAAACTCACTGAAATGAGCTCACATGGAAATGGGATTATAAGGGTTGTATTAGTTCGCCAGAGCTGCCATCACAAAGTACCACCAACTGAGTGGCTTCAACAATGGGAATCTATTCTCTCACAGTTCTAGAAGCTTCAAGTCCAAGGACAAGGTGTCAACAGAATTGGTTCCCTCCGAGGACTGTGAGGAAGAATCTGTCCCACGCCTTTCCTCCAGCTTCTGGTTGTTTTCTGGCAATCTTTGGTGTTCCTAGTTTGTAGAAGCATCACCTTGATCTCTGCCTTCATCTACACACGACCTTCTCACTGTGTGTGTGTGTGTGTGTGTCTTTGTCCCCAAGCTTCCCCTTTTAACAAGGAAACTAATATATCAGATTAGAGGCCCAATATGACCTCATCCTAACTAATTATATACGCAATGACTCTATTTACAAATATGGTCACATTCTGAGTTACTGGAGGTTAAGACTTCAACATCTGAATTTGGAGAAGATACAATTCAACCCCCTAGCAAGGGTGTTCACAGAACTCCCTTGTATGATGCACAGCTGAGCCTCAGAGAAACTGGAAATCTGTCGGGCTGCTCTGGACTCTCCATCACTTTGTTTCAATGGCTGCATTGTGCCTCTCTTTTCTGTTTCTTTCTGCGTGTAGGTTCTATTTTCTTCTTTCCAAATTTGCTTCTTCTGCAAGGATTTTGGTTTCTGCTCCTCCATAACTTTGGCTAGTTATGGTGCTGACTTTGATTTCTGGGACTACCATTCTGGCAGACCAACAACTTCTAACTGACTGGGGTCTTTTAATTCATATTTTAAAGAGAGACATTGTGATTGCTTCAGCCCAGCCTGTGGATTGCCTGTATCAGGGGTCTGTCTATCTGAGGTTCAGTCAGCTGAGGCTGGGGTTTGGGAGTAGGGTAGGATTGTAGGCCGGGGATTGTGCACTCCAGTTGAAGTCAGGTGCTTTGAGAAGGTTCCAGGGGCAGGGCATGCAAAAAGAAATGATGTGGTGATTAAGAATAAGCACACATTCTTTGACTCTCTTTCCATTGAAAGGTAAAATTTTATGTTAGTATGAGTCCTTTGAGAACTAGATACCAAGATAGCATTAAATAGGCAAGGGTTTTATCAGAGACCATGCTTATGTAAAAGGAAATGGGGAAAGAGCCAGGGAAGGCTGGGAGAGCCATCAGACAGAGTGCAAGTCTGGCTCTGAGAGGGAAGGAAGGGTGGAGACATCCTAGATTGTTGTGTAGCTAAGGAAGTTTTGGCAAAACTGCTGAGGAGTCCTGGGGTCAACAGTGACTGACAAAGGAGTCCTTTGTCTTCCAGAAATGGATCTGTCTTACTATCCCCACCATACTCAACCACCAGTGGGGAGGTGTGGACTTCAAAGTGTAGTACCTGGGCCCTTCAGTTAAATATGTTCCCAGCAATAGGAAGTCTGCAAGTCTATTTTCCCCTTCACTTAAATCCGAGAGGGGTCTGAGACTGCTTTGACCAATAGAGTATGGCAGAAGTGACATGGTGCCAGTTTCCTGGCCAAAGCCTTAGGAAAATAGCAGCTTCCACTTTCTGTCCCTGAGAACACTCTCTGAGATTCCTGAATCATGGTGGAAGACTTAAGACTACCCTGAGACTTCCACGCTGGAGAGGCTATGTGGAGGTGTTTTGGCTGCCAGTCCTCACCAAGAAGGCCTCAGAGTTGTAAGAAACACCTGTGGAGCCTTGCCGAAAACCCTGATTTAGAGAATCATGAAAGATGGTTAGTTGATTATTATTTTAAGTTTCTAAGATTTGGGGGTGCTTTGTTACACAGCAGTAGCTAACCAGAACATCAAGTGTCTTATATAGGTTATATGGTATCAGATAAATCCCATCAAAGGTGAAAGGTTCCACTTAGTTGGACCTTCCTAGAGAAACAAATAGCATAGTGTTGGGGAATCAAATTTGAGATCTGAGTCCTGAAGATTGATTTCGTTACCCTTTGGGATTCTAATCAATCCAGAATAGCATCCTGTTCAACTTGAGAAAAAAAAGAATCAGAGGAATTCTGTGGCTGTTACCTGTACACAGGACTCATTTCGAAGAGTTAAATAAGTGTCCCTTTCCCTTAGGATTCTGCCCATTTAGAATGGTTTCAGGTCGGGAGTTTTAATAACAATAGGAGGCGCTAGCAGAGGTACAGCTGTCTTCTGCGTATAAAGTCTGTTAGGAGAAACCCCAGCTCTAGTCAGTATCAACATGTCTGCCATTGGGAGAAAAGGATGGGGGCAGGTCTGTGTACTGGGAGAATCCTCCTAAGTCAAGTCAAGTTGAGAAAGAAGGTAAGAAAATGAAAGCTAGAACTATGACAGATAGGAGTCACCAGACATAGGGCCTCCGGCTCAGGAGCGTTAACATTCCTCTGTGAAAGCTCACCAGGAACTCAACATTAGCTTATTTCTCTACCAAAGTCAGAGCCCACCTGTGAGGGTGCGAGGGTGTGACCTCTGACCCAATGCTCCATCTATCCTGTGTCATCAATGTGATGAGGCTCTCTCCAAAACCATACATGTTAGAGACCGTGAGTTTTAGAATACACAGTTATTCATGAAAACCACAGGTGATAAATATGTTTGAGAAAACCACACTGATCATAAGGGATGAAGTGTGGTGTATAGATGGGGAGGATGTCACCTAGCTGGGATTATTAACCTGCGAGTTGCCAAAGGTTAAGTCTTGAGAGATCCACTGGGGATCGGAGGGAGTCTGGAAGCTGCTTGCTGGTAGGAGAGTGGGCACGAGGAACAAGCCTGTGGCTTTTCCTGCTTGCAATGAACTCTCCTCTTTGTCACTATTTCGACGATGACTTTTGTTAGCCATTATGAAAAACGCTTCGTGATGGAAAAAACAATTCATGTATAAGTGTAAAAGCGTTTATATTTAAATATAATAAGAGAAAAAAGTCAAGAAGTGTGAGAAACCTATAATATTGAAAATGGTTGTGAATACGCATTAAAATCAAATGTTGTTTGAAAAACTGAAATAAAAGAATGATAGATAATTTGAAATTTCAAAAAAGGTAGAAATAAAAAGTAGGGTGATATCAGAGAGTTAAAACGTACACGGCACTACCAGAAAGGGATGAATAAATGCAAACAAAAATTAGTATAAGGAAAGACAATATTTCATTTAAAAATTATAGAGCAAATAGCATTTTTAAAAAGTTAGGAGATTTAAAAGAAATAGAAATGAGTCCCTTGAGCATAGAAAATTAGATTATAACGTGAAGGCAAATGAGCATCAACCAGGACAATACAGTACCTGAGAATAATGCTGCTTTTTATTTACTTATTTATATTTATTTATCTGTTTTTGTTTTTCAGATGTTTGCCGCTATTTGGACCCATACAATAAAATAAAGTCTGAAGAAGATAAAGAAAAACCTACAGGGAAATTATTATTTTAATGAAGCACACTGATTCAGGCAAATGGTGAATATTCGGTAGAGTACTCCAGGTTGGAAATGGATTCTTGTGGCTTCCTACCTTTGCCATCCCAGCGCATGATGAGGGGCCAGAGTCCCTGGGCAGAGGGCGGCACACACATGTGCCTGGTCGTGCCCTCTCTCCTGCCTGTGCCTAGCACTCTGGGCACACCTGTGAGGCCGGGGATCTGCCGGTTACAAGTCTTGGGCAATATGGGTTTGAACTGGGCTCTGTGCCCAGAACAGTTTTTATACTTGGCAGAAACCCACATTTTGATTATATGTTAACAAATTACTTCTATGTTTTAATTTTTAATCAAACATACCATTTGTAGCTAGGCTCAAAAAATACAAATACACAATTATCACTTTGAGGCCTTTTAAAATCCGGTACAATGTGTTCACCATTGTTATCTCTTTAGGGAAAAAGATGTGTTGTGACTTTTTGCCTATTCTTTTCATTCCGCTTCACTACCAGTTTTTCGATTTTTATTAAGTAGCCTATGTAGTTATTTGAGCCCAGCCTCTGTCACTTACTCCTTATTGATCACAAACTACTTGACCTCTTATCCTCTATTTCCTTGTCAATAAAGTGGGGATTAGAATAGAATTGATCTCATAAGATTAGTGATTAAGCAGAGAATGCAGCTAAAGCCCTTTCCATATTAACTGCCTCTTACTAAAAACTCAGCAATAAATGCTGTTTATTTCTTCCATTAATTTGTTACATGTAACAACCATGGATATTGACATCTTTTCCATGTTTAACATTCCCAACAAGAAATATGCTATATTGCTACAACGATTCATGTCTTTTTCTGTCATGCTACTAAAAAAACCCAAACCCTAATGACCTAAATTAAATGAATATTCTAGCACTTAAATATGTTGACCTATATTATCAGTGAAATTAATTCTGCTTCTCAATTATTCTAGTCAGATATCATTTTATAAAGAGATGCAATTAAGTTTGGTGGATTTATTTTATAGTCTGGAACCTCTGTGGATTATTGTCTTTAGTAATAGTTTTATTTAGTAGTTAGTAGTTATTATTTTTTTTTTTTTGCTTTTGGCTTTCCAGATACATGGTCATGCTGTCTGCAAATATGAGTTATTTATATCTTCATTCTTATGTTTGTATGCTATTTCTTTTTTTGTTTGAATAATATTTCCAATAATATTAACTCAAAAATTGCCAGGATTATTAATATATTAAGTAGAAATGCTAAAATGGGAGCATTCATTGTCATTTGTTTTAGGGAATGACTCCAATGAATCTGTATTAAATATATCAACATGTGACTTGAAATACATATACTCTTTGAGGGTCAGTTAAGAAATTCTAAATGACTTTGATTTTAGACTTAAAATTTAGAACAAATATTGGATTTTGTAAAATGTGTTCTTGGTATTCACTGAGAAGCTTAGAATATTTTAGCTTTTTTTCTCCTTGTTAATGTGATGAATCAGGTTGATTATTTTCTTTGTGCTATATCATTTTGAAATGCCAAGATGAATCATTAGCAGTTTTTATAATACTTGGATATTTGTATATTATTTCATAGTTGAAATTGGCCTAATATACTTTTTTTGGTATTTTTTTTTAGGTTTCAAAGCAGTTTTACCACATAGAAAAATTTGAGCTATGTTTTAATTTTAAGTAATTCTAGACAGTTCTAATTATATATGTATTATTTTTTGAGATTTTTACAAAGTTTTATAATGAATTTATGACAATAGAATACTCTTATTACATAGTAACTGTATTTTTGTCTCATTGATTTTATTAATATGGGTCTTTTTTGTTATATTTGTTTGAATACATTCTATTTTTGTAAATAGTTATCAATGCTACATTGATTCTCTGGTTTGAATCCATGTGATAGTTGAGAATATTTGTCACAATTTAAATGATCTTTTAAAATATAACTTATTCGATGATTTTTTGACTTGACCAAGGTTGATCAATTATGTCAAGTTTTTCTGTTGATTAATGAGCTACCAATGCACAGGATTGGAATGGAAAGCCAGATGCACGTGAATCAGAGATCTTCCCTAGTATCAAGCTTTCCCAAGTAAGGTAAAGGACACAGGCAGTCAGCAGGTTCAGATGCAGCAGAGAGAAGTCCTTCCCATGTTGGACATGCCCCTCTGGCTCAGAGCAGGCAGGTCTGCATGTGAGGTTATGGGAGCATCTCCTACAGTGAGAGGGTTTCAATTATGAAACAGTTCCATTTTATACCCTGGGGAACTGAATAGTCCCTGTGACATTTTCCAAGGAGTCATGCCCCATAAATCCTGGTTTCTATTTAAATAATCCATAGCCAGAGACTTCCTGTTAGAGGCTTTTCAGAAACAAGTTCTCCTAACAAATTTCTCTAGTCTATTTGCCCAGAGGTCCAGTTGACAAGGAGGAGGTCACTTGCCTTCTGCCAGGGAGCGAGCTATGAAGGGGTAGCACCCCCATCCTTTGAAGGGAGTAAATGAATTGAAGCCCATTTGCTTTAACCCCTTCCTACCAGTTAATTATTTTTTTTATTGTGATCAATTTTTACTGATTTTTGTCTCCCCTTTCTTAAACATGCTTGTTTGTGCTCTTCGTTGTATCATTTCTTGGTTTGTTTCTTTCCAAACTCTTAAGGTGATGTCAGTTAATATATATATTCAGAAAAGTATAGTTTATTTAAAATATTACTTTGACAATATCTTATGAATTTTAATATGTTTTATTTATGTTTTTATCATTCAAATATTTTGATATCTTATTTCTTCCTTAAGATTTTGAAGTAGTGTTTTTAATTTCTTTATTATTGGATAACTTTTTTTTTTCTAATTTTGCTCTAAATGTTGCAAATGTAGCACATCAGGTTCTGCTTTTCGAGATCTTGTAAGTAAATGCTTGAGCTTCAAAATAGCATGAATTTATGGTGTCTGTAAACATTTATCAAGCACCTAAAATGTACGAAGTACTGCTAGAATGGGATAAGTCTCTCTGGATTCTCTTTCTTAAGGACTTTGCTATCATACCTTCTTTCTCTGGCATCATCATATTATCCTCTTTATTAAGTTATTCACATTGGCATGCTCTGTTATCTCCCATATTAAATGGGATGGGAGAAATTTGGTAGATTCAGTATGCTTCCCCAAAACCTGTGGATCTGTTACCTTACATGGCAAAAGGGACTTTGAAAATGTGATTAAATTGAGAATCTTGTGATGGAGAGATTACTCTGGATTATCCTAGTGGGCCAAATGTAATCTAAAGGTCCCTGTAAAAGGGAGGCTGGAGGGTTAGAGTCAGAGAAGAAAATGTGAGAACAGAAGCAGAGGCTTTAGAATTACGGGGGTCCGTGAGCCAAGGGATTCAGGTGGCTTCTAGAACCTGGAAAAAGCAAGGAAATACAGATGTTCCTTAACTTAACTATGGGGTTACATCACTACAAACCCATTGCAAACTAGAAAATATACTAAATGGAAAATGTGTTTAATACTTCTAACCTCCTGAACATCATCGCTTAGCCTAACCTACCTTGAATGTGCACAGAACCAGCAGTTGGGCAAAATCACCTAACACAAAGCCTATTTCGTGATAAAATGTTGAATATCTCATATAAGTTACTAAATACACCACTGAAAGGGAAACGAAGAATTGTTCATTTCTGCAGCCCAGCATCAGGAGAGAGTATCGTGCCATGTATCACTAGCCCAGGAAAAGATCAAAGTTTGAAACTTGAAGTATGGTTTCTATTGATGTTATTACTTTTGCACCATTGTAAAGTTGAAAAATTATTAGTGGAACCACTGTGAGTCAGGGACTGTCTGAAGATTCTTCCCTAGAGCCTCTAGAAGGAACACTGCCTTGCCAACCCATTTTAGACTTACCACCTCCAGAACTGTAAGATAATAAACGTACTTTGTTTTAAGGCACTGAGTTTATGGTACTTTATTACATCAGCAATAGGAAATATACTCAGGAAACTGAGCTCCCAACTGAGAGAGCACTGTTTCACATCCCACTCTGCTAGTCCTCTCTGTGCAGTCAAGTTTCAACATCTTTGCCACCGTAGGCACTTCATAGAAGGTTAACTGTGCCTTTTGAGGCCTTTCTGCCAATTACTGTTCCATCGTAACACCTCTGTAGATAAAACGATAATAAACTCTGCTCTGTAATCACAAAGGAATGATACAGAGACTGTGCCTTAACTTTTAGGTTGCTCGTATATTTGGATTTTAAGTGTAAGTCTTACAAGAAACAGCTTATTAAAATCATTTTTAAATTTAATTAAGGATAATTTCTTTTTATGAGAAAATTTAGCCTCCTTTCTTATAGTTAATTTTTTTGCTTGCTCCAATTGCATTTTCCGTTATTTGTTCAAATGTTAAATTTAATGATGCCATTCTTTGCTTTCTTTTTTCATTTACATGTTGTCTCAATGGATGTTAAATTTTCCAAACACTGCATTTTGATGGGAGATTTCAAACACATCATGATGGGAGATTTCAAGGTAAGATATTGTTCTTAGAATATATGCATCTTCCTTTCCAAAGTTCCTATTGAAATAAATAATTAAAAGACAATCTCAGATTACACATAAGGAGATAAAAATTAAATAGTCCTTAGAAACTTTTTTTTTTGTGCCAGTGACTATTATAAGATAATGGAGGAAAGAAAGTTATAGGGGAAATGATTTGAAATAAATAATACTGTAACCAGACAATTTTTGTTTTTTTTGTGAGGACATGGAAAGTCCTTCTCAGATATGAAAGAAAAAAGGAAAGATGAGTCAAAGAAAAGACCTCAATAACGATGAAATAATAATTAGAAAGAACTAGTGGTAACCACAGACCTCAATTCATTTCTTTATTTACTCATTCACTCAACAAATGTTTATTGAATGACTATTATTTCTTGATCATTGTTCTAAATCCTGGGGATGTAGCTGTAAGCAGACCTTCTCCACAGAGTTTACATTCTAGTGGAGGTGAAGACAAAGAAGCAAAATAAATAAATGCAATATATACTTTGCTGGACGGTGATAAATGTGATGAAAATAATTAAATCTGGGAGGGTAAGATGATAGTAGGGTAGGGAATATTATAATTTAAAATATGATAGGGCCAAGAAGATGACATTTGATTAAAAACATAAAAAAGGTGCTAGATCAAAATAAGTTTGAATAATTATTTAAAAACATTAAATTAAATAGTGTTTTTCTTTTAAAGTTATAATCTATCCAATAAAATTGAATAATACATTATTAAATTTCAGGGAAGCATTTTAGTATAGTAGTTAAGTATGTGAGCTCTGACTCCAGAGTTTCTGGGTTCATAATACAGCTGTCCCACAGCCAGGCCCTGTATTATTAATATTACCACAGCCAACTTAAACTCTCAGCAGCTCAATTTTCCTACTTGTGGTTGGGGACAAGAATAATACTTCATAGGTGAGGGTGAAATGAGCTAACATATAATGGGTTTAAAATGGTGATTGGCACGTGGTACCCAATAAACATTAGCTATAATTATTGTTATTATTATACTATTAAATCTACAAAGATTGGAAGGAGAAATGTGGATCAAGAGTAGGAACTCCTACTTTTCAAAAAGGGAAGTAAAATAAAACTGTTTTGTTGTTGAATGTGGTAGTTAATTTGAGTCATTGCAAAACTTTATCAGATTCATTAGTAGGAACAAATAGGATTCTTTCTCTTTATAATTTCTGCAGAGAATAATAGCAGAATAATAAAAAAATAAAATTAGAATGCATAAAGTTGACTAAAGCCAAAGCAAACTTAACAATTTTGACATTTAATGTAAATGGGTTAAATCTCCATATTAATAAATGAATTGCTACTTCACACAAAGATACACCATTATACAATGAAACAGGAATAAACAGGTATATTAGGCAAAAATTTTCAAAGATTTAAAAAAGCAATTAATTTTGAATTAGTTGTTTGGTTTTTGACTTTGTAATCCATGAAGAGAAAATCTTTTTCTTTTTCATTTTTCAAATGTTAAAAGCATTTACTTAAATGAAACCTTGACTAGGGCCCCCCCCCCAAAAAAACAGCCAAAAAAATCTCAATGTATTTTACAAGTAGACAATATATAGAGATTGTTACAATTAATTTGGGACCCAATTAGGCAATATCTTGCCAAACTGAAGTTGTGCATAGCCTATCATTGGTGGTTATAGTCCTAGATATCCTATAGAAGTTCTTTCTCACATGCATAAGGAGATCCATATAAGAATGTTTGTTGTACCACCATTCATCCTTGCAAAAAAACTGGAGAGAAATTAACTGTCAATATATAGAAGTATAGATCCATAAATTGTGGATTATACATGCCATAGAAAACTCTATAGCAGTTCAAATGAATAACCTATGATTATATGCAACCATAGATGGATCTAAAAAATATAAAATTTAGTCCAAAAAAGCAAATTTTAAAATGATACCATATAATACTATTTATATAACTCTAAAAACATTTAAGAGTATATTTTGCTAATGAACACATAGGAATAATAAAATGAAAAAAATGAAAACAATAAATACTAAATGCAGTATAATGGTTACTTTCTGGAAATTAGGGATTATATAGGTCATATTCTTTGGTTATCTAAAATATAACTGAAGTTAATAATAAAATTTTAATGATGTTTCTTCAATTACTTGGATATTTAAAACATCCCTACAAGTAGGAAAAGGAATGAAATAGGATCAAAGAAAAAATAAAAATTCAACAGCTTGGCAAAGAAAAAAATGAATACAAGTCATATCAAAACTTATGTGATTTGGTCAAAGATATACTTACTGAAAATTAAACACTTTTCACATGTTTTGAACATTAAGAGAAAATGAATAATTCAAGCATTTAGTTTAAAAAGATAGAAAAAAGCCAGAAAAGTTACATTTAAGGAATCTGGGTGGAAGGAGATAATATATACACACAGACATATACACACACAGGTATAAATTAGTATTAAAATAAGATAAAATTAAAAAAGAAATCACAATTGAATTGATGAATGTATACAAGAACTAGTTTTTTAAAAAAATAAGCCAAAGTAATGGAAAATCTAAAATGAATACACAAACTGTTTGAAATGAGAAAAATGATTTAACAATAAAGACCAGATTAAAATCATGAAAGGTTTTATGCATATTAAAGCATAAAACTCGAACGTTTCAATGACATGAGTAACTTGCTGAAGGAAAAAGTATTAAAATTGACTCAAGACGTAGAAAACCTTTCTAATGTAATCGTTAGAAAAGAAATTTAAAAACATACCAATTATCTAAAAATATATGCTCCAGAATTACAAAGTCTTTGAAAATTATCCATTTAAAGGTTCCAGGAAACGCTCATTTCAACAGTATACACTTTGCTCAGAACAATAAAAACCTGTGTGTGCGGTTTGTCCTTTCTGAGCCCTTCCAGATCTCCACACTTCTCTCTCCTGCCCTGTGTGCCTAGATGCTTTCTGTAGAAAGACTCCCTGCACTCTGCTTTGGACTGGCTCCAGCCAAATAGAGAACACAGCAGGAAATTGGGGGAAGAAAGAGAGTTTGCAATATTTATTCCCTTGGCTCCCTTCCTGAGGAGTTATAGATTGGTGCAAAAGTAATTGTGGTTTCGGACCTGTGAATTTTAAATCATTATAACTAGGCTCCAACACATCTTTATTAATCAAAATAGGAACCATTACAATCAACACATTTTTGCCAACAAGAAATAAGTTTGTTTATTCCTGTAGCATGAAAATCTGTGCTTTGGGATTTGAGGAACTCTTGGAAAAAATGTTCTGCATCCTGCTGGTTGTGGAAGCTTATTTGCTGCAAAAAGTTGTTGAGATGCTTGAAGAAGTGGTAGTGGGTTGGCGAGAGGTCAGGTAAATATGGCGGAAGAGGCAAAACTTTGTCGCCCAGTTCGTTCAACTTTTGAAGCATTGTTTGTGTGAGGTGCAGTCAGGCATTGTCGTGGAGAAGAATTGGGTCCTTTCTGTTGATCAATGCCGGCTGAAGGCATTGTAGTTTTCAGTGCATCTCATTGATTTGCTGAGCGTATTTCTCAGATGTAATGGTTTTGCTGGGATTCAGAAAGTTGTAGTGGATCAGACGGCAGCAGACCACGGAACAGTGATCATGACCTTCTTTTGGTGTAAGTTTGGCTTTGGGAAGTACTTTGGAGCTTCTTTTGGGCCCAACCACTGAGCTGGCCGTTGCCGATTGCTGTATAAAATCCACTTTTCGAAGCACATCACACTCTGATAAAGAAATGGCTCACTGTTGTTGCATATAATAAGAGAAGACAATTTTTTTGATTTTTGGCCAGCTGATGAGGCACCCACTTATTGAGCTTTTTGAACTTTCCGATTTGCTTCAAATGCCAAACAACAGTTCTTTGGCAACTTCTTGCGTAGTTGTAGGGGGATCAGCTTCTATGGTTGGCCAATGCGCTCCTCATCTTCAAGGCTCTCATCTCCTTTGCAAAATTTCTTGAACTACCACTGCACTGTACGTTCGTTAGCAGGTACTGGGCCAAATGCGTTGTTGATGTTGCAAGTTATCTCTGCTGCTTTCGGACCCATTTTGATCTCCAGTAAGAAAATCACTGGAATTTGTTTTTTGTCTAACATCATTTCCATAGTCTAAAATAAATATAAAATAAACAGCGAGTAATAAGTCATTAGCAAAAAACATAAAGCAAGAAATGTGCATTAAAATGATGTATAAAATAACTGCGTTTATTTAAGAATGTATTTTAATATCAAATGGCGAATGTCAACAATGCTACAACTACAATTACTTTTGCACCAACCTATTACCTTAGGCTGTTTGAGACCCCTACAAAAGATTACAGATTTCCTAAGGTGACCATTTACATGTTATTCTCTCATTCCAGATCTTCCTTTACTCCTTCAGATCTGGGTGTGTTAGCAGGTTTCAGGTACTGCGACGTAGCTTGTGGTTTACCCAGACTCTCTGCACACCTCTCTGCCCATGTACTTTATCAACCTTTCCTGGAATTACCTTAACGTGACTATAATATTTGTTTTTTGCTGGTACCCTGATTGATACAATAAACAAATCATTTAATGAAGTATTACATATGATATCAAAACCTGAACAAGATGGTGTATAAAAGAATTACAACCTAATCTCATATTTCATTAAAAAGAAAATTCTAAACAAAATATTAACAGATCATTATACTCCACCATGGCAGAAAATAGTCAATCATGAACAACTAATTTGTATTAAAAAATGCAAGGGTGGTTTGATATTAAATGCATTTATTTCATATCAATAGACTAAATAAGAAAAAATCCAATAGGTACTGAAAAGATATTTAATAAAATCCAATATATATCTGTTTAAAAAATAATCAGACTTAAAAAATAATAAATAAAAATTATCCGAACCTAAGGGCTACATTATCCTTAATGGTGAAATAAAAGTACTTTTGTTGCCATTAAATTATTATTTATACTACATTATTTGATGGTATGCTAGAAGGTCAATGTAATTAGATATAGAATGGTAAAAGCTAGAATGTTTTGAAAAAATGAGACAAATTATCACTATTTGCAGATGATGTAATTTTTATTAATAAAATATAGATATCTTAGAATTATGTAACCTCACCAAAGTGGCTGGATTCAAGAAAATTATACAAAATCAACAATTATTATTTCTATAATAATCAATTAGATGAAACAACATGGGAATCTCATTTGCAGTTGCAACAGGAAAAACTCATAATATGTTTAGAAATCAACTTAAGAAATGTAAAGAAATATAAAGAAACCTATAACATTTTACTGCTGTATATGAAAGGGTCCTTGAATGAATGGAATATTAGTTGATGAGAAGGTATATATTATCACAGTTAAGATCATGGGCTTGGAATCCAACTGACCCAGGCCGGGATTCTGGCTCCTCAATATATTAGCTGCTTGAAGTTCCCAAGACTCAGTTTTACTATCTATAAGTTATGGATAATAATGATGCTTTCTGGGGTTCTTGTGAATACATTAAGTCATGCATTTTATAAAGTTCTTAGCACAGTGTCTTGAAAATTATAAGGGCTCAAAAATGTTGGAATGGCTGTTAATTTTCCCCAAATTCAACAATAGGTTTAACAGAATGTCAATCAAATCGAAAAAAAATTTTATTTTAACAAAAATTCTAAAGTAAATCTAGAGGAAAATAACCATAGACTGGTCAAGACCTTTTCGACAAGGAAGAATTATAACTATGTCCTAACAATATTTTTGAAAATATATGGTAAGGATTTAAGGGAAGAAAAATGGAATGGAAGTAGACATGAGTATATGTAAGAATCTAATATCATAAAGAAGATCTATAAATTAACAGTGTAGGCAAGGATATTCACCCAAATGGCATTGGTACTCTTGGTAGAAGACAAAAAAATTAGTTTGATCCCAATTTCACACAAATTAGCAAATTAAAATGTAGATAGTTAAAAGTTTAAGAATATATCATTACATTGTCAGTTGCAGGGGAGAATATATGTACTTCAATTTAAATTCTTTATTGAAATATACCTTGTTGTACATTGATAAGTGTCCTTTGACCTTATTGATAGATTAGATTGTTGAGGTTCTCCAGGTCTTTAAATGATCTTTTTCTATCTTTTTAGAGCAAATCTGCTTCCTCGGACACTTCTCATTATTGCTTCTTTTCTTAAGATTTGGATGCATTCTACTCCAAATTTTCTACAACAGGAGCATGGTCGCATGTGGTGCCATTAGTATTGTATGTTTAGAATAATGCTGTCCATTTCCCCTGTCAGATAGTAAGATCCTGGCCTTGATTTACATTGGAATATTAGGACTTACAAAGCACATACTGAACATAAGCAGCGAGTTTCCATAGTCCGAGGATCTCTCTACCGTGTCCATATCCCACAGACTTTATAATTGAACTTTGTAATTGGTTGTCCTCCATTTCGAGAGCAGCCCACTTGGTTAAAGATGGTACTTTTTTTCCCATAAAGATCTCTCACTGAACAAGAGGGGTTTTCTTCCTCTAAGGAAATGACTTGCAATTTCTTTCAAGCAGCTTGGATCAACTGTGTTTTCTGACAAGACAACTGGGGCTCCCTGCAGAGTTTTGTTATGATGATACAGTCCATTTCTCTACCCTGGAATGCTTCATTTCACTCTCATTCTGGTTGTCTTTTCCTGGCTCTCAGGTGATATTTTACAGCCTTTGTCCTTTTAATTCTTAAAGTGGCAAAAGCTTGGGGACAGCCTTGAGAGTAGCATCTGACACTTGCACTCTTACCACAAAATGACTGAAAATATAACTCTGTTCGTAGAACAAATGGAGCGTGGTCCCATTGTACTTGGAACTGGTCAAAATACATCAGGTTCTATCGTGTAAAATCCCAGGTACTTTTTATTAGGAGGAACCCTGTAAAATTAGAATGCCAGTAGAAGAGATGAGGATTATGAAGTGTCTACAGAGCATATCTCATAGGCATATACGAGGGAACTAGAGAAGTGAAGTCTAGAAAATGGAGGGCTTGGGTCCTATAATTATGAGGCAGTGATATTATCGAATGGTATATTGAAGAGAACACTGGATTTGAAGTGAGTTGGGTTCCATAGTGGCTTTGCTGAGTCGTCACACTGTGGCCCTGGGGAAAGCACTTAATTCCTCAGGGCATCAGCATCTGCTGTAAATTGAGGGTATTAGATGAGATCACCTCTTCATTTTTATAATACTATGATTTCAGTACCTTCTTACAATATTGGAATATATCTATGCATATAGATATATCTATATATACATATAAAACTATGGAATGTATAATAATTTCTTCAAAATTTGTTTTTAGAATTTTAATTCTCTTTTCTTTTTAAACAGTGTTTTACTGGGAGCCCCATTATATAAAAAAGATAAAAGCAGAGCTTATCGGTTGAAACCATGACAAAGTATTAGGGCTGTACTATAGGGTTTCCTCTCCACTAGCCCCTGCCACTCCTCTTGAGTAGCAGTGTAGACACTTCTGCAGAACTTCTCTGTGGGAAACATGGTCTAAAATCACCGAGAAAATGGATTAAAAATGAACACTGACTTTATAGGCTGAACTGTATGAAATTGCCAATTCTGCAACTCAGCAGTGGTTGAATATCAGCAATTTCATAACAGTTCATACTAATAGTAGGCCGAGTGAGGTTAGAGCTTCCTTATTCCTGTCTCTTGTATCTTTTCTTAAATAAATTTAGAATTTGAGGCCAATGTAGTAGCTTTTTGTGGAAGTACAGGAGAATTCTTAAAACTTTATACCCCTAGTCAAAATGTCTTATCTCCACTTTACGTAGGAAAAATTTACCTTACTATATTTATAATAGTAAGTCTCCTTTAATTTTCATAATTGAAATAGTTTTCTTTAATTAGCTGTTAATAAATTAGCAGTGAGAAATTTTCACAATAAGAAATATGTTAAGACTTTTGGAAATGTTTTTCATGGCTTTATGAATATAGAACAGGTCTTCATAAAACTCACTACTCATAAAAGTATCAGTCTATGCACATTTTACTTTATAGATAATTTAATCAATTTCATAGTAGGGCATTTGCAATTAAGAAATATCTCAAGTGTCATCAAATACACTGATTTTTTTAAATCAATGATTGGATTCTTTTAAATCTGTTTTAGATGGATTAAAGAATATAAACCAACCTCCAGAGGGTGAAATAGCATCTTATTTCATAAAGTCTACAGATCAGAACAGTTAATGCTATTGACGTGACTTTGCACTGACCTTTTGATGAAAAGAAAAATGTTGACAAAAGTTATAATATGCTTAAATGAAAATGAACTTCAAATAGAATCTTAATTACTAAAGTAACCGGGCTGGAAAAGACTGTTAGCTGAAACAGTAGTTAATTTTTCAGAAAGTACCACAGAATAAATTTACATTCACAAGTTAGTAGGGAAAAATAATAGCACCAAATATATGAAGCCTCTTGGTTTTAACATATTACTTACTGAGCATGTAGACAGATGAGCAGGAAGGTGACTTTAATACAGATGCACTTGAGGCTTTATTTCATTAGCAATTCAAGAAGGAATAATAAATACTTCAAATAAGCTGTGCTTTTCATATCTGCTCACTAATGAAATTTTAATTAACTATAGAACCAATTATAAGATTTTGTATAAAATGTTGCAAGATTAATTTTTTAAAATGGAAATTAAAGTACTCAAGTAGTTTTTCTACTGGGTTTTCTTTAGAAAGACTTTCTTTTTTTTCAATTTTTATCATAATAAATATGAAGAACATATAAGTATTCTGGCTTTGAAAACAGAACGCCTTTCTTTTCTATATATATATGTTTCCTATAGACAGTCACTGACCAGTGATGGTTTGACTTAGGATTTTTTGACTTTATGATGCCGTGAAAGCCATATGCATTCAATAGAAACTGTACTTCAAGTACCCATACAACCATCTGCTTTTCACTTTCAGTACAGTGTTCAATAAATTATATAAGCTATTCAATATTTTATTATAAAATACGCTTTGTGTTAGATGATTTTGGCTACTGTAGGCTAATGTGAATGTTTTGAGCATGTCGAAGGTAGGCTAGGCTTAGCTATGATGTTTGGCAGGTTAGGTGTCTTTTATGTTGTTTTTTTTTTTTTTTTTTTGAGACAGAGTCTTGTACTGTCTCCAAGGCTAGAGTGCCATGGTGTCAGCCTAGCTCACAGCAACCTCAAACTCCTGGGCTCAAGCGATCCTCCTGCCTCAGCCTATCGAATAGCTGGGACTACAAGTGTGCACCACCATGCCTGGATAATGTTTTTCTATTTTTAGTTGCTCACACTGCTCTCAAACTCTTGACCTCAAGCGATCCTCCCACCTCAACTTCCCAGAGTGTTAGAATTACAGGTGTGAGCCACCCCGCCCGGCCAAGGTTAGGTGTCTCAAATGCATTTTCAGTTTACGATACTTTCAACTTATGATAGATTTATCAGGACAAAACATCCTTGTAAGTCGGGGAGTATCTTTGTATATTTTATGTTGCATAAAAAATATTTTAAAATATAAGATTATATATTACCTAGTTTAGATAAATTGTTACCCCAAAGAGAGACTCCCTTCTGCTTCATAGGCTCTAAATGAGTGAATGGGTCCCCTTTACATGACAGTCAGTGAAACAGAAGTCTAAAAAGCAGACATCAGCCCAAACAGTTTCCCAGTAAATCCTCTTTTATTTTCACGCTAAAAATATTAAGTAATAAGCAAATATATCTTATTTATTTATTTTTTTAGCTCTGTGATGGGAAAGTTTTCTTTCCTGGAGTTACTTGTAGTGATTGAACAGTGGAGATGTTCCCACTGCTAAGCCCCAGGGGTCCCTTTCCTGTCACTTCCCATCCCTGTCTTAGGAGACTGGCTCTTTAGAACAGATTGGTCACTGCTTACTTGGGTGGAGAGGTGACCCTCTCTTTTCTGCCTGGAATGACTGAGAGTAATAACCCCCAATTACAATTTTTCCCTTTTTTTGTGAGATGAAAAGATGGACTCCTTTTATCCCTTAATAGGAATATTATAAAGAGGCAAGTATACAAAATCTCTTGTGAGAGAGTAAGACATAAAAATTTTTCCAAATACCTCATACTTTTGCTTATTTCCTTATTACAGGCATGCCTTGGAGATATCTTGAGTTTGGTTCCAGACTACCTCAATAAAGTGAATATCACAATAAAGGGAGTCACACAAAGTTTTTGGTTTCTGAGTGCATATAAAAGTTATATTTATACTATATTGTAGTTATTAAGTGTACATTACCATTATGTCTAAAAAAACACTGTACATACCTAAATTAAAAAGTACTTTATTGCTGAAAAATGCTAAGGATCATTTGAGCCTTCGGTGAGTTACAATTTTTCTGCTGGTGGAGTGTCTCACCTTGATGTTGATGGCTGTGGACTGGTCAGGGCAGTGGTCATGGAAGGTTGGGGTGGCTGTGGGAATTTCTTAAAATAAGACAACAATAAAGTTTGCTGCATCGATTGACTTTTCCTTTCATGAAATATTTCTTCATAGCTTGTGATGCTGTTTCATAGCATTTTATCCATAGAACTTGTTTAAAACTTGGAATACGTCCTCTCAAATACTGCCACTGTTTTATCAACTAAGTTTATTTGATATTCTAAATTCTTTGTTGTCATTTCAACAATGTTCATAGCATCTTCAGCAGAAGTAGATCCCAACAGACTACTTTCTTTGCTCATCCATAAGAAGTAACTCATCTGTTCAACATTTATCATGAGATTGCAACAATTCAGTCACATCTTTAGGCTCCACTTCTAATTCTAGTTCTCTTATGAGGGTTGAAATTGATTTCTTCCAAATTACTATTAATATTGATATATTGACCTCTTCCTTTGAATCATGAATGTTCTTAACCACTTCAGTACGGCGCTCACCAGCCATGAAACCTTGCTCACAGCCAGCACTCATAGTCCACACGATAGTTTGTGCTGTGCATTGACGACGAATCCGTTTTGCTCTTGTGTGATGAGGAAAGCTTTAAAGCACTGAAAGCTTGTTTTACTGTACAGGCAGCTTTAGGAAAATAACTATAATAACTCCTACTAGGGCCTTGTTAAAAGGTCACAGATTTGTAGTAACTTATTAGCTGAACGTACACACTGCAACTGCAGAGATAAAAGCTGTAAAAGTAAAAGCTTTTGGCTGTCGACTAAAGTCGATGCTCGGCTGTGTGCCTTCATATCATGGCTGTTGGCTAAAGTCGACGCTGGGCTGGGCGCGTTCATCTGTGGCTGACAATTATGGTCGACGCTGGTACCGAAGTGGTTAAAGGTATCTAGAATGATGAATCCTTTCCAGAAGGTTTTCAGTTTACTTTGCCCAGATTCATCAAAGGATGAATTATAGGCTTAGGAAATATATTTCTTACATAATAAGACTTAAAAGTCAAAATGACTCCTTGATCCACGGGCTGCAGAATAATGTTGTGTTAGCAGACATGAAAACAACATTGATCTCCTTGTGTATCTCCATTAGAACTCTTAGGTGACTAGGTGCCTCATCAGTGAGAAGTAATATATTTATTTATTTACTGAGACAGAGTCTTTGTCTGTTGCTTGGGCTAAATTGCCATGGCATCAGCCTAGTTCACAGCAACCTCAAACTCCTGGGCTCAAGTGATCCTCCTGACTCAGCCTCCCGAGTAGCTGGGACTACAGGCACGAGCCACCACACTGGCTAATTTTTCTTTTTTGATTTTTAGTTGCCAGGTTAATTTTTTCTATTTTTAGTAGAGACAGTGGTCTCACTCTTATTTAGGCTGGTCTCGAATTCCTGAGCTCAAGTGATCCTCCCACCTTGGCCTCCTAGAGTGCTAGGATTACAGGCGTGAGGCATGGTGCCCAGCTGAGAAGTAATATTTTTAAAGAAATCTTTTTTTTTTTTTTTCTGAGCAGTAGGTCTCAACAGTGGGCTTAAAATATTCAGTAAACCATGCTGTAAACAGATGTGCTGTCATCCAGGTTTTCTTGTTCCATTTATAGTGCACAGGCAGAGTTAATTTACCATAATTCTTAAGGGCCCTAGGATTTTCAAAATGGTAAATGAGTACTAGTTTCCACTTAATGTCACCACCTGCATTAGCCCCAGTGAGAGAGTCAGCCTGTCCCTTGAAGCTTTGAATCCAGGCATTGACCTCTCTCTAGCTATGAAAGTCCTAGATGGCATCTTCTTTCAATATAAGGCTGTTTTGTCTATGTTGAAAATCTGTTGTTGAGTGCAGCCACCTTCATCAATGATCATAGCTAGATCTTCGGGATAACTTGCTGCAGGTTTTCCACCAGCACTTGCTGCTTTGCCTTGCACTTTTATTTTATGGAGATTACTTCTTTCCTTAAACCTCATGAACTAAACTCTGCTAGCTTCTTCTGCAGCTTCTTCACCTCTCTCAGCCTTCATGGAATTGAAGAGAGTTAGGGCCTTGCTCTGGATTAGCTTTTGGCTTAAGGGAATGTTGTGGCTGGTTTTATTTTCTATCTGACAACTCAAACTTTCTCCATATCAGCAGTAAGCTGTTTTACTTTCTTATCATTTGTGTGTTCACTGGAGTAGTACTTTTAATTTCCTCGAAGAACTTTTTTTTTTTTTGCATTCACAATTTGCTTAACTGTTTGGCACAAGAGGCCTAGCTTTCAGCTTAACTCATCTTTAATGCTTTTGTCACTAAGCTTAATCATTTCTAGTTTTTGATTTAAAGTAAGAGACATGGGGCTCTTTCTTTCACTTGAATACTTAGAGGCTATTGTAGGGTTATTAATCAGCCTAATTTTAATATTGTGTCTCAGGGAATAGGGAGGCCTGAGGAGAGGGAGAGAGACGGGGGAAAGGCTGGTTGGTGGAGCAGTCAGAACATACACAACATTTATCGATTAAGTTTGTTGTCTTGCATTGGGCAATGACAATTACAATGGTAACATCAAAGATCACTAATCACAGATGACCATAACACATATAATAATAATGAAAATGTTTGAAATATTGTGAGAATTACCAAAACGTGATGTAGAGACACAAAGTGAGCACATGCTGTTGAAAAAAATGGGCTTGCATCACATGAGGTTGCCACAAATCTTCAATTTGTAAAAAATTTGTAAAAATCTGCAAAGTGCAGTAAAATGAAGTGTACTAAAATGATGTATCCCTGTGTTAGCTTTTTTATGAGAGCTATGCTGCTTAAATGTTATGGTAGCAGTTTTCAAACTGGGTTGTGAGTACCTTTGGGATTTTGTAAAGGAAAGTAAGGGGGTTGTCTTCTAGATCCTCAATTTCCATATATAGGTTTCCTAAAACACATCTGCTGAGAACCCTCCTGCGTGTTCAAGGAGATTCTCTTTTGCCACTTTCCTTTTCGTAACTTTACCTCTCTACTGTAAAAGAAAGGCATACCCTTCACCCAAACCCTGTCATGCTATGGTGCATTTTCCCAGGGTGCAACAAGTTCTAGGGCACTAAGCAAAAGGACTTCTGAGTGTTGGCTGAGTGTTGTCATATTCTGAGTTTAGATACATTGTAGAGTGAAATAATGGGAGTGATCTCACCTCTTCCACTGCCTTAAAAAATGTGGAAGAATGCATCGTTCTTGAGAAAGCTGCTTTGAGAAGAGGGTTTTCCAGTTAAAGATAAGTGATTCTTTTCAGTTATTTCTGACTCATTTTCAAGCTGTGTTATTAGCTTGAAATAAAGAGTTGAAGGAATACAAATTAGGTTGCTGATTCTTTTACATGTAACTGGAAAGTGTTCTGGGACTATAACATTTTTTTAAGATGCTGGATGAAAACTGTAAATGAACATTTATGTCATTTTTTTTTTCCAGATTGGAGTTCATCGATGGCTAAAGTAGTTATTTTCTGGAATCATTTCATAAAATGTTTATTTTGATTTCAGTCAGCTAGATCATGTTTCACCTGTAACATAATATTTTTTACTTCTACTAGCAAAAATATGATTGTATGCTAACTTCTGGACTAAGTAATTTTTAGCAGTACATATAATTCTTTCATAACATACATAGGGAATTTTGATTATGGATTTATTTACTATATTTTATACATAGTTCTTATTTATATATGCACCATAACTGAACGGTAGATTTTAATACATGCATGTATACACATGTACCAAAGGAATACTATGCATGCTATCATATTTCTCACTTTATAAATAACTCGTAAGTTTAATTTCACATAATAGTCTTGGAAATTAAGAAATAAAACTGGCATTTGATCATGTTGTCATCTTATTAGAAAATGGTAAATTATATTATTTTAGATATCAAAAAGTTTAGCCTTGATTGCTTTTAGTAACTTATTATAAGATCTGATTCCTAATTTATTTCACAGTGATTTTTATATTTATGAAAACATATATTAACACAATAATTGGAAGTAAAAACTTGAAATCTGATTTTTTTTTTTT
>VBSM01002616.1:41159455-41192458 GCA_008086735.1 Cheirogaleus medius
GACTTGAAGAACTTGATTTTCTTAAACTTGTTAAAGGAGAAATCTCTCTCCCTTTGGAGTCAGGAAAGAGCAAAAGTTTTCATCGGAGCAGGAGGAGGCCAGTGGTAGCTTCAGAATGGAATTGTCTACCTTGGAATTAAGGGGTGACGGCATCAGCACTGGAAATCTGGAATGCATGCTTCCTAACGGACAGCAGATATTGGTGGGTTACACAATCTTAAGGCCAGTTAAACCTACCATGCTTCCTATCTTTGTTATCCTTGTTCATCGTTCATTCATTCACTTGAGTACCTACCATATGATACACAATGATGGACAAGATAGTTGGAATGGACAAAGCCCTCATTTTCATGGAGGTTACATTCCAGATGGGAGTGGGATTGCAGGGAGAGAACACCAGAATATTTTTTAAAAGCAACCTTATCTTCATAACAGACTAACTCCTTAAGATCTGAAATATTTTGTATACATGTGTATATATACCTGAGTATGTATGTGTATGCATGTATATATGTATATATGTATGTGCACATGTGTGTGTATATATTCATAGTGTAGTTCTAAGAGTGTGTGTGTGTGTGTGTGAGAGAGAGAGAGAGAGAGGGAGAGAAATAGATAAAGGGAACATGTAGTAACTATGCATTTTCTTGGCTATGCCAGTTTCCATTCATGGAAAATAACTACCAAATAATATTCTTGTGGGAATGCTCTTGATAGAGTGCGGTGTAAATTAATGAAAAACCTTTTTTTCTTTTTGTATTGTTTTAAGGTTTGTCTGTTGCATATCAAAAAATTTGATATTTAATATTGTCAAGATTAGTGTGGTGAGCTAGATACTCTCTTAATACTACTAATGGGATTGTACATTTGTTAAAGTCTTTCTGGAAAGCAATTTGGCAATATGTATTAAGAAGGTTAATATGTCCATATCTTTCAATATGCAATTTTAAGGAATTTATCTCAAAGGAAATAATCTACAATATAGATAAATATATGTTCATTTTAGCATAATTAATAACAGAAATGCAAAAAATTTAAATTATATATAAATAGAGAAATGGTTGTCTTGTTATGGTGTATCTACAGTGTGACTATCACATAAATAATTAAAATTATGTGCTCAAGGAGTTTTTAATGATGTGGGGCACTGTTTATGATATATGCATTATACAAAAAAACACAAATTTTTATATCCCTTGTATTCTTAATATTTAAAGCAATTCCATAAAATTGGATGAAAGAAAATAAGCCAAAATGCTTTACACTTTAAGCATTTTCCACAATTTGTACATGTGACTTTTATATTCAGAGATATTAATAAATATTGTTTTAAGAAACCCTGTGTTTGAGCAGAAGCCAAACGCCTCTGTAACTGTCCCATAAACAAACCATTGAGTCTTATTCTGGAATGATATGGAAAATCAACACTTATACATATAACTATATCAATTCAAATTTTTGCTAACAGATTCACTAGATGGCTGTATTTTAGTGCTATGAAAGCAATTTTTTTCTGCTTTTCTTTAGAAAGTTTTTTCTTACCTTTTTTTACATGACAGATAAAGACCTGTCCTTGGTTTGTGTGTAGTAAATCCAGTGAAGTAGTAGGAATGGCCTTCACTGGGCAATGGTTTTGCGGAAAATGATTTTGATTAAGTAAATAGAAAGGAAAGCACATGTTATTTTAAGGTAGGACATTATTTCTTAAAATGTGATCCTGAGATACTCTGCATCAGAGTCATCTCTGATACTTGTTAAAAATGTAGATTTCCCAACCTACTAAATCAGAATCTGAGGATGGGCCCGAGTAATTTGTATTTTTAAAGATGAACTCCCAGTAATTCTTTGGAGATTCTCTAAGAACCACTAGTTGGGGAAGATAAGTTTGAAGTTTAGAAATTCTTGCATAAGATCTTGTCCTTACCAATGTTTATTAAGTAGAATTAAAAATTTTTTTCAATTGCATAAATCTAAAATACAAAGTACTTTCCTTCCCAGATAAATCAGAATTGGAGAATGCGGCCTACCTACTTCTCTACCGTCATCTAATTAAAAGGTTCAAATTTGGAATTCAGAGAAAGAACAGACATAAGTGGTCAGTAACATTGCTGGGAATAGTGATAGGGTGACTGTAGGTGGTTTGTTTTGGCTAGAAAACAACAGTCATCAGTGCCATTCCCTCTGGGATATCCCCATTTAGGTTAGCAGTCCCCAACCTTTTTGGCACCAGGGAGCAGTTTCAATTTTTCTATGGACCAGGGTTGGGAGTGGGGGAGGCAGAACTCAGGGGGTGACGCAAGCTATCGGGAGCGGTGAAACCGAAGCTTTGATCATCGGCCTGTTCCTCATCTTCTGATGTGTGGAACGCCGCCCCACTCCCTAAGTTTCATGGAAGACAATTTTTCCAAGAACAGGGACTGGGCGGGGTGGGGGAGTGGGGCGCAGAGCTCTGTGGCTGGTGCCTAACAGGTGGCTGATCTGTGGCCCAGCGGTTGGGGACCACAGCTTTAGGTGGAATGCTTGCCTAAATCCACGTACACCAGAGTTCATAACTCTTAATGAAACAGGCCTTGATGGAGACCCCTAATGCCCTAGAACACTAGACTCAGATACACCTGTCACCATGTGCTATGGTCTGAATGTTTGTGTCCCCCCTAAA
The DNA here is from genome assembly GCA_008086735.1 of Cheirogaleus medius. NCBI lineage: Eukaryota > Metazoa > Chordata > Mammalia > Primates > Cheirogaleidae > Cheirogaleus > Cheirogaleus medius. Next base: position 41,162,115 of record VBSM01002616.1, read on the forward strand.
TTCATATGTTGAAATCTAATCCCCAAAGTTAAGGCATTAAGAGGTAGGGACTTTGGGAGGTGATGAGGTCATAAGGTCTTAGCCCTCATGAATGAAATTAGTGCCCTTATAAAAGGAGTCCCAGAGATCTGACTTGCCTCTTCCACCAGGTGAGGTCACAGCTAGAAGGTACCAACTATGAGGAAACAGGTCTTCACCAGACACTGAATCTGCCAGTGCCTTGATCGTGGACTTCCCAGCCTTTAGAACTGTGAGCAATACATTTCTATTGTTTATAAGTCACTCAGATTATGATATTTTGTCATAGCAGCCCAAACAGACAGAGACACTTTTTGACTGGATGACTTAAACAACTTGAAATCTTAGTTTCTTTTTTTGTAAAATGGAAATAATACTAGTACCAGACTAATGCTGAAAAATTGTAAACAAAACATTTAGCACAAGGCATGTTATGAAGTTAGCACTTACAAGTGTTTATAGTGATAACTTTATAAGAGCTCAACTGTAAAAGCCTGGAAGGTTGGGCTTTTCTGGTTGACTTGGAAGACTGCATCAGTTATCAGACAAGACCAGGGATCTGGAATAATCCTAAATTCTTGGAAGTTGGGTAGTAGAGTGGCACTGAGGCCAAGTTAACTAACAGTCCTTCTTCTGAGCTAGATTTTTGATATCTGTTGGTTTCACGGAATATCCATCCAAACTTAATGTCATTTATTGAAATCCATCCTCTCAGGGTTTATCTAAGACTGAATTGAATTATATGAAATATCACTTGTGGAGCAACATCCTTTTCAGTTCAAAAGAAAGTAAAATGTCATTCCTAAACACACACACACACACACACACACACCCAGCCTTACCTGTGGCACCTCTATAATATTTCTGGAGTGCCACCTTCTATAAAACTATTGTAGATTTTAACAAATGTCTCTGCCTTTTGATGGTCACCGCTATGAATTACATTCCACTCTACTCTTTCTTGCCTTATTGCTAAACATGCCCTGAGTAAAATTAGTTGTTACACATTTTCTTATTTAAAACTGCATTGGCTGAGTGATAGGCATCTCCAGGGGCTGCTCACCTTTAGGAAAATATTAATAATTATTCTCCAGAAATACAGCCAAGTCAAATCAAGACAATTACCAGGAGCAGTCCTTTATATTATCCAGTTGCACAACACACTTCTTGAATAAATGACATATCCTAATTTAGGATACATCACCAGATGCAAGTCAGAGAGTATCCTCTGCCAGTCAATAAGAGTGCGCGTCACTGGAAGATCCCTTCGTAGAATTTTTCTCAGGGCTTCGTTTGACAGCTCCTGTAGTTCTTCTAGGACCGCAGCTTGAAATTTATTCTCTTGCTCTTCCACAAGCCTTGCAAAACTTAGAGCCAGTTGAGCTTGGTTGACTATTTCCAAGCTTTCTTTCACGTCCTTGGAGATTTCAACATGAAGGTTGACACACCTGAAGAAGTGAGCTTGCACAAAAATTCTTCCAGTCACTAATGTTAGAAAAGGGTTCACTTGGAAAATCCATTTAGATTTCCAAAGGCCATTCCAGCATTGTCCTGATTCATAGCTGTGATCCTCAATGCAAGCTATCAAGAACTCCCTATTTTTGATAGATTTTCTCAGCACGTTGCAATTTCCTGCTGGGTAGTGATCACTCACATACAGTTTTAAGGCACACAGAACAACAGTTCTCAGGTATTCTGTCTCATTCCGAATGATACCATGACTTTGGATGTCTCTTAACTGATTTTGAAGCAGGTCAAATTTGAAAGAAAGTTTGCTCTGATAGTCAAAAAATCGGTAGTTACCCATTACATTGTGGTGAGACAAGAGTACTGGATTTCCATCTATGCGGAGTGGCACAGAATATTTTTGGCAGTGTTGGTGGCCTGCGCACTCACCTTGATGGTGCATAAGTTTTTCATCACGGATAAGCAGACAGAGATCATCAAAGGCATTTACAAATTCCCCTGGAGGAGCCTGTATTAACAGTCTGCGAATTACTCTTTCTTTCTCCTTCCTGCTTAGCAAACTAAGTGACATGTTTGGTTGCAGCAGAAGCAAAGCTTCTGAAATGAAGAGTATTCAAAGGATGAGAAAACATTCCATGAGACACCTTTCCCATCAAGGTGTTAAACATTCAAGCTTAAGATTATTATGTCCGACCATGAAGGCAGGTAGTCTGGCAAGCTCTGAGTCTCCTGATGAAGTCATAAAGACACTTCCTCTATGAAGTGTGGAACTTTTGATGATATCACAATGGATGTGCAGACCGAAAGAAAAAAATGACCTGACAGCGTGGTGCCCAGCCAACCAGCTATACCTAATTTTGAAGATTTTAAGAACTTAGGCTCCTGAACAGCCTTCTTCAAAAGTGGTGTGTCTCTGTGTGTGCATTATATGTTGTCAGGAATCTAGGGAAGCAGCCCAGAGTTTCTAGAGAGTGACAGCATTTCGCACCGTCAGGAATCATAGTGGCTTTGATTTGTACCCCAGCTCTCAGAGTAGCTGCTCAAACCCACTGGAAGCCCATTATGATAAAAGGTTTGAGGGGTTTAAACAAAATATGAAAAATAAAACGAGATACAATGGAAGTTCATGGAAAAATGCCAGAATAGCAGGAAAAACTATAATTCTAAACATCATGGGTTTGGAGATGGTCAGAGCATAAGCAAGAAGCCAAAAAGTTTCCAGGACAGGGGAGTGCAGGGACGACATCTTGCATACTGTTTCTGTGGGATTTAAGTGTGAGCTCGCTTCAAAGAACAAAGGCAACAAACCACTGTGTGTTCTCTGCTTTATCCCTAGAAAAGTGGTGACAGTGGCAACAGCCAATGAATATCAAGAAATTCTTTTCCGCAAAGGGGGCAGAGTTAATTGTATTTGGAACCTGTGACAACACCTAATGGGGAGAGACTTCCAAGAGAGGAGAATCAGCACATCAGGTCCTGGAAGTGTGGAACTGAAATATCCATTCAGAGGTTCTTTCTGCTCCTCTTTCCTCATCTTTCTCTGGATTTATCCTCTTTGTTTGACTCTCTTATTCTTTTTGAAGAGTCCTGAATGTAAGTCCCTCTCATTTAAGGCTGAACTGCTTCCTCCACATCTGTCCTGAGCTTTTCTGAGTTTCCCTGGATTCCAGTATCTTTTTCTTATAAGAACATGAACTTTGCCTTATTAAGTCACAGCCATTAAATTGAAGGGCTTCTCATTAGTTCTAACAACCTGAAACTGAGTGGAGTTTTGAACAATTTTCACCTGTACCTTTCATGATTTTATAGATTGACATTACTTCATTTCATCCTTAGTTTTTCAAATTGTGGTGTCCTAATTTCTATAGTTTGTATATAATGAGCAAGTTTGTTTGTTTTAGTTTTCTCTCTCATACCAAATATACATTTACTGTGATATTTTAACCCTCTTTCAGTGGTATTTAAAATGTTGCTTTTTGGGGGCATGTGTGTAGCTGGATATTTGACTAATGTGTTATAATAATTATAATAGTCATGGTTACTATTTATTGAACACTCAGTAGCAGAAACTATGTTCAGTGACATGTTATGAACTCATTAAATATTTCCACTTTCTTTAAGATTAAGAATTAATTTATCCACCTTTCTGGACAAGTGAACTAAAGCTGAGAGAGATCAAGTGAGATGATGATCTTGAAGACCAGCTGTCTCCCAAGTTCATGCCTTCAGGCAATAGACTGTAATAATGTTTTAACATATTTCCCAAGTAATAACTTTATTTCTCAAATTTTTATTTTTGTATTTTTAATGTGCTATGCCCTTTCATGCCTTTACTACAGCATAGTAACTACTTAATTTGCTTGTTTTAAATATTATTTATCATACAATTATATTGTCATTTACTTTAAGCACAAGACAGATTATTCTTTAAAAATAAAAATAAGTACAGTAAACTGAAGGAAGATCAAATATTTATTTAGGAATTTTAAATACTCAGTGACTCTTTGTGGGAATTTCCTTAACTTTTTTGTTCTTCATACATGGTTTTGGTCGAAGATTCAGGATGAATTTAGAGGTGGAAAAATTAATCTAGAAAAAACTCAGAAATTACTTGAAAAATTAGATATTCAGTGCAATACTATTCATGTGAAACATATTTTTAAGGTAAGATGATATCTGCCCCCTGCCTCTCCTACCCTAGGAAGGACTTGATCCAATATAAGTAAATGTTAATAGCTTCTGGAATGCTTTTGTACAAAAAATATGAAAAACTAGTCTCTTAAGAATAAAAGCAATTAATTATGCTAATTATATTTACAATCAAGATGGAGAAAATTGAAGTAGGAGGCAAAATTAGTTGTAGATAAAATTTAAAATAATACAAGACTATTGGTTTAGAATAATTTCCTGAGTATAAGGAATGCTCACATCAAATCTAAGATTGATTGTATAATTAGATTAAAATAATATAAATGATGAAATGGTAAATGGATTGGTAATTAGTGATTTATATATAACTAAGCCCAAAGTTAGCAGAGGGGAGGAAATAATAAAGATTAGCACAGCAATAAAATAGAAAATAAAAAAGAATAGAAGAAGAAATTGTGCAACTAAGTCTTGATTTTTGAAAGGACAAACAAAACAGACAAACTCTTAGCAAGACTAAGAAAAAAAGAAAGTGCAAATAAATAAAATCAGAAGTGAAAGAGAAGACATTACAACTGATCCCACAGAAATTAAAAAGATCATAGAAACTATTTTGAACACTCATACACCAAAAAACTGGACAACCTGCAAAAATATCTCCATATATTCCTAGAAATATACAATCTACCAAGACGGAATCAATTTTGCACAACTTCTGAAGAGCTAAATAAATAAATAAAAAGGAAAAAAAGACTAAATCAAGAAGAAACAGAAAACTTGAGCAGACTAATAACAAATAAAGAGACCGAATCAGTAATCAAAAACCTCTCAACAAAGGAAAGCCCAGGACCAAATGGTTTCAAAGGTGAATTCTACCAAAGATTTAAAGAATTAATACAAACTTTCTTTAAATATTTCCAAAAAATGGAAGAGGGAACACTTCCAATCTTATTTTATAAGGTCAGCATCACCCTGATAATAAAGTCAGACAAAGACATCACAAAAAATGAAAACTACAGGCAAATATTTCTGATGGACATAGATGAAATATTCCTCAACAAAATACTAGCAAATCAAATTCAACAGCACTTTAAAAGGATCACACACCATGCCCAAATGGTATCTATCCCTGACATGTAAGGATGGTTCAACGTATAAAAATCAATCAATGTGATACACCACATTAACAGAAAGAGAAAAAAACCCCACGATAGTCTTAAAAATACAGAATTTGACAAAATTCAACACACTTCCATGATAATAGCTCTCAACAAATTAGGTATAGAAGGAACTTACCTTAACACAATAAAGGCCATATAAGAAAAGCCCATAGCCAACACCATATTTAATGGTAAAAAACTGTTAGACTTTCCTCTAAGATTTGGAACAAGGAAAGGATACCCATTCTCACCACTTCTATTCAACATAGAACTGGAAGTTCTAGTTAGAGCAATTAAGAAAAAGAAATAAAAGGCATTCAGATTGTAAAGGCAGAAGTAATATTATCTCCTTTCAGAGGTGGCATAATCTGATATGTAGAAAACCCTAAACACTTTGCCAAAAAACTATTTGAACTAATAAACAAATTCAGTAAAGTTGCAAGATACAAAATCAATGTGCAAAACTATTCAAACAAGAAATCAAGAAAAAAATCTCATTTACGTTAATATCAAAAAGAATAAAATACTTAGGAATAAACTTAACCAAGGGATGTGAAAAAATTATACACCAAAACTATAAAACATTAAAATAAATGTAAAAATAGACAAATAAATGTAATACATCCCATGTTATAATAATATGTCCATACTACTAACCAGGGCAATCTACAAATTCAATGCAATTTGTATCAAAATCCCAGCGACTTTTTTTTTAAAGAAATAGAAAAACATTCCTAAAAGTCACACTGGACCAAAACAAACAAACACACAAACAGCAACAAAAAAACACCCTGGTTTCAAAATATATTAAAAAACTGCAGAAATGCAAACAGTATGGTATGAGCACAAAAACAGACATATAGATCAAAGGAACAGAATACAGAGCCCAGAAATAAATCTATTCATATGCAGTCAACTGATCTTCTACAAAGGTGCTAAGAATACACAATGGGGAAAGGATAGTCTCTTTAATAAAAGGGAAAACTGGATATTCATATGCAAAAAAAAATGAATTTGGATTTTATCTTACACCATGAACAAAAATCAACTTAAAATGTCTTAAAGACTTACACATAATACCTAAAACTACAAAATCCTAGAAGAAAACAGGATAAAGCTTCTTGACATTGGTCTTGGCAATAATTTCTTGGATATGACATCAAAGGCACAGGTAACAAAAGCAAAATAGACAAGTGAGATTAAGTCAAACTAAATGCCTTCTGCATAGCAAGGGAAATAATCAACAAAATGTAAAAGCAATCTATATATCCCTTAACAATTATTATGTGTTAACTAAAAAAAAAATGGCCCAACAGTTGCTATTATTCATATTTAAATGTGTTTCTTGACTATTCTGTTTTTTGTTTGTTCTGTTAAACTCATACCACACTACATAGGACCATCATTTACATTTTCTGTTAATACTGTAGTGATATATTTTCCAATACATTTGGTTGGCTCCTATTACCAACCAATATTTCTGAGTGAAAATTAGGGTCACTTTGCAAAATTCCACTAGAACTGGAATTGTACTGGCTACAATGGACAAATACAAACTGAATTATAGATACTAAAAAAAAAAGGCAATCTATAGAATATGAGGTAATATTTACAAACCACATATCTGAAAAAGGATTGATATCTAAACTATGTAAGGAAGTCCCCACAACTCAACAGCAAAAAATGAAATAACCTGATTTAAAAATATGCAAAATAATTATATAGACATTTCTCTAAAGAATACATTCAAATGGCCAAAACGCATGTAAAAAGATGCTGAACATCACTAGCCATCAGGGAAATGCAAATCAAACCACATGAGATATCACTTCATACCTGTCAGAGTGTTTATTCTTTAGAAAAAAACAGAGAAGTGTTGGCAAAGATATGAAGAAAAGGGAACCCTTGAACACTGTTCATATATATATAGATTAGTGCAGCCACTAGGGAAAACAGTATGAAGGTTCCTCAAAAAATTAAAAATGAGACTACCATATGATCCATTAATCCCATTTTTGGGTATATAGCCCAAATCAAGAGATTTCTTCACTCGCATGTTCATTGCAGCATTATTTACAACAGCCAAGATATGGAAACAACCTAAGTGTCCGTTGACAGAAGAATGAATGAATACATGTGGTATATACATACAATGGAATATTATTCACCCTAAAAAAGAAGGAAGTCTTGCCATCTGGGACAACATGGATAAATCTAGAGGACATTATGCTAAGCGAAATAAGCCAGACATAGAAGGGCAAACTCTACATGATTCCACTTGTGTGAGGAATCTAACATAGTCAAACTTACCAAAGCAGGGAGTAGAATGATGGTTGCCAGGGTTGCAGGGAGGGAGAAACAAGGAAGTATTAGTCAGAAAGCATAGTTTCTGTTACATAACCAGAGTAAGTCCTAGAGAGCTACTGCACAGCACAGTGCCTATAGTAAATGACACCATGTTGCATACTTAAAATTTGCTAAGAGGGTAGATCTTATGTTGAATGCTCTTACACACATGCAACTAATAAAGAGGGCAGAAAGAGGTGGGGAACCTACCACCTTGGGGCCACATATGGCCTCTGGATCCTTCAGTGTGGCCTTTTGACTGAATGCAATTTTACAGAACACATCCGTTTAATAAAGGCATTTGTTCTGTGAAGTTTGCATTCGGTTGAGGGGCCACAATTGGGGATCTGGCCCAGTTGGAGATCTGAACATCTGGCCTTGAGATCCCAGTTTCCCCACCCTTGTGAGAAACCCAGGCCCCGAATTCTGTTTGTTTATAGAAAGACTAGCAGGATGGAAATGTGGCTCAATTCTGTCACTAGATGACAGAGGGAGGATCGTGAATAAAAGGAAGAAAAGCCAGAGTTTTAACTGAGCTTTGTAGTAGGAAGACGGCAAATTTCTTGGAGAATCGGGCAAGAATGCTAGACTGGCCAATCCAGATAGTTAGGAACATAGAAGTGTTGCACATGATTTTGGTCTTTTTGAAAGTGAGTACCCAGATAACGCAATCTATGTTAAATTGCTGTCCTTAACACAAACTGGGGAGGGTGTGACATTTTACTTTCCTTGCAAGCTAACCAGGTAGTCTGATGTAGCTTCATGGATGCTGGCAGAGGCAGGCTTGTAGGTCAGAGAAAAATGACCGCTTATTACTCACAAAAATAACAGTTGTCAGAGTATTAGCATTTCAATGTCATGCCTCCAAGCCCCAGTTCCTAAAGTGTGATATAAAGAGGACCAGGAGACACACACATTGGGTTGTGTTACCGGCACGGAACCTGAGTCTCAAGGGATACAGATCTTTTATGACGGGCAGTAAGCCTGTCTGATCTTTGCCCCGGAGAACGTCATCATCATTATTATGATGGACAGTAAACAAAAACTACTTTTTCCTCTGGAAGGAGATACTATTTTTACCAAAGCTGTTCACTACATAAACATCTCTGAAAAGCTGGTCCCGAAAAAAAGTTGTCAATACCTTTGCTCAGAAAATGTATGGAAACAAAAGAGACCCGTGGAGAATTGTCTTCCAACAACTACTTCTCTCAATAAGATTTAGCTGCCAAGTTCACAAACCACAAAAAGGAGGTTCAAAAAAGGAAAGCTGTCCTTCTCAGGAGACTGCTGCAATAAAAGACAAAAGTTTCGGAGTTGTTTCTATGAATCCAAGTAGTGTGTGCTGCCGTGAGCTATCAGAATTTTAGTAAATTCATGGCTCATACCACATTTGAAGAACAAGAGTTTTTGTGAAAGATCTTTGCATGTTGGATTTTCCCCTCAATGGTATCTTCCGACGGGAGAAACGGCTGTGTGCTTCTTGATTTAATAAAATTCATATTCAACACAATATAGAGGCAGTAATATATTGAAATTTGTATACAGTGTGACATATTGTGAATATTATTCAGTGGTCATCAGGTTGCTTTGAAATTATCTTCAGAATAGAGATGTCTGTTTGAGGTGGAATCGAATAAAACACATGTCATGTTTAAAAGCATTATGTAGAATGCTCAATAGTTATAAAATTATAGAAATAGCTCACCAATTGAAAATTATGATTATTTGGACATGGGTAGGCCTCAGGGTCTATTATTTAGCAACACCTTTTTGGAATGACTAGGAAAACAATGTTAATTATAAAAATTAGAGGGGCAGAGTTTCCTTAGCATACTTACTTCAAAAACCTCTTTACAATGACCTCAAGCACTTTAGAAGCATAAATTATATATAAACAAGGCTAATGATCACAATAAACTATTCTTATCTATTAAAATAATTCTAGGTCCTCTAATAGATTACTTTGTTGCCTTGGACTAAATTGCTACGCTGCATTAAAATGTTGATTAAATAGAATGCTTCCAGAAGGACCGGCTAACTGAATTTTGTGGATAGCTGAAAATTAAGCTTCTTAAACATTCAACTCTTTTTGCTTCCACTCTTGTTGCTAATCTTTCCACACTTCATGGATGCACATTTTTCCAGAGTAAATAAGATGAGTCCTAGGAAATCTTACTTTGGTGAACAAAATCTTCCAGTGTCTCAAAGCACAGAGATTCTTGGCTCTAATAGATCCTAGCTGTGTAGTTCTTGGCAAGTTGAAAATCTCTCTGAGCAGATTTCTTAATCTATGGATACTATCATAGTTATCTCACAGGATTGTTCTGAATATTAAATAAGACATATATGAATGTACCTAGTACCAGGAATGGCAAAAAGTGGGCACTCAATAAATATATGTTGAAGCTACATTGGTTATGACTGTTTCAAAAAACACAAAGTTGAATTGCATTTATTCATTTCCTAAGGAGCTCACATAAATTCTGACATGAATTTATTTTCTTACAAGGTGACTTTTTATTATAAATTTGAGTAAAGAACATATAACTTTATGATCTTGGCAATATATTCTGAACTTCTTTCTGCAAGATTAATTATTGATTCATGGCTCAAGTAGCAATTCCCTAAGTTTTTTTAATCCCTTTAGTAAAAAAGTCTTTATTACTTTTATCATGCAATAGTCTTTAATTTATAGCATTTAAAATATTTTGTAGGAAATATTACATGTCATTTCAATACATATAGCTAGTCTTAGATTGCACTTTTGATTGTTGGCTGAGTATGAAATAGTATCCTTTCTAATGTCAAGAATTTGTTATTGTAAGATTTACCTTAAGTCTTCAAATTCTCTAAGCAATTAGCAACCATTATTAAATCTATAGTGTGTGCATGACACTCTGCAGGAAACTGTGGATTGTGAAAAATGAATAAAGTGTTATCTCTCTCTTATAGGCAGCAAAAGGAATGCAGAAATTACTATTTTATAAGTAGGTTATAATAAATCTCATGGGTAATACTATCAGGGAATCTCAGAAGAAAGAAACTCTATTTAATTTGGGCTTTTATAGAAGATGCCATGTGGAGGTGGCATTCTTGCTGGAACTTAAAGAATAAGAAGCAATATGTGTGGAGTACATGCAAGGAGTGCTTGGAGAATAAAAATTAATCATGACTGGAGTACAGGATGCATAAAGGGAAGTGGTAAGAAATACTTGCAAATACCAGTTATGGCCAGACGATGGAAACCTTCAATGGTAGACCACGGAAATGGATTTCCTTTTTTTTTTTGAGACAGTCTCCCTCTGTCGCACCAGGTAGAGTGCCGTGGCATCAGCCTAGCTCACAACAACCTCAAACTCCTGGGTTCAAGCGATCCTCCTGCCTCAGCCACCTCAGTAGCTTGTACTACAGGCCTGCACCCGCACGCTTGGCTAATTTTTCTATTTCTTTTGTAGAGGCGGGGTCTCGCTCTTGCTCAGGTTAGTCTCAAACTCTGGCCTCAAGCAATCCTCCTGCCTTGGCCTCCCGACGTGCTAGGATTACAGGTGTGAGCCACTGAACCTGGCTGGATTTCCTTTTGTAGGTGATGGGTAGCCATGGACATTTTTTGAGTAAGGAAATATTATAATAATCTGGCAGCCATGTAGAATGGATTGGAAGACAGAGTCAGAGAGAGGAAATTTATTCCTCCAACACCTCTGCCTTAAAAATCTGCAACCTGGAATCAACTCAGCCACTTAAGTTCTGTTTGGTTCCACCTCAAGTTCATGGTTTCCTACCTTAGTTGGTCCTCCACAATCTAAACTTGTTTTTTAGTCTCATCTAAAAAATAAATAGCACCATATCCTCTTCTAAATGTTAATTCTCTATTTTAAGCAATAAACTAAAAGAATCTTTTACATTTCTTATGCCACTTGTTCAATGATCCATTACAATAAATTTTGCTTCCACACCTATCTTAAAAACCCCTTTATGCTTAAAATGCTAAATCCACTGGTTAGCTTTCCTGTGCATTTCATTTATCCATCTTTTCTTAATCCCTGTTTTGACTCCTATGACATCATTCTTTCCTCATTTTTCTTTTGAGATTCTTTCTCCACCTGTCCTGCCAACACCCCTTCTACTCTCCTCTTAAAGTTAAGCTCTTTATTTCTTTCCTTTTCTGTAGAAACTCTTCCTGAGCAATCTTATTGACTTTTAATGGCTTTACCTACTTCTTAAATAGGAACAAGTTCTGAGCGTTCTACATTGAACAACAAAGCTATATATATGCTACCATTTGTTTATCACCCGCCATATTACAAGCCTTAAGTTTTTGCACACATCATCTTAACAGACATCCAAGGAAGCTGTTATTAGTTTTTTTTAAGCACATAAATATTAAGGATAATGATGTTGAAATAGTTTGTTCATATCTCACATCACAGTAGGAACTCATATTGGGGTCTGACTCCAAAATTCTTATTGTGTTTTCTTCTATAACATATCACTCTCCTCCATCTCTACCCTTCAACCAATTGCTTACTGGCTGTCCCTGCTTCACTGTCCCATAGATACTTCATATTTAATATGTTTAAAAATGAAGCTTATCTTTCCCTCCAAAACAGTCTGTCCTCCTCTATTTCTTTTCTTGGTGATAGCAACACCATTTCTCAGTCATCCAAGCCAGAAATTAGAGAGATTCCCAGACTCCTCCTCTTACCTCATCTCCATGTCAAATTTCAAATCATTTTGGTTCTATATTCTTGCTACACTAAGTCATTTGTTCCTGAACTGCTTGCTACTCAAAGTGCGGTTCTCAGGTCAGAATCTTTGGCCCCCTGAAGAGCTTGTTAGAAATGCAAATCCAGACATACTGATGACGACTGCATTTCAAGTCCCTAGGTGACTCATATACATGTATCAAAGCTTGAAAAGGCCTACAGACTGGTTTCTTTGCTTTTAATCCCAACATCTATCTTCTATGTAGCTGCCAGAGCTACCTTCTTTTTTTTGTGTGTGTGTGTGTTAATGACATGTTTTTTTTTTATTTCATCATGTAATGGGGGTACAAATATTGTTAGGGTTATATACATTGCCCCTACCACCCCTCCCCGCCCACAAGCCAGAGCTTCAAGTGAGTCCAATCCCCAGGTAGCGCACACGGCACACATTATGTAACTCTATACTTCCTCCCCCCTCCCGCCTGCCCTCCATCCAACAAAAGATTTTTTTTTTTTTTTACATTTTGGATACATTGTATAACTTTGCCTCTCCCTAAGAAGGGTTAGAGGTATGCCCTTCCCCCCCACAATGCTTGCCACATCCCTATGATGTGGGTCTTGCCCCCCCTCCCGAAACCCTGGTGAACACTAAGAGCTACCTTCTAAAACAATAATCCATGTGATTTTTCTCCCTAAAGCTTATCAATAGCTCCTCATTGTTTCTGAGTGAAGTCTGAGCCCCTCCAGCCTTATTACTTATCCCAGCTTCACTAACATCTGATACTGCTGTTCTCTCACCTTTGTGCGTGTATTTACTCCAGTCCCAACACCTAGAATGAACTCCGTTTCTCCTCACTTTTAGGCAAACACATTCCTTGTCATCTTTGTAGACTGACCTCTAAGACCACTTTTTCTGAAAAGACTCTCTTTTGGTCCTCCAGGAAGAATCGTCCAACTTTATTGTGTCTGCTGTCTACAGAGTGGAAATTGTGGCACCTCTAACTCTTTCATTGCTTGCTCTCCTTCACCAAGAAGGACTGTAAGCTTCCAGAGGGCAATGACGATGTGTCACCTTGGCATCCTTATTACCCAGTGTAGTATCTGACTCACTGTAGTATCTGACTCACATACCTGGTTAGGAAGAGAGGGAAGAAAGATAGGAAGAAGACAAAGTTATTTGTTTAGGAAGAAAGGGAAGGAGAACAGGAAGAAGACAAAGTTGCCAAACAGTTTAAACTAGTGCCATATCATTTCCTGTAATATATTTCCAGTAATATATTAGCATACTTTCAGAGGCAATAAATTTTAAAATGCTACCTCTTATGTTAAAAGTAAATTCTGTGTTTTGATAAATCACCTTTCTCATGACATCATTTATTTTAAACAACATTTCATATTTGTACTAGCAAGCTGAGCCATGAAAGATGGTAACAGTATGAAAAGCCTTTATTCTGTTTTCTGAAAGTATACTAGCAGAATGACTATCAATGGAATTATGTTATTATTTGATTTTACCCCTATTTAACCATTCATTTAAACATATAATCATTAAGATCCTATGTTAGAATAGGTTTAATATTAGGTACTAGGAATAAAAAGAAGAATGAAATATTTGCCTGCATGGGGTTCATGGTCTTAAAGTATAAAAGTATATTTCTTCTACATGATAACACTAACATTGAATGACTTGTTTAGGAAAGTTCTTTTCTGTAATGCTTTGCAAAGAATAATCACTGAAGGAACACTTTATATAAAAATAGGAGAAAAGTGGCTTTATTACTCTTATTTTATGTTGTACTTTTAAGTGATTTAAGTGTGTAAAACTTTGAAAGGTGGTAAGGCAGTGTACCCTAAGGTGGGGCCTGGGATTTTGCATATTTTCTGTAATATGTATTTTTAAATCTCTTTTCCTATTCTCCTTAAGGCTAGGGAGATATTTAACTCCTTTATCTAATTATACTTAAATGCACATATTTTCATAAAATCATTTGGGTGGTAGACCCTGTTCCAAATACTTTCAGCCAGACACTCTTTTAAGTACTGAGAATATAATAAACAACGACAAACTTGCTGTCTGAGGCAATTCTAGAAGAAATATGGGAAAAGGCTCTCATTCCAGTGTAATAAACCCTGGTGCAGAGGGTGCAGGGTCTTATAGTAAGAACTCAGGAAAAGGGTATCTTATGTAGCTTAGGGAGTAGATACACAGGGACATAGTGAAGACTTCTAGGGGAGGTGACACTTTTTCAAGGACTATTAGAGATTATTACAGTAAATTAAAAAGGAAAAGAAGGGTATTTCAGACAGAAAGAACAGTCTGTGCCACAGCAAGAGATACCTTGGTGGCTGTACTATAGCTAATTCTGAACACCTGAAGGGTACAGTGCTAGGAGAAAAAAGGTGACAGCAGAAACCATCAATGACACCTGAGAGGGACTTGGACGCTGCACAATTAGTTGGGGTTTTGTCTTGAAGACAAAGGAGCTACATGGAGACGTTTAAGAGGGAGTTGAAATCATCAGATCTGCATTTTACAGCATTTATTTCTGCTTATATACTGTTAATCTGTGTAATGGTGTATTGACTTTCTCTCTTCCCACCGCTCCTCTGTGTGGGTTTGGAGCGAGTTCAAATCCTGGTCTACCACGCCTGTTGGACTGGGGCCAACTTACATAAGATTTTTGAGGTTCAGTTTCCTCTTCTAGGAAATTCTAATATGTCGGTACTATTAAATTTTAGCTGCTATCACGTGTCTCAGTGCTCAGATTTGCATCATTCTTGCCCATTGCTTTTCTTCCTCTAGCTTTCCCAGATCATGACTCTGTTTACCAGGTCCTGTTTTTCTTCTTCATCATTACTTACCCCTTGTTGCTTTCCTTTTTCTTTTTCCTTTCTACTAATATTAGATCTTCCCATCTTTAGTGATAAAACTCTCGTTATCTTGTGTGGTTTTTATTTTTCAGTAATTTGATTAATTTTGACCCTTAATTCTTCTTTAGTTTTGATCAATTATAGCAATTATTTTAATTTGTGGAATGTTGTTGGGACTTTACGTCTCCGATTCTTTTTAGTATACGATGGCAACTTTGATCTTTCTGGAAAACACAAGACAAAACATATTATCAGAGGACATTTCAGATGACCAAACTTATACTCCACTTGAAAGTAATAAAACTTTCATTACTCAGTGGATAATGTATATTTTATTTTATGCTGTTATTCAGTAGGACTGTAATTTTTTATTTATATGATTTTATATAACAAAAATTTTCAGGAATTACAGGCATATTTTGATTTTTATTGACTTGCTTAAGATCTTATGACAAATTAGGACTGAGATGGGGCTGAAATAAAATTATTTTGATTCTGTAACATCTACTTCCATGAACCTCAAAATCTAGAATTTAAAAAATGGTAAGTTAAACTATGTTAGTTTACTAAGACAATGGACAATATGCATGAATTACTTTAAGATTACATGATTTTTAAGGTGTTATCATTATTTAATGAGCTCTGGAGACCCGACATCTGATTTGACAACCACAGATCCCAGTGTTTCTTCCAAGCTCATCTCCTTCTCATTTCCATTGGTACTTTACTCCTTTACTTTCTTCCAGGTGCTCTGTATGTGTGGATTCGTGGTCCTCTTTGAAATGACTCTTTGGTTCCCAGCTCAGACTGCTTCTTGGTCCCTTTATATCAAACTCTTGAGTAGCCACCACTGAACTTTTCCTAATGAAATGTGGAGATCATTTCCAGCATGTTCGTCTCTTGTCATATACTAGGTGTTCTATTAATGGTGTATACTGGATAGAAAAAACTGTGACAAGAGGAGACACTAGGCTGGCTGATGTGAGGGAAGCAGACATAGAGAATATACAACAGTACATGAATATCTAGAACTACCATTTATTGTCTACAACACAATTCCTCTTTAGCACAGGCTCTTTGTTTCAAGCTGTTTACAACATAATGAGAGTTAAGACGTAAGGGAGGAAAAAAAAGCTTTTTTTAAAAAATTAAATCTCCCTCTAAGCTGATCTTCCTATTCCTCAGTATTTTGTTTGTTAGTGATATTATAATTCTACTAGTTATTCTAACTCTCCCCCACCCCAGGGATTCCTGAATTCTCTCCCTCATGCACCTAAAATTTCAATGTGTTAAATCCTTCTGACTTCATCATTTCACTGATGTTAGTGTCTATTCTCCACCTCCCACTTGAATTACATCTTCTCTGCTCTCTTCCCTGCAATTCTCCATCTTTTCCAATTGGTATGCACCACTAATCATACTAAGCTACTACTTTTGCTAGTTATTTTCCTACTAGAACCTCACAGTAGTTCTGTTACTTTTAATACCTGGATCCAGGCTACTTTCTTTTCTTTTATCTCATAAAATTCAAATATGAACTTTCCATGACAGCCAGGTGAATCCCCTCTTTCTTATTGGAACTTCTCTTGTTTGTGTCTGTCCCAAATCCTTCAATGATTATTCAAGCTCCACTTCTTCAAGGTGTTACATAACTACTACAGCTTCTGCAGTTTACAGTGATCTTGATTCACTCTGACATGTATGGTCCAGGCTACACATTGGTAGTATGGGATTGCACACTGCCTGGCGTGGTTTTAAGAAGGTACTGAAATTGAGTGGAATACCAAAGTGTGAAATGTGAAATTGAAGGACACCCTGGAATCCTCATCTTCTCTCTGACCTCTTTCTTTCCCCTGTAACACTGGATTTTAAGAGGTAATGATCCATTAACCCTTTTACAACTTTGGCATCATTCCATGCAGTTTTACATATTTTATCTACAATAAGAATCAAATGTAAGTTTCATCTTCTTTCAAGTATAAATTGTTATATATATTAATATATTATATAAATGCTCTAACATTCTTGTGTATTCTTACACTCACAATGTGAGCCCACCAGTCATTTTTTTTAGTAGGATAATGACAGGCTGAAACAAGGAAGAATCACCATAGAAGAATTCCGAGCAATTTATCGAACTATTGCACACAGAGAAGAAATTATTGAGATTTTCAATGCATATTCTGAAGACCGAAAAATTCTCTTTGAAAATAACCTGGTTCAATTTCTGATACAAGAACAATATACAATTGAGATGAGTAGAACTATTGCTGTTGAGATCATTCAGAAATATGAACCCATTGATGAAGGTATGTCTGCATTTTGAAGTTTTATCAGAATATGTATATACAAAATATTTTTTATAAATTATGGGTATCAAATTCAAATTTTTTGTATATGTGCTGCCGAAGCGAGCACAAATTCAAATTTTTTGGATGGGTCAAATTTCTTCTGGAAAATATATTTTATAGAACATATATGCCTTTTAGAAAGCTGTACTGTGTAACTATGGCATTGTTTCCTACTACATTGTCCAACTCCTTTCTTTCAACTGCTTCCATGTGTATATCTAAAGCATTCAGAGATGAGCTTAGGTGTGAAAGTAAGATGATGATTCTGTTACCTGTACCCTATTAGAAGAAAATATCTTGATCTCATGAATAAGATAAAAACATAGTTATAGGCAGTCTTCCATTGTTCAGCATTTTTATTATTGAAAATATATATGAAAATTAAATAAACTAAATAAAAAAATTCTAAGAAGGAAAACAAAATTACAAAATCACTACTTTTTCTTTTGTTTATAAATATAATTGTCTATGATATTTCATTAAATATTTAAAATATTTTGCTTTTCCTTCATTTTTGAACACATAGTCATTTGGCTTAAATCAAATGACCACACAGGCTAATGATCTGTCATACAATTTGTGATCTTTGTCCCATCTTTTAATAGGCAAAACATTTCAAATTTTTAAATTTATGCTTATTTTAAAATAAAATAAAGACATAACATAATAAAATATTCACATAAGAGTACAAAAACATTAACCCCACAGAAATTACCTGATAGAATAGTTCGAAATGTTCATCTAGCAAGGGAGGTATGGAAGTCCAAGCTCTGCCATTGAAAGTTGGTTTAGGGTACCAATGTTTAACATATCCTAATATAGGTTCTAACAAAATCATTTCTTCACTTAATCACACATTCATAATTTATGCAAATATTTATTTGTAGCAACCAACTATGGCTCTAGGGTCTGGAGATACAGTAGAGAACAAGGCAAACTGGGTCTTGTATTCCTGATGGGGGTTACAGGGAAGTTGACAATAAATAATTAAGCATATGAAAGGATAATTTCAGAGAGTGCTAAGTGCTATGAAAAAAAATAAAACAGGGAAGGTGATAGAGAGTAAATGACATGGGAGGTCTAATTCAGTTTGGGCATTTAGGAAAATCCTCTCTAAAGGTGGTACCTTTAGTTAAGCTGGGACTTAACTAAGGAGAAAGAACAAGTCACATGACAAAATGGGAGACGTGTCTGAGGTCCAGGGAAGAGAAGCACTGGACATGAGTTGGAGAATTCGAAGAACAAAAGGAGGACAGTGTGTTTAGAACTTAGCTAATGAGGAGATGAGCTTAGAGAGTAGAAAGAGATCAAATGGTGTTGGGTCTTATAAGCCATAATTAAGATTTTGGCTTCATGACCTCAATGCCGTGCAGAGTTTGGAGCAATTTAAGCATTGCGATGGTCTGACTGAGTGCAGTGCTGTGACACTTTGGTCTGAGCACCATGAAACTTTTGTAAGTTTGCAACAAGATAAAGAGCTTGCCCCAGAATGTTAAGCAACTATTACTAAGCACACCTGACAAGCTCAGCTGACTCTCTCTCTCTTTTTTTAATAGCTAGACTTTGTCTAAGGAAGTAGTGAATTGATTTATGCTCTATCTCAAGCTCTTTATCTTATTGCCGACTGGAAACAACCAGTTTACAGATGAACACTTTCAGTAGCACTCACCTAGTGAGTATTACCAAAAAAAGTTACTTCGGCACTGTTACCTTCAGGCGGTAAATTAAAAGATGCAATGGGATATTGGGATAGTGGCAGTCACACCTTGGAATTGTATTTGCATTTTAACTGCAATATTATACTGTTCATCCATTTCTTCTTTTGAGCCTTCACTTGCCTCAGATACTCTCATACGCAGACAGGACCTTGCATTTCATTTACGTGATTATCGATCACTTTAGAGTCTTATTAAGGTCAATTTGAATTATGGTCTTATAGCTCCTCAATCTCATCTCTCATTGGTATGTGACATATACCAAATGAAGTTTTAAAAAAATACACGTGATTAATCCTCATTTCAAACTGGTAGTTTTTAAGGGCACAAAATGAGTTTGTCTTCTATTCTATTATCAAAGATATTTACTCCATTATTCAATAGCTCAAAAGGGCTAAGCCAATTATTGATTTAATTGCACAGGGAAAAAGAATAAGAGTATGCAAATCATTACTGTCATAATACATGATTCATTTGCTCCATACCCTCCCATCTTCCTACATTTACCTGGCTTTGAAATAGAGGGTTTGCATATAAACATTTTATTTATTTTCTTCTAGCTTTTATTCCTTTAAACCAAAATGCTGGATTTTTCACTTTTACAATGTCATAAACATTTACTTAAGTCACTATGTAATTTTTATGATACATGATTCTTAATGGCTGCTTAGTATTATATCATATTTTGAGCTTTAATTTGTTTCCTCCCTCCTGTCCATTTATTTTGTTTTCATAAATAATACTAGTGTAAGAATTCTTGCATATCAGTCTTTGTCTGAGTCTCTACTTCTATAGGATAAATTTCTGGAATTAAAATTCTTTGCCAAAGATCGCATTCTAGTATAAAGTAAGTGTTCATGTCAGCTTTTCTTTATAGCCACGATGAACAGTCAACAGCAACAAGAGCAACTAACATTTATAGAGCTAATATATAGGCATAGGTTCTATTATTATAATGAGCACAAACATTCAGAGATAACTTACTAAAGATCATATGCAAATGACCCAGCAATTCCATTCCTAGGCATGCATTGAACAGAAATGTATACATATTTGCACCAAAAGACATGCATTGGTTGTTTATAGCAGCACTGTTTGTAATATCCCCAAACAGGAAATTATTTAAATGCTCATCATGAATAGATGGATAAATAAATTGTGGCATATTCATACAATGGAATACTATACAGCAATGAAGATGAACAGTGTATAACTATATGCAACTACAGGAATGAATCTTAGAAACATAATGCTGAGTAGGAGAAATCAGGCACAAAAAATACACACTGTATGAGTTCATTCAAATAAAGCACAAAAACCAGAGAAAACTTATCTATGCTTTTAGAAGCCAGACCAGTGAATATACTTGTATGGGGTGAGTGACTGGAAAGTTAGTAGGAGGCTTCTGGGTGCCTTAATGCTTTGTCTTTGATCTATGTGCCAGTTATCCAGACGTGTAGCTTGTGGAAATTCATTGAGCCATAATATATGTACTTTTCTTGTATGTATTTGTAATATATGTTAAAAAAAGAGATAATTAAGTAATACATTTTTTACTTAAATATTGATATGGAAGAAGTAAGGGTATTCACTAGAAAAAATTTGTTTACAAAGAAAAATTAGCAATAATATTAATATTAATTCTAAATGAATATTTTAGAAAGATGCTCTACTGCTGAATAAGTTGACAAATGAGATGTAATTTTTTATCTTGCTAATCGTATTTCTGCTTTTAACTTTTTTTTTATAGTTAGGAACGAACAGCAGATGTCATTTGAAGGTTTTACAAGATACATGGATTCACCCGAATGTCTACTATTTAAACATGAATGTAAAAAAGTTTATCAGGATATGACTCATCCATTAAATGATTATTTTATTTCATCTTCACATAACACGTATTTGGTATCTGACCAATTAGTGGGACCAAGTGACATCTGGGGATATGTGAGGTATTTATTTTGAATTTTAAATCTATTACCTTTTAAAATACTTGGAAGCTCCTGGTGGTGCCTACCTCAATAAAAAGCAGGCTATGCATGTTCCCCAGATTCATAGGGAAGAGGAATTTTTATCTGTACATCTCTTAAAGATTCAACATTTAGATGAAATGGCAACATAATTTATTATATGCATTAGTATCAGATACTTTCCATCTAATCCTACCTGCGGACCTTCTGTCCATGGTTTTGGCCCCTCTGAGGTTTGCTGAATGACTTGGATATTTCTTATAGGAAAACATATGAAGAAGATTTTTTAAATATAGCTAATCAGAACATCCTAGATTTTAACAAATATGGTTAAAATTAAACCCAGACAGCAAAACACAATGCTATAAGTAAAGCCAACTTTACATTACATAAATACAGTAAATTGTATAACTTGACACTTATAGATAATGATTTTTATAGACTTATATGTTAACTAATAGATTAAAAGTTAACTACATAGATTAAAGTAATCCATGTTGCATCTCCAATTTTAATGAGACTGTTAATCCTAGGCTTCAGTTTAGTAAGTCAGCTGAGATACAGTGGTGAATAAGATAGTAAAGATAACTTAAAATCCCATAAGCTTATAAATAAACATTGCTTCTTCTCTAATTTCAAATCTAAGTAAATATATAAATTCAGAAATTTGGAAACTTATTTTTTTAGAATTCTGTAAAGATAGCTTAATTTATAGCCATATTTTCATTGTAGAAATATCTATTCACACTTTATTATTTTAATTTTTTTTAAAGGCAGAAAATATGCACTTTAAAACAGGTTTATCTAGAAGTGCAGAAAATTACTTCTGAATTCCAAGAAAATATTTCACTCAAGTGCAAGTTAATATGTAAATTTAATTGTATTTTTTCTTTCTTTATCCACCTTTGGAAGATATACCTTAGAATGCAAATCTTTCAAAATTTCTTTGCTCATGAGAAGTGGTATAGTGTAATGTTTAAGCATCAGTGTTTTAAGTTTCTAGCACTCATATTTCCTCCCTTTCCCTCATAAATTAATTTTGTAAGAGACATAACCTCTTTGTGTCTCAATTTCTTTATATGTAAAAGAAGAAAACTGATGTTACTTGCTATATAATATTAAAAATTTTAATGCACCAAAAACTCCTCAAACTTATTTATTTTTATTTTTTTTTGAGACAGAGTCTCACTCTGTTGCCTGGTCTTGAGTGCTGTGGCGTCAGCCTAGCTCACAGCAACCTCAAACTCCTGGGCTCAAGCAATCCTCCTGCCTCAGCCTCCCGAGTAGCTGGGACTACAGGCATGCACCACCATGTCTGCCTAATATTTTCTATATATTTTTAGTTGGCCAATTAATTTCTTTCTATTTTTAGTAGAGACGGGGTCTCACTCTTACTCAAGCATGTTTCGAACTCCTGACCTTGAGGGATCCTCCCGCCTCGGCCTCCCGGAATGCTAGGATTACAGGCGTGAGCCACCATACCCGGCCCGAACTTATTTTTATTGCCAGTTAAAATTCAACTTCAAATTAAAAAAAAGTTACTCATACAAGTTAAAGAAACTTACCATTAATTGAAATTATAATATTTTATACGCTGATAGTTCATAGGAAGTATTTGAGGGAAATTTTAATGATAAATAGATGAAATAAAGTTAAGACTCGAAATTTCATATCACAAAGTCCTGTCCACATTCTAGAATGCAGGGAGAGCATCACCTGAAAGCTTTCCAGCAGCCAAAGCCAAGACAGAAACTAGATTAGTTGTAAGATTTATAATAATTGTAAAAACAAAATAGTTGCTCAGAAGTGAATGAGAGAGAAATTTCCTCTGTTCACTTCCAAACAGGGCCTGCAGAACGAAGTAGTGGAGAATAGCCTCATTGTCACCATTAGAGAAGATAGAACTTTCTTTTCACGTCTTGGAATAGATGTAGTTGGCATGACACTGTGCAATCATCCAAACGCTTAAAACTTTTTTGCTGGGGACCAAACCATGTAGTCTGAATGTGCAGTTTTGTAAAAGTTGGCTTGATCTATGGATAAAATTTAAATTATCTAGGGAAGTAGCAATTTATGAAAAGTTTTCTTCCTCAACCAAGTTTTTGGTAGTTTATTCCCCCCCCACCACCACCCAGTGGAGAGTTCAAGTTCATTCTCTGGGAACACCCCAGAGAACTGATACTCTGTTGATTAAAAGCGCAGGACAATCAACTAAGAGTACAGTAAAGCAAGAATTCTTTACAAACAAGCATTGCTCCTTCCCCAATTTAAAATCTAAATACATAAATAAATCCTGTAGTAAGAACATCGCAAATTCATTTAAGCCCAATGGGTACAACTGATGTATGAATCTAAGATAGAATTTATGTCTAGGTTAAGAAATGGAGATTTATTTGTTAAGTGGAAAAAAATCAAATCCAGTTTTAGATATTAGTGGAAGTGGAAGTATATTTTGATAAAGCGGTGAATCTGATGTATTCTGAGGCAGTCGGTTCAAACTTTTCTCCCAGTGATAACTGGAGGCTGTTATCCTAAGTGAAGTAACTGAGGAATGGAAAATCAAATATCCCATGTTTTCACTTACAAGTAGCAGCTAAGCAATGGGTACATGTGGCGGTACAGAGCGGAATAATAGATGTCGAGACTCCAATAGGTGGGAGGCTGGGATGGGGTTGAGGGATGAAAAGTTACCTATTGGGTGCAATGTATGCTGTTTGGATGGTGGAGACACTGAAAGTCCAGACTACACACATTATATCCATATAACAAAACTGCACTTGTACACCCTAAATCTATCAAAATAAAAAAAGACTCCCAGTGAAATTATGAGACAAATAGATATAGATTAGCAGGTTTTCAGGCTTCCTTTGCATAAATATTAATTTTCTCTAGCCCTTACTTAGAACAGATGGCCTTTTATAAAATAGTTAAGGAAATAAAGGTTGTTACTGAGCCATAAGGCCCTCTAGCTCCTATCCCCTCCAGCCCATATTGTGTCCAGGAAGCAAGGATTGCCATGATTTCTCTTTTTTCCGCTTCGCTTCCCAGCATATACCTCAATTCCCCCAAACCTCATATAAGGAAAAAACCAAAAAAAAAAAATTTATTAATACATTGTATTAATCTGAGAAGGCTTTGGAAGTTATTGCTTTTCAATAACATTGCATTTTTTAGTAGATACAACCATAAGCAAAGTTGTCTGAGTTGGGAGTGGTGATGTTTCAGAGGTACAACTGTGGAGGCAGGCATCTTCTTTGCTTATTGCAAATTGAGCCTTGAATGGAGAGCAACAAAGAGCATAGCATTTGACTAGGAAGAAGGACAAACTATTGTGCCTCACAGGTAGTTTGTCTCTTCCTTTATAATGTGAATTTCTAGAGACTCAAACCTTGACTTTATTGTGGATTCATTTATGCATTTATTGCAAAATTAAAAATAGTCTTTGGAATATTTTGACACTATGGTACATATTTTTAATGGTCTGGGAGTGACACTTTATTTTGCTTAAATTTCGTTAGTGCGCTTGTGAAAGGATGCCGTTGTTTGGAAATTGACTGCTGGGATGGAGCACAAAATGAACCTGTTGTATACCATGGCTACACATTGACCAGCAAGCTTCTGTTTAAAACCGTTGTCCAAGCAATACACAAATATGCATTCATGGTATGTACGTATCTTTGTTAAACTGCAGTTAATTGAAACAGAATCAATCATAATTTACTTGCTTCAAAATTCTATAATAATTGGTCTTAGTTTAGGTCAGTGCTATTTTAAATTGTGGGTTATGACCCATTAGTAGGCAGCGAAATCCATGTAGTGTATGGTTAAAGGTAAATTTATTTATCGAAGTTAATCTCAGGTAGTAAGGTACACGTTGTTTCATGAAACTTGTTGTTTACTCACTTGTGTGTGTGCACATACATGTATGTATATTGGTTCACAATGATTCACAAAATATATTTCTCATTGTGGGTGATGGCCAAGAAAGTTTCAGAAATATTGGTCTAAATAATAGTAAATATTTTACCAGTATTCAACTATTTTACATCCAAGACAAAAAAAAAAGTGTCAATAATACATTATCTCAATTGTTGACATTTTATAACTATAATGGCAGCTACTTATATAGCAAGAGATGTTCAGAAGTTTACTTTGGATTTTAAAATTATTATTCAATTTACTAAAGTTACAGATTCCAAGATATAGTTCTTTTTAGAACTAAGTTCAGCTTACAAATCCTACTCTATAAATTGGGTTTTAGTAATCCCTCAATTTTAAGGGATTTTGCATAAAACTTGGTCCTATTTATAAATATGGCTAATTATATACCATTAGACATTTGAAATTGTTTTTGTAAACACTTGTAATTGTTTTGTTAATATACTTGTTTTCTGTTTTAAATACTTCAATTTTAGTACATTTATAGTACATTCAAAGTGATTTAACAAAATCTTACTAAGTACTTCATATGAACTTAATAAATTAAACTTATGAATTTAATAAACTTAAAGTTCTCCTATGTCAATATCTTATAAGTCTGTAAACATAAACTTAAAATCATAAATTTATCTCAATTATTCTATTACATATTTAAAAAGCATAAAATAAATATTCCCAAGGTAGAAATGTCAGATATGAACAATTTCTATCATAATATAAAAATATTGATAGTATGGCATTGTTTCTCTTCAACATCTCATTTCTGATGATTTTTTAAGTTTATATCTCTACTTCAACTTCTCCTTTGAACTCTACACCAATATATACAACTACCTATTTGACATTTCCACTTGGATACGAATAGGCATACTTAACTTCACATGTTTAAGATTTCTTCTTTCTCTCAGTCCTGCTCTTCTCATAGTTTTTCCCAGGTCAGTTAATGGCAACTTTCATATACTTAAGCCAAAAGCATAGCTGTCAACTTCAACCCACCTCCCCTGCTTTCACACCCTTCAATCAATTCTTCAGCAAATCATCTTGGCTCTATGTGCAAATATATCCTGAATTTTAATTTCTACTTTCCATTCTTACTGTCATTGTCCTAGTCAACCACCATCACCTCTCACTTGGACTATCACAATGGGCTCTTCCTTGGTGTTCCTGCTTCTCTCCTTACTTTCCTGCAGTCTTATCTCAACATATCAGCCAGAGTGACTTTTCAGTGAGTCAGATCATGTCATTCCTCCTCTCAAAGCCTTCAAGCTCACTCAAAATAAAAGCTAGAATCTGTATAATGACTCACAGGGCCCTATGTGATGGGTTTTGTCTTACCTCTGTGCATGTTCCTGCTAATCCATGCTCACTTGGCCATTCTGGCCTCTTCAGTTTTTTTCAGGCACATCTTAAAGCCTTTGCACTTGCTATTTCCTTTATATGAAATATTCTTCCCAAATATTCGCACAGCTAACTTCCTCACTTAATTTAGGGTGGGTAGCTGAAGAAATAAAAGGAAATAGAGATAGTTTTAGAAAATTTAAAGGCCTTGAAAAGGTAGAAAGGCCTTGAAAAGGTAGAAAGGCCTACAGCTTCTAAGACTCCAAAAAACAAGAGATGAACAATTAGATAAGAAAAAGAGATAAATAGGAAAAGGGAAAGGGAAGAAGTAAAATTATTTCTATCTGCAAATGACATGATCCTATATGTGAGAAACCCCAAAGATTCTGCAAAAGAGAAAAACTGTTAGAACTAACTGATGAATTCGGTAAAATTACAGAATACAAAATTAACATACAAAAATCAACATTTTTGTACACAAATAATGACTTAACTGAAAAAGAAATCAAGAGAGCAATCTCATTTATGATAGAATAAAAAATACCTAGGTATTGAATCTGTATATTGCTTTGGGTAGTATGGACATTTTAACAATATTAAATCTTCCAATCCTTGAACATGGGATATCTCTCCATGTATTTGTGTCTTTGTCAATTTCTTTCATCAAAGTTTTACAGTTTTCAGTGTACAGATCTTTGATGAAAGAAATTGATGAAGACACAAATACATGGAGAGATATCCCATGTTCGAGCAATATACAGATTCAATGCAATCCCTATCAAAATCCCAATGATATTATTCACAGAATTAGAAAAAAAATCTAAAATTTGTATGGAACCATGAAAGACGTCAAATGGCCAAAACAATTCTGAGAAAGAAAAACAAAGTTGGAGGCATTATACTTACTTATTTAAAATTATATCACATAGCTTTGGTAATTAAAACAGTATGGTACTGGCATAAAAACAGACACATAGACCAGTGGAACAGAATAGAAATCCCAGAGATAAACCCAAGTATGTATGGTCAACTAGTTTTCAACAAGAACCCTAAGAGAATACAATGGGAGAAGGATAGTCTTTTCAATAAAAGGCACTAAGAAAACTGGATTTCAACATACAAAAGAAGGAAATTGGACCCTTATCTTACATCATTTCACAAAAATAAACCCCAAATAAATAAAAGCCCTAAATATAAGACCAGAAACAATAAAACTGCTAGAAGATAACACAGGGAAAAAGCCCCTGGACATTGGCCTTTGCAATGATTTTTTTAAGATATCACACCAAAAGCTCAGGCTACAAAAGCAAAAACAAATAAATGGTACTACGCCAAACTACAAAGCCTCTGCTCAACAAAGGCAACAATCAACTAAATGAAAGAGCAGCCTACAGTTGGGAAAAAATAGTTGCAAACAATATATATGTGGAATCTAAAAAAATATTCAAATATCTAAAGAGAACAAGACAGTGGTAACTAGGATCAAGATGGGGGAGAAAATGGGGAGATATAGGTCAGAGGATGCAAGGTATCAGATAAGTAGGGTGAACAAGTCTAGAGAGCTAATGTACAAGGTGAGGACTATAGGTAATAAAATTGGACTGTTATATGGGATTTATGCTAAATGAGGAGATTTTAGCTGCTTTGGCCACAAAAACAAACAAAAAAGTGGGTAAATGTAGAGATGTAGAATCAATCTAAGTGTCCCTCAATTCATGAATAGATAAAGAAAATGTGGCATATATATAACATGGACACTCTGGGAGGCTGAGGTGGGAGGATTGCTCTAGGTTAGGAGTTTGAGACCAGCAAGAGTGAGAGCCCCCTCTCCACTAAAAATAGAAAGAAATTAGCTGGACAACTAAAAAATATATAGAAAAAATTAGCCAGGCATGGTGGCACATGCCTGTAGTCTCAGCTACTTAAGAGGCTGAGGCAGAAGGATTGCTTGAGCCCAGGAGTTTGAGGTTGCTGTGAGTTAGGCTGATGCTCTAGCCCAGGCAACAGAGCGAGACTCTGTCTCAAAAAAAAAAAAAAAAAAATATATATATATATATATATATACACACACATATATAAAAAACACATAGAGTACTACTCAGCCATAAAGCCATAAAAAGGAATGAAATAGTGTCATTTGCAGCAACGTGGAGTGAACGGGAGACCATTATCCTAGGTGAAATATCTCAGGAATGGAAAATCATACACCATATATCTCACAAATAAGTGGTAGCTAATAGATAAGTACAGACAGGCACAAAGTGATATAAAGGACATGCGAAACCAAGAAGGGGGGAGGGCAAGAGGGTGAGTGTGGGATAAAAACTTACCTACTGGGTACAGTGAACACTATTCCAATGATGGACACACTGAAAGCCCTGACTTAAGCATTATACAAGACATCTATGTAACAAAAACACTTGTATGCCCTAATTAATATTTTGAAATAAGAAAGCCCCCAAAAGAAATTTACAATTGAAAGTGAGAGATAAAACTACCAAAAACAGAGAGAAAGAATTGAATTAGGTTAAATCAAAATGCACGAATGATTTAATTCCCCAGTAAAGAGTTTGAGCTATTTGCACATTTTTAAAAAAAGGGTAACTATGTAAGATAATTGATTTGTTAATTTGCTTCACTATAATAACCTTCTTACTATCTATAAGGTATCCATAACATCATGTTGTATGCCTTAAATATATGCAATAACATTTATTTGAAAAAACAAAGAGAAAGGGATCAGATTTAAAACAAGGCTTTGAACAACAAAAACTCAATGAGATTTCTCAGTGGAACAAGGTGACTCAGTTTTGCATCATAAATCAGACTGAAGTTTGGATTTTCTATTCAAAATAATCACTATTAATTTGGGAAAGAGAGGAAGTGAAATTAAATAGACTTGATAACTACGACTAGGAATGAACATTGGTTCTAGTTTCTGGTGCCTATAGTTTACTAGAACAAATATACATGAAATCTAAGTTTTTGTGGGAATTATATTGCCAAAAAAAAAAAGTGTGACTCTTAGGTAAACTTTAAAACAGCCTTTGGACAGGAAGTGGGCTACAAACATTGCTTGGCTTTAAGGAGAGCAAACTCCTGAACATCCACTTTAGATGTGGCAAAAGAGGATAAAAGGAAGACAAGAGGATCTTCCCAGAGGATGGGGCCAAGGACACAGAAGATAAAAAAATGGGCTCTGCCCCAACAGTGAAGTCAGGGCTTCATGGAGGAATCCATCTGCTAAGCCATCACTTTGCCCAGTCTCAACATCACTTATTATATTTGGGAAAAACTTTACACTATGTTGTTGATGTTAGAGTGAGTCAATAGACACACTCAATAGAGTGTATAATTGAGAAGATCATTGTCGTAGGCTTAATAAGGGCCCCCAAAGATATTAGATTCATTTTCCTAGATCTTGTAAATGTTGCTTTATTTGGACAAAGAGTCTGCAGATGTGATGATGTTAAAGATCTCTAGATGGGGAGGTTATTCTGGACCATCCACCTGGGCCTTAACTGCCATCATATATATACTTCCATAAGGAGGGAGTAAAGAGAGATTTGACACACTAGAGGAGGAGGCAACTTGAAGATGGGGACACAGACGAGAGTGATGTGGACATAAACCAAGAAATGTCAGCAGCCACCAAATGCTGGGGGAGGCATGGAACAGATTCTCCCCTAGAGCCTCCTGAGGGGTCACAGCCTGTCCAACATCTTTTTTTAAAAATTATATATATATATATTTTATTTCAGCATATTATGGGAATACAAATGTTTAGGCTACCTGTGTTGCCTTTCTTCCCCCCCCCCCC
>VBSM01002616.1:41192558-41263566 GCA_008086735.1 Cheirogaleus medius
TTGTATCTCTTTGAGGTATCTCCATATTGCTTTCCACAGAGGTTGCACTAGTTTCCAGTCCCAACATCTTGATTTCAGCCCAGTAAAAGCAATTTAAATTTTGGCAACTAGAAGAACTGTGAGAGAATAAATTTCTGTTGTTTTAAGCCACCAAGTTTGCAGCAATTTGTCACAACAGCCACAGAAAACAGGAAACTAATACACTCATACATTAAAAAGAGATAATATCATATGTCCTGTTTCTAGGGCTGTGATGGTGCAGCAAGCCTGTGATTCTGTGGCTTGTTTATGAGTTGATAAATTGTGTCCTAATAATTACACATGAAATCAAAACACGGGCAAAAATTTTGAATAAGATCCAAAAATGTTTTTCTTCTCTACCTGGTGACAAAGTTTGAAATTATAGTAGTGCAAAAGGACAGAAAATCCCTCTGTAGAGCCACCTTCACTTAATAGATCCTCTTTATTCTAAAAACTGGAAATATCTTTACCTTTGTTTCTAATTCTGAAGCAATGTGGTTTGATTATAGAACTTAAAACTGAAAAAGATGAAAAATAACATTTCCCTCAACTGACCAGTGTTGATAGGGTTTTCTTTCACATATTCAAATATCTAAACATTTAAAAAATAAAAATGTAGCATGTTACTGTTTGGCAACTTGCTTCATAATATTAATACTATAGATAACTTTCTATAGCAGTATGTATAGCTCTACTTTCTTAATGGGTCTATATCATTGCTTTCTACAGATATGGTACAATTTATTTAAAAAGTATCCACTGATGGATGCTTCAGCTGTTTCCTATACTTTCGGTACAAATAGTAATAATTTTTCTTTTTATACAGATTTAGCAGTCCCTGTTTTGTCAAACTCAAAAGTACGTTCAGTTTAAAGAATACTTAATTATTTTGCAAAGATACTGAACATTATAATTAAGTTTGAAATTAAGTCCTTATATTAATTGCATTAAAGTTATTTAAAAATTTCTGATTAATAACCATAGTAATGGTTAATTTTTTAGACATCTGACTACCCAGTGGTGCTCTCTTTAGAAAATCACTGCTCCCCTTCCCAACAAGAAGTGATGGCAGACAATTTGCAGACTATTTTTGGAGAGTCTCTGCTTGCTGATATTCTTGATGATTATCCGGACAAACTACCTTCCCCAGAGGTAACATTTTTGTCTGAGAAGCTCCTGTTAAGAAATAAAGAACAAAACGAAATAGAACACCAAAACATGTCACTGCTGTACTGGCCCATGAAAGTGTGTTTGAGACCAATGAAAATGCTTAGTTTTATTTATAGTTGTGTATCTTTCCAATGTGTTGCCTAGAAAATGTTTCCATGAGCGTCAGGTGAATGCATTTTGATAAAGAGAATATATAGAGATCAATGTAAAACCCACATGTTGATTGTGTGCTGCAGCTCATGGGTTCACAATTGGAAGGCAATTTGGTATTAGGTCCTAGGATTCTTGTGTGTCTTATAGGCAAAAGGCTAAGAAAGGGGCAAAAGTTTTAGGCTAAAAATAGAGTCTGTACCTACATCTCAGCAGCTGGGTAGCAGGTTCCCCTTTTTAAAAGCTGCTCTTCTCAATTTCCCCGTCTCTAAGACCCCTTTCCATCTTCCCATGAGCAAACTCAAGTATTTGATTTGTACACTCCTGCCTCTACCGTCAGGATTTCACTTCCCTCTTCGGCTGTCTCTTTACTTTATCATTCATTCCCTCTCACAGCCCAATTTTCCATGTCTTCATCTCATTGCAACCTACCCAGTCTGTCTTCCTCTTCCACCTGCTCCACAGTAAATTTCTCATTATGGTCATCAATGACTTCCTTACTGATAAATTCTCGTGGGCCTATTTCAGTCCTCATCTGACTGTGCTCTGACATTCAACACCTAGGGCCCCTCCTTCCTTTCCCTGAAACACTTTCTTCTGTAACACCACATTCTCTAGGCTTTCCTTGTTCCTCTCTGGCAACTCCTTAGTTTCCTTCGCTTTCCCATTCTCCTTACCCCCAATTTTATCAGGTGATAAATGAATTTTTTCTTTTTTGCAGTAGCATCATCTAACAACCAATAGTTTAGTTTTGACACATCTTCATTTTTGATAGGAATAGCAATATTTTTGTAATATTTGAATATTTCCCTTTATAGTTTTTCCTTACTATATTTAAATGAGTGGAAAATTTAAAAATGAAGGTGTTGTGACACTAGTGACAAGATATATAGGGCTCAGGATAGAACTGAAGCAGAAAAAATGAATTGTTTGGTAAATGGAAAAACCATGACTCTTTCACCTCGTAAGAATGCTCACAGACTAAATGTGTTCAATTGTGACAGAAAAGAAATGTTAAAGAACTTTGTGCAAAATGCTGCAAACATAGGTTTAAACATTAAACCTAACAGTCATGGTCTAATTCTGGAAATTATAATAATTTTTAGCTTTCTAGTAAGAGAATCTCTTCTCCCATTATATGTAAATCTATTTTTTTTAGCATTCAAATACATGGCTTTCATTAAAGTTTCAGCTTCCATACTAAAATGAAGAGATTCTTTTCTACAAGTAAATGAGGAATTAGAGCGAAAATCACTCTTGCGTACAACATTTAGTCTTCAGTGTGTAAAAGAATTGCCTGGAGACTTGTTAAGGAGGCCTAATTCCAGCTCCACAATTCGAGATTCTCTAATTTTGAAGTAGATCCTAGGCATTTATCCCTTTCACAAGCCTCCCTGATAATACTCTTGTTGCACGTGGTCACAGAATGCGCTTTGGTAAACTCCCTATTCCAGAGCATCAGAAGAGTCATAGTTAGAGAGAGAAGGCTCCAGCTGATCGAGTGATTTGAGTGGGTACCCGAGGATGGCAGAAGGGAAGGGGCAATCAAAAAGCTCCTTGGAGAAAAGAACTTTACTTCATAACCCAGATTTCAGCATGGAATAGAACAAAGCAGACACTTTTTAAATGTGTTTGTTAAATAAATGAAAGTTTGAAAAGGGCAGGAGTAACTAAGTGAAAGATTGGAACCAGAGGCTTTGGATTTAGAATGAGTGACACTTGTGGTAAATAGTGCCATGCTCCTTGCTTTGATGAACAGGAAATATTAAGCCAATGATGCTTGTGTGCAATACAGGTGAAATTTGAAGAGGCTTTACAGATCTTTAATCGTGTCTACACTAGATGCCAGACACTACAATAGACATTGTTATATACCTGATCTCATTTAAGATATATATTAAATATTATAATTATATAATATATATAAAACATACATAAAACATATATAAACATATATTTATATATAAAACATATATATGTTTAATGTTAGATAAGAGAGTGATGACCTGATGCATTTACTATCAGAAGTTGTAACATTTTAACTTCTGTAACATGGGAAGAATTTTAACACATATGTCTTTTTCACATCTTTAAAAATTTTGGAATAGTACCAGCTTGTGGATTATAAAAGAGCTGGCATACAATAAGTTCCAATCATAACAGGCTTATTTTTTTATGAATTATGGTCAGTTCTCACTGTTTTTTATCGAGGTATGAATAGGGGTAAGGAAAAATCTAGGTGACTGGCAAAACTTATGGCTCTTACATACCTTACTACTTTGAGCTAATTAAAAATATGATGAATCACTTTTTAATGAGTGTTACAAAGCAAACTTACCTGTAAATGCGTAATAGTATCTCTCTTTCAAATTGTTTCTGTAGGCACTAAAATTCAAAATATTAGTTAAAAATAAGAAAATAGGAACCTTAAAGGAAACCCGTGAAAGGAAAGGCTCTGATAAGCATGGCAAGGTGGAGGAATGGGAAGAACTGGATGATGTAGAGGAGGAGGAGGAGGATGAATTTAAAGACTCAGAAGCATCTGATAATTTTTCATTAAAAGACAATCAAGACAAGGAAACAGTCACAAGAAAGGCAATTTCATCAATGCTTTTCAAGAAAAAGAAGGTGAGATGATGCTTTGTGAAAATCTTATAAGTGATTGAAAAGTATTTTTTTTTAATTGGTGGAGAATTTTTAAATTTCTGGAGAGAAAAGTCTTTTTCTTTCTTATAAAAACTCTAGTCTATCATTTAAAATTTACTTTGAAAAAAATTGACAGTGGGAAAGAAAAGTTAAAAGCTGCCTCTTAAAAAGAGCATTAGCTGTTTTTAAACGTTTTTCTCTATAGTCGACAAATATTATACACTGCTATGTACTAGGCATTGTACGGAGTACAAAAGATACAGAGATAAACAACGTAATTTCTCTTCCCTCAAGTAGAGACAGAGACAAGAAAATCAATGTTTATAATATATAGTATTAGAAGAATACACATTAGCATGACAAAAGAAGGTATTTTAGCTTGCATGTGACATAAAACCAAAGCAACTAGTTCAAATAAAGTGAGGATTAATTTTTTCACCCACATTGATGAACAATTCAGTGAAAGGAATTTTAATGTCAGGAATGACTTGGTGTAGTGTCTCAAGGGAGGTCAATAGAACTTTATTTTTTCCTCCAGCTTTGTCCCCACTTTCTCTGCATTGGTGCAAGACTATTGCAAAAAATGAGCTTTATATTCTTTCAGGTTCAAATGCAGTGGAATGTCTATGTCTTAGCAGAGCAAGCAATTTTTTTTTTTGTACATTGGTTATGATCTGGGTATGCGTGCATCCCTGAACCCATTACTGTTGCTAGGGGAATGCAAAGCTCTGATTAGCCAGGCCCAATCTGTGTGATCCACACTTGGATTGGGCCTGGCAAGGAATGTTTTCCCAAAACAAAACCTAGAAAGTGGCTAACAGAAGGGCAGAAGAAATATATTCTGGGCTATAAAAGAGCGAATGTCCACTATATACTAAAAGTTATTCCAAAATGGTGGACCAAACTGGAAATATTCATGACTGAAATTCCTAAATTTGTAAAATTCATAAGAATAAACTGAGATCTTTGAGAAAAGGGAAATAGCATTAATAGTAATTATTATCCTCAATACTTATTACATTAACTGGGATGTTAAACTTAGGTCAGCTCATAGTAACATGAAATATTTTAGTTACAAAAAATAATCACTTGGCTTAATCCAAATAGCTATTGAGGAGATAATCTTATGAAAAAACTGAAATAATCTATTTGAAACCATATTCTTTATTGGAAAAGGATTTTTTTTTCAAATGATTAGTGTAAAAATGTGAAATTACTGCATTTTATTTTTAGACCAGGAAGCTAAAAATTGCTCTGGCCTTATCTGATCTTGTCATTTATACTAAAGCTGAGAAGTTCAGAAGCTTTCAACATTCAAGACTGTATCAGCAATTTAATGAAAATAATTCTATTGGGGAGACAAGAGCCCGAAAACTTTCAAAGTTGAAAGGTAAATTCTTATGATTCAAACAGATGAAGTGTTTAAAGAAGTTACATTCACTGCTATGGTGTTAAGGTTAATCAATGGTATTTGTAAAATATATATTTTCACAAGATTTCAACATATTTCATATAATTTAGGAAGGAGTTATTAATGTATGCCTTAGGCTACATTAAGTTTCATTTCACAGAACTTAGCCATTAATTAACTTCTTTGTCTTGACATTTTGATTGAGAATGTCCAGTGCGGGTGTCCAGTATTGTGGGTGAGGATGTGGTGAGCAGTTTGCATGGGACAGCAACAGTAGCTCTGCAGAGCTAGGCAGACCCAAGTGTCAAGGCACTTGAACTCTGTCCTGGGAACAAGGGTGAGCAGGAGAAGGCTGAAATCTCAGGAGTGGCATGCCCCACTGTGTTTCTGAAAGATGCTTCTAAAAGCAAAAAAGGATGAGACTGCAGGCAGGAAGGAGGTAGTGAAGGTTTATGGCCATGAGAATGGAGGCAGGGTGATTTTTATGGATTCAATAGGTATCTAAGAGGTAGAGTTAATTAGATTTGGGGACTCTATGTCTAAGGTGAAGGAAAGGGAGGAAATAGCATCCAGGCAGGACTACCAGGTGGCTGTGCAGTGTGCACTTGGGCTGCACACCTCCAGAAGTGCCATCTTTTCCTACATCTTCTTTCAACTGCCTCTGATTCTAAATAAGAGGTGATTCTTCTATTTGGCAGTGCCCAAGAGGAACCAAGGCCTGGGAAAGAGAATGGGAAGCAGACTCTACCCCTTTCTCAGACTCATGTGGTGGGAATGTTCCAAACTTAAAAAGGAATGGGCAACTAACTTAATACCCAGGTGACTTTCCATCTCAAAAATTGCAATTTATCCTTTTGTACGGAAACATTGCAGTGGGAAAATCAGCACCTGCGACTG
Source organism: Cheirogaleus medius (assembly GCA_008086735.1). Lineage (NCBI taxonomy): Eukaryota > Metazoa > Chordata > Mammalia > Primates > Cheirogaleidae > Cheirogaleus > Cheirogaleus medius. The sequence continues at coordinate 41,198,854 of VBSM01002616.1, forward strand.
ACTTGAGAAAAGCCACTGGCTGTTTGGAAATGCAGATTCTGATATATTTAATGGTTAATCTCATTGGGCTTGCCACTGGTGTCCAAGGATTTTGAAGTATTTTGAAGTATACTTTAGTTTATACCTCTAACTGCCTACTAGAGAGACCCTGGGTATTTTAACGGCCTTTTGTTTTAAACTGTGTGTTGTAAACCAAAATCAATTCAATAGGTCTGGACTATGCTTAAATAATAGAATAGGATAGAGTAGTGTAGAATAGAATAAAATGGAATAGAATGGAATAGAATAGAATATCGAAGAGTGTATTGTAGGCAGTAAGAATAAGTACTGTTTTATGAAACAATTGTGCATGTTGTATGTGTGTTAAGCTGCAACATAAAGTGTGGTCAAGAGAGTTTGTATGGCCTGTTATACTGGCCTCTGTCCCTTCAAACTATTGCATGTTTTTTGTTGTTGATGAGGATAGGACCTCTGGACACAGCAAAATTATAGTTCTCTTACTCTCATCATATTAAATACTTGCCAAAAATTTGAAAGGGGATTTGATCTGAGTAGAGTTCAAAGTATAGCATCACTATCTCTTAGAAAGGGTATTGAGCATTTTTCTTGCACTAAAAGTCGATAGTAAATAATTAATGATGTTGTCAAAGGATTAACTGCAAGAATCACTATTATAAGCATAATAAACACCACTTAAAAATAATGTTTTAGATAAATATTATTGAAATGGAATAATTTTTACATTATTTTAGTAAGTAAAAGATGGCAGTTTATAAAAGGGAATAATCATATTTTTCTATTAAAAAATTAACATATGCATACAAAGGAACAGAAAGATATATACCAAGGAGTTACCAGTGATTATTCATTGAGTGCTAAAATTATATGTGGTTTTATTTCTTCTTTTTTTCTTATTCAACTTCCTCCTATTTCTAAAATGAACATGAACCGTATTTGTAATAACAAAGCATGTTTAACACCTAAAGGTCAATCTCAGAAGTAACAAAATCATATTATGTTATGCAACCTTAGCAATCATTCATGTTTATTACTTTGTAGATGGGAAACATTAAGACCTAGGAGATTATGTTTTGCTTAAGGACAGACATCCCTTAGGACTAGGTAGGGGAGCATGGAACTTGGAGACCCCTGGGTGTTTATACATGGGTGGCTTCAAAATAAACTTTCTCTCAAGGAGTGTGTTACTTTAAAGAATAGTTATTGATAAAATTAACTGTAATTTTTAACTTGACAATGCTCCCTAACGAATAGTATTTAGGGTGATGGAGGAAATTATTCTATTCTAGTTTGATTTGCAAATACAGTGAGCCATGGGCAATCACTGTTTCTCCCATGACTGGTCACCATATTATCAGGAATGGTTGTAGGAACAGGAACTGTTTAGAGAAAGAAGAAAAACCTTGGAGAAAGATGAAATATGTGTTTAAAAATTTGCATGGGTGTCAAATGGTAAAAGATGTAAATTAGTTTTGAATTTTGAGTGATTTAACTAGAATATAGGTAAGAAGAATCATAAAGAATATATATAGAAACTCAAATAGTTTGAGTTGCGTGTGTTTGTATGTGCATGTATATATACTACAATTACATAGATATTATATTAGTAAGGAAGACATTAGACATAATTAAAAGTATTGGGAGGTAGTGATTTTTCAATGGAGAGATGTAAACAGAGATTGAATGAATTTGGGGATAAGATGCTGGAAGGGAGGGGTTGGGCGTTGAATCAGATAACTTTAGGGTTCCTTTTAATCCTGAGAATTCGAAATGTTCAATAGAATTAAGTTAGTTGGAATCAGAAAGCTTAATATGACTTATACGTGATTCTATCCTAATGCGAAAATAAAAGTAAAAAATGGGGAAAGATATTACTTTTGTTTTAAAAAATAAATGCATTTTATTATAGAATTTTATGTATTCTTACATCAAAGTGAAATTAATTTGGATGTGAAAAAAATAAATGTAAATTATCTTATCTTTTTTCCCCTTGGGTGATCAGTGTATACAAATTGTATAACAAAATTATTATTACTATCTCAATAACAGTGAATCATACTATAAATATAAAAGCATGGATTTATTTTGATTTTCATGAATCACAAATATTTTTGCCAAGATAATACACATCAAAATTATTGAAATTAATGTAGAATTATATTATGTAGAAATAGTAGTTTATTTAATTTACTTGAAATTTTTCACAGTGGTTTAATAATCTTTTTTTTTCAGTCCAAGAGTTTATTTTTCACACCAGGAAGTTCCTTACCAGAATATATCCCAAAGCAACAAGAGCAGACTCTTCTAATTTTAATCCTCAAGAATTTTGGAATATAGGTTGTCAAATGGGTATGTTATATAGGATATTGAGTTGTTTGCAAAAGTCACATAAAATGAATTCATTTTATGAATTTATGAAACATTCATGAGAAAAGCTTCCTATGAAGATTTTTGACCCTGGGGGCTTTGGGGTCAGGCACTAATGGTGAATCATAGATTTCAGGAGTTGGAATCATTCCTAAATGGGTTACAGAGGGTAAATTTAGGTGAGGGTTGGGGGATGGGGGTTAAATTCATGAGGTGTGAGCATGAAACATGTATGGTAGAGGAAGGGAACAAGAAATCCAAAATGGATGTCAGAGGACGTTGAAGATCAAGTTCCTTCACTTGAAAGATATACTCAAGGCCTCTTCTGATCACGTGATCTCTATCATTTATACTTCTATGTTCATAGTCTTGAAAAGTGAATGGGATTGCATACCTGTGTTATTTGTTCTCCCCACACTCTCTTTATCCCAAATTGCACGGCTGGTACAGCACTGGCCAGTCAGAAAGTCAGAAGGTGTCTAGTGTCAACTCTTCTCCTACTGGATTGTGGCAAGGCCCACAGGTTTGAGGAGAGGGGGAGAGTTGGGCCAATGGGGAGGTGGAGGGAAGTACTGTCTACAGTGGCTATTTGCCGGCCTATATCAAGGTATTTTTATATTTTAACAATGATTATCAATCTCTCTAACTGTTTCTCACTTTCTCCTCAAGTGAAAACAGTACCTCTTGGACCTGAAAGTTTCTGACATAGTTGGTGTCTTCACATCTGGCATTTAATGTATTTATTTTCCTTATCCTCATATTTCTTGAATGTTCTCTGACATGTACTTTGCTATTCTGTAATCTATACCAGGTGCCATTTTGATTTCTTTACTCAAAGCTATATAACAATTTAACTTACAGATTAAACTATGCAACTCACCGACACACATTAATATAGACATGGCAGAATGAAAATGTTTAAAAATCATGAATTATTAGGCTAATCATGCTTGTTCATAGAACATTTGAAGATACACAATCTATAATTAGAATCGCTTAATTGTGTTTCTTTAACTATAACATCTATTTCTTGACAATGTCAAAATATTTCTTTCTCACAGTGGCCTTAAATTTCCAGACCCCTGGTCTGCCTATGGACCTACAAAATGGCAAATTTTTGGATAATGGTGCTTCTGGATATGTTTTGAAACCACAATTCCTAAGAGATGCTAAATTAAACTTCAACCCAAATAAACTAAGAGACAGTGATCCAACTACACTTACAATCAGGGTAAGATCAAAAACTTTCCCTTTTACATTTTTTTAGTTATCACATAAACTAGATAGTATGAATTAATATTTTGAATCCCATTGATTTGTTTTAATGACTGTTAGAGTTCTGTTAATCTTTTCAGGTACCATAAGTGGGTGGTATTTTAGCATCCTTCCTTACCTGAAAATGTCTTCCTGTTGCATTTTTATATGAATGTTTATCTGCCTGTGAATAGAAATATTGAGGCTAAAGCCATCTGCTCTCAAAGTTCTATTTGTATTTTTCCATTTAATGTTGTGATAGAGAGGTCTGAGTTCAGCCCCCTAGTCACCCTGTGGACATGCTGCTTTTCCTTCCCTTAACTTTAAAAATTTTACCAGAAAATTCTAGAAGCTGTTTTCTTTTCATTAATTTCCAGAGTTAGGTTTTTGTAGTTCAGGATTTTTATTTTCCCCTTATGTCTCTGAATATTATTTGATTACTTAAAAAGTATCTATATGCTTTTCTCCATTGTCTGTCCTTCATGTCTACTAATTTGTGTCAACTTTACCGCGCTCCCTTTTCCCCTCCCTCCATATTTTGGGAGAGCTTTTAACATTTGTTTCCTATGTTGATGATTCAAAGTCTGTATTTGATTTTATTCTTTACTGATTTTAATGTGCATGTGACTTTTTCGCTTGCATTATTCGTTTTCCCCCCAGTTGCTGCTTCCCTGGTATTGCTTCCTTTTGGCCTCTGTCTGTATCCTAGCCAGCATGCTTCCCCACACGCCTGTCTTAATAGTTCACCTTTCATCTCTTGTTTTTATCACATCCTGTATAATTTTGTTCAGAGCAAAAGCAGTTGTCTATAATTTGTTACCATTAGTAAAGACTTTTCGAAACCTTTCTTATTCTTTTATAACCTAAGTGGTATGTTTATTTCCTTTTTTAAATGTCACTGAGCCTCGGAAAACCTCTAGTTGCTTTTTTCTCTCCACTTAACTATGAACAATCCTATTTCAGACTGTGTCTGTACTTGTGGTTTGCAAATAAATAGGGTGGATATGGTCTCTTTGGTCCCTCTTTCTATTAACTAGTTGCTCCTAGAAGCATATGAACCGTCTCAGGTCCTAGTCTGGAAATTTGGTAAATACTTACGTTGCTATCTCTGGCCAGGCGGATTGTGTCTCATGTTATTACTCAGTGAGGCTCTGCCGGCTGGGGAACACCCGCCTGCCCCTCACGACCTGGCGTTCAGAGTGCATGAACCTTCCACGACTCTTCCTAGCTTGGCTCCTTCCTCCACCGTCACAGCATCGTAGGATTTGGGAGCCGGCGCTCATCCACTTCAGGCCCTAGACACTTTAGACCAGCTGAGGATGGGAGGTTTGAGAGTCAGTTCCCAGAAATTAATGTGGAGAGAGAGTTCAGCAAAGACGAACGGGACTGAAATGATCCTGGCCATTGCAATGAACAGTGAAGTATGGAGCTGACTTTTTTTACAGTCTGTTAAGGATTTTGTGACTCTAGTGTAGGAGCATATATAGTGGACAGACAGCAATTGCCTACAACGCTGGATGCAGCCAAAAATTGATTAGTTGTCATCGTTTCTACAATCCGGAGTGGTATTGACCACTGAGCTTACTTTATAGTGTTATTGTTATGTTGGCATCCTTTTTTTTGTTTTGTTTTGTACTTTTTAATGGTTGGTTGAGTGAAAAGAATGGGCAAATCAGCCACTTTAAAAATCCTTTCCTAGCCCACACAAATCTCCCTTCTGTGCTCTGGGACTGTGCTCTCTCCCCTTTCTCCCTACTTACCAAGTAATTCTTTCTCATTTTCACTTGCGATTCCTCTTCCACTACCTGGCCTTAAAATATTTATGTTGTCTAAAGCTTTTTCTTAACCTTTGTCTCAAGTTAAATATTCTTCTTAGGTTCAGTTATACAAACATTCATGGTTTAACCACCAACAATGTTCATATCTTTAAACTCATTTTTGGAATCTAAAGACATATTTTAATGGCCTACTTAGCAGCCCTACCTATTTAATCACCATTCTATCAAACTTAAAATATTAAAATTGGAACATGCCTTCCTAGTCAAATCTATTTCCACTGTGTTATTTAAATCTCAATGAAAGGCCCCTTCCCTTGTGTTTCTCAGACTAGAAAACTGGGTACTCTTCCACATCTCCTTCACTTCCCATATCCCAAACGTATTTAATTTCTGCTGATGCTGTTCCTAAATGTCTTCCATACCCATTCTCTTGGTCTCACCTTGCTGTTGCCTTGTTTCAGGAATTTACTACCTGCATCCGGGTCTGTTCCTTTGGCTTACTTAAGGTTTCGGGTAGCCTGTCTGAGTCCTTCTGATCCATCCTCCACAAGTTGACCAGAGAGAGTTTGCTACAACACCAGTCTGATCATGCCTACTTAATATTTGTTTTCCTGATTGCTTTCCTAGTCAGGCCTTGGCCTACTTCTGTAGCCCTGCCTCTCAACCCTTCTAGTCTTTCACCCTGTTCTATGACCCTATGAAACTAGGATCCTTCTCTGATCATGCTTCTCCTCCATAAATTGCATATCCTCTTTCCTGTGACCGGACTCTTCTTCCCTCCTTCCTCTGCCTACTGCATTCTGCTTCACTCTTCAAGACTTAGGAATCACTGCTTTTTGGAACCATTTTTCCAGGCCAGGTTAGTTGTCCTTCTTTTTGTCATTTTTCTCTGTTTTTCTATAACACCCTATACATGCATATATTATGGCATGCAATATGTTATGGCTATAATCACACTGCATTATAATTATTTGCTTGTCACTTGTATTTCTCCCCCACTTGTCTGAGGATTCTTTAAGGGTAAGAACTGTGTTTTGTTTAACCTTTATTCACAGTGCCTGACAAAAAGTATATGTTCGATACTTGTAGGTTGATTGCATGGATGATTTCTTTTCCCTACTGAAAAGGGTTAAGAGAACATATGTGCTCTTTTACCGAGAAAGTGAAGGTGGAAGGTAGCTGGTGTGTGCAGAAGGTCACTAATGCCACGTGTTCATATTCTGAGGAGTCTTATGTTGAGGTGTAGGTGTCATGTAGTGAAATCGGCAGGCCTAATTATTCTTCCAGGTAGCTGCTGTCATAGCCATGTGGGTCTTTCTCTCTTGCTTTGATTATTAGAGGGAGCTTTGTGATTATTTTATGACCTGCACAAATGTGGAGAGCATGACTTGGGAATCAGAGGGCCTAGTTTTACTATTAGTTTTTTTATGTCCCTGATGAAGGCAGTGAGCATTTCTGGTTTATTCTTTGTCATCTTTGAATTGAGGGTTTTGGTCTAGGTCAGTTATTTTTAAATTTACAAAACCCATGAAACTATCTGCTAAATTCAAATTCAAAATCTTATTCCTGAGGCCAATGGATGAAAGCAGAGCTACTCTGGTTGACCACTGAGGGCTTTTTGTTTGACATCCCTTCCTCCACAGTGGGCTTTGTGAATTACAGTTTACAAATTATTTAACCAATACTCCCTGAATTCTCTTCCAGTTCTCATATTCAATTATGTTTTTCAAAACCAGACAATTTTTTTTTTGGAATCAGATGTATCAAGCTTTGGGTAAGGGTCTATTACCTGCAGAGTGATATTTAGCTGGTATGCACTGGTATTTGGTATCAGTATACTATGTGTTTATAGCCAATGTTCTTTCTAATTACTCTGATGCTTAATTATGCTGGTTGATTGATGGCCATTCTACACTGATGGTTAAATATTTGCATAGTCACTCTGGTTTCTAGCTAATGTAATCATGTGCAGGTTTAGGAAAAGAAAAATTATATGTTAGCAGCTTTTCTATTCTTTTCTCCCTCTTTTCTCTCTCTGTTTCTTCCTTCATTTTTGCCAAACTTAATTATTTATTTGTTCCTGGTTACATAATCTTCAAAAATTGAAATTATGCCTCAGTTTTTACAACTGCACTTTAGGCTCGTATCTTCCATTTCTTATCCTAAATTAGTACATCTCACATATAGTTTTTTTAAATTTTCATTTTGGTTCTTAAAGTAAAACAAATTTTTGCTTCAACAATTAACTTGGCTAATAAAAGGCTAAATAAAACTATTATTAATTACTTTGTTAAACATTCTTTTGATACCCAGTCCCTTATATACGTTTGAGACAAATAATTTTGTCAGATTCAGATTACTTATCCTAATAATATAGGTAAGAACGGATAATGCAAAATTTCATAAAGTATTCAAACATAAATTCTATCATCAGAAAATGCTATTATAAGAAGTTATATGGTGCTTTTTTACATTTAAAAGTAATATTCATATTGCTTTTAATTTTTTGCATCATATATGATATGAATTTATAAATAGTACATATTATCAGAATAACTCAGCCTAAATGGTAGTAAAAGATAATCATAACAAATGCTTTTAAAATAAAAATATATGTTATTGAGTCATAAACCTTGGATATTGTGGATTCCACTATAATCACATTTCCTTAAAGTGGAATGATTTGGACAGATTCTTGGTATTTATCAACTGGTACTTGAGGATAAAAGAGTTAAATCTTAAAATTTGCATTATTTTCCAGCTTCGGTTTTTTTTGTGAGAACTGACTTAGAGTTTATCAGCTTTTTTGTGATACATAATTTTATTTTGAAATTAAGTGGCAATGCAGTTTAATGTCCTGCTAAATCTTGGTATTCCTATATACTTGTGCAGCTCATCAGTGGTATCCAGTTGCCTCTTAGTAGTGCATCATCTAACAAAGCTGACACATCAGTGATTATAGAAGTTTTTGGTGTTCCAAATGATCAAACAAAGCAGCATACTCGTGTAATTAAAAAAAATGGTGAGCTCCTAATATATCTTATTGAACTTCTATTAGACTTCCTGTTGGAAAGCTGACAAATTGTGTATTGATAGTTTTTACACATATTATTCATAAGACAAAAGTTTTTCCTTATGTTCAAAATTACCAAAATGTTATATACAGAAATAACAATTTGATAATAATTAGGTCAATTCGGTATATTTTCAGATTATGGATGCAGACATTTATCTGACCCGAAAGATTTTATTACTTTTTAAAAAAAAACTTTTACTTCCTTTTTATGTTTTCCTCCATATTGCTGAATTAAGAAAGACATTTTGACAGCTGCAAATCTACTTAGCCTCTAGCCTCTGTGTTAAATAAAAAGCTTGTGATTGTTCTGACATAGCATATTGCACATTTTTACCTCACTGCTTGAATCATTTCAGATCAAAGGTCTGTGGCATCTGACTCAGGCTAAGGATGCCATAGAAACCTACTGATATAATATTTGGATTCATAATTCAGTCATTTTGCCAGAAAGGAAGTGGAGGATTAGAATAAATAATTTTGGTAAGATTTTTAGCATTTTGCCATCCTTTGGTATCTTATGCAATATACTACTGGCATTGCCATTTCTTCTCTGAGGTTAAAAATCACTAAGGAAATTAGAAATGGTAGGTTCCTGAGATTGAACTGAGTCAGAGTCTCTTTGGAGGAGATCTTGGAACTGGTCCTTGAGTCTAGAATCTTCTTCGAGTGGGTATTCCCAAAGTATAGTGGACTTTGTTTTGGAGTCTGTAAATATGCTCCAAGCTAAATGGCACTGGCAGAGGAGCAGGCGCAGTTTTATTTGTCTTTTTTTCCTTGGATGATAATTTCTAACCATGTCCACGGTCTGCCTCCCATGTGCTCCCCTGAATACTGCCCCAGCATGGCCTCTAGAGCAAAAGGCATGGAAAAGAGATTTGGGTAGTTTTTTCCGCTTCACCCCATATTATCAATGTGAAGGGATTTTGGTGATGACTTACTGCCTCATTTGGCACCCCTTAGAGTGGAAGGCACATTACAATGGCAGTGTCAAGAAATAGGAACTGTTGATGGCTTACAGTGACCTATCTTTTGTTCTCTCTATCCTCTACTTGAATCTTCATTGCAAAATGCAGAGAACCTTAAATTATTCAATGTACCCTTTATAACACTATGATTCTAGAATTGTGATTACATCCCTGTGTTTTACAAGACCATCCCTGTAGAAATTCAATTTGGTTCATCAAACATTACTGAGCCTTTATTATGCTAAAAGCCTGGTGATAAGTATCAAAAGACTTAAAACCTGTTTTATTAGATGTGTTATTATGTATGTCCCAATTAACTCTAGTATAGTTTACAGTTCAGTATGAGAGATGAGATGCAAGTAAAATTATTATGATACAGCACCATTAGTGCTTCAAAGAGAGTATAAAGAAGTGGAAATGGAAGGTACACATTTGGGATGGTTCTTAGAGCATGAGTAGAATTTTATTTTTATTTTTTTACACAGATTAGGGATAAGGACATTTAAGGCAGAAAGAATAATGTGAGTCCTAGAACATGAGGAAGACATAATTCAAACATGCTAAGGAAAAGCCAAGAAGCTCAAGATGGGTGTAATACCGGGTGCTTAAGAAAGATTAGTGAGAAATAAAATGAGAAAGTTACTGGGGATGGTCATGGAAAATCTCGAAAGCCATGCTAAGGTGTTAGGCACTTTCTTTTCTCTAGAATGTGGATAAAATTATGACTTTTAAGCAGAGAGGTCCACTATAACACTAACAGAGTTGAACGTCAGGCAGATTGTTTCTGCAGATGAAGTAGGAAGAAATCTATGAGAGGAAAATGAGAACTACAAAGTAGAGCCAATATAAATATTCAACGGTTGGAGGATGTAAAAGTCAGGCTGTAAAGAGGGCTGTGTGGCCTCAGGAAAGGAAACAGGGGATGTAAGTGAGAAACATGCAGGAGAAAATGTCTAGATAGCTGGGCAAGAGATATTTTAAGATGACTTAGCTACTAAGGTAATGGTAGTGTAATTAAAGACAAGAGAGTCTGGGAGGAAAAAGATCACATTTGGTTAAAGTGTGGAAGTAATTTCTTTAATTTTGGTCATGTCTGGGAAAACTATATTCATCACTATCAAATTTGGTATCCTGGTTTACTTCGTTTTGACTTTGACAATTAAAAGTTAGGACTTTCTCCTGTAATTCATATTTGTGTGTGTGTGTGTGTGTGTGTGCATGAGAGAAAAAGAGACAGACACTGACAGAGATAGAGAAAGAGAGATACAGAGGGAGAGAGGGAGGTAGGCAGAAAGGGCATGTGCACTGAAGTAGGGCTGGAAGAGGAAGAATTAATCAGTGTAAAAATTTTCTGCAGACGTTTTTCAGTGTTTGTAAAGGATTGACTTTAAACCTGCCCTTTTACGCCATGGAATTATTTCTTTTCTTATGTCAAGGTGATACAGTCATTATTCCAGCGTGAGCCAATTAGTTTACTATTTCCACCAGCATAGGCTGCATCCCGGATTGCCATCTGGTGAATGTGCTCCTGCGACCACAAGTGCACCAGAGAAAACATAGATATTGTATAATTAGGCACAAATTCATCAATGCTTCTGGAAATGGAGCTCAAAGAACAAAAGCTGTCAACAGAGCAAGTGTAGCATTGCCTTTGTATATGAAAAAAATATACATATTATTCCCTTCCTAACCTTTGAGTCTTTATTAAGTAGAGCATTTATTTAATCTGGATGTGAATTTCTTGATTGCCTTAAATTACACTTTAAGTTTTGGATGATTTGGGTCATACGAATCATACAAATTGTGGTGACACAATTTGAATTTCTTGTTTGGCAAGGGATTGGTTGTTTGGGATGATTTATTTTGCTAGAGACAGAAATTATCATCAATTTTGGATTTTGAAATGAGCACTTACTCAAAAGAAGGATTAAGAGCTGGCTTTAAAGCAGTCATTATCTAGCTTTCAGTCCAGCAACTGTATATGGAGCTATTCCCTTAATAGGACCTGGTATAGAAAAATGATGCTACTTAGCTTCTTTATGTCTCAATTTCTTTGTTAAGGAAATGCCTAAACCCATCAGTCATATTGCTTAATGATTAAACCTTTCTGCTCTGAAGTCAGTCTCCCTGTGTTTGAATTCCTGCTTTACCACTTAATAGCTGCCTATGTGAAACTCTTAGGAAATTATGTAACATCTTTGTGTCTCAGTTTTCTCATCTGTAAATGGGGAGAGTAATAACCCTGATGGAGTTGTTATGAAGATTAATTGATATGATCTATGTAAAGTTCTTAGAACATTGTTCAGCAATAGTGAACAGCCAATATTGTTATTATTCCTCTTTCAGTGGATATGTTAAAAACGTAAGTGCTCTAAAACACAAACTATTATTATTGCTGAAGTGTTGAAAAGAAAAATCTTGGAGAACAGGTATTATCTATTTTTCCCTAGAGATAGTATCTATGATTCTTTGTATCTTTTTTTTTTTTTTTATATTTTTCAGCTTTTAGTCCAAGATGGAATGAAACATTCACATTTATTATTCATGTGCCAGAATTGGCATTGATACGTTTTGTTGTTGAAAATCAAGGTTTAATAACAGGAAATGAATTTCTTGGGCAATATACTATACCACTTCTATGTATGAACAAAGGTAATGTTCCTCAAAGTTAGATGATCATGCTAACCTTTAAATATATTAAAGACATACTTTGATATACCAAATAGCTCTATCCATAAAAATAGAATGTTAAAGAAATTTTATGCATCGACACATATTTTTTTTCTCTGTGGAATTACAGAAATGTGTTCTCATGTGGAAGATGGGGTGGGAGTGTGGAATTGCTGGGAAGACTAATTAGACAAACTTGGCATGCATAAGCATTTCTTTACATGGATCGTAGTTCTGTTTCAGTAAAGAGTAGTTATAACTACCATAAAGAAATGACGATGACAATCAAGCAGAAGGGAGAAGCAGTGACTCGTTCTTCCTGCCTGAGGAGAAGAGACTGGGATTCTGAGACTGTCTTTTCCTGATCCCTTTTCATGGCTGGCTGCCCTTACATTGCAGAGTCACCTTCCTGGGGTGATTCACACTGTGCTCCCAATTCCCTCATCTCAATAGGTTTATTTTTCTAACAGCACCTGAGCTGTGCCTAGGAAACAGGGTCTTCCTGAAGCAGAAGGGTGGTGGCAAATTTTGGATCATGCTGCTCTTGGAGGGAGAAGAAGCTGTGTGCTCAGTGTTGGGCAGTAGGAAGTCAGAATAAAAAAATGCAGATATTTAACTTTTTGTGGAAGATTACTATACAAGATGGAAATATAACTCTATGGGCATGCTTTTTAATGCATACTTAGTAAAGATATCTTCTATCTCAGTAGCACTATTGGAGCTAACACAGATTCATTTGTTTTTATTATTCTAATTAGATATGATTCCTTTTGCAGGCTACCGTCGTGTTCCTCTCTTTTCCAGAATGGGTGAGAGTCTTGAGCCTGCTTCACTGTTTATTTATGTGTGGTACGTCCAATAGCAACTAATAGTACCTGACATAGTGTTAGCTGTACACCACAATAAAACAGCCAAAATGAACATCCACAACTTTTCATTTCTTTTTTAACACAAAGCAAAAATAATTACTTATAGAAACAGAAATATTGAGCTCATTTACTTTTAAATATACAAAAGAGAACATTGGAACAAAGAAAACAGAAACTTCAGAGGGTCCGGACCCGCTGTGGCATTCTTGTTAGCCAACTTCTGCTGCCTGTCTGCTGCTACAGCTGCTCTTTCAACTGGCTTGTATCATTTTTAATTAGTAGAATTTACAAGCTTTGAAAATATGTCTGATTGTAAAAGATATGTTGGCAAATATTTAGCACTATAAAAGAAATGTGAAATTCAAGAGTGCTTTAACTTCTAGACACCCACTACTGCATATTTTAGTGAGAAGGAATTAGATCTCCAGGCCCTTTGAGCCTTTTCATATCCTACAGGGTAATTAGCCCCTGCATTCTCATGCTAGTTCTTAGATGCTGTGTGCACTGGAGTTGGTACCCTCTAATTATACAGAAGATTTTATGAGTGCATATAAAATTGATTTGCATTCAAACTGTATTCAGACTCCATATCTATAAAAGAAATCTACTACATGGACTTACATGCTTGGATCGCAAATTAATTGGCAATATTTCTGAATCCGTACTAAATATACTTTCAAGATTGTCTGTTGGAGATTCCTGTATTATTTTGTGTGCTGGATTTCTCACCATCAACAGGACTTTGCTTTACTAAATGGTATGTAGAAGAATATGGATCCTTACTAACTGTTCTTCAAAAAAAATCAGGGATATTAATTCTTACTCTCCCGCATTGTTGCATGGTAGTGATGTGAAATCACCCAATATAATGTTTGACATAGCAGGGGGCTCTCAATAGGTATTTGTTGAAATCGAATCTAAACTTTTAAGTAAAATAACAAAAATGACTATTTGTTTGAGATGTATAATGCATTGTCTCTTGATGACCAGAGAATACAAAATAATCCATCTAACGTGTTTTATTGTTACCATGGTTTACCCTTAGCACCAAATGTTTAAAATAGAACTATCACTGGGAATTCAAATTCTTAAGCCATAAGTAGTAAGAAATGTCTTAGGTTACTCAGTACATAATCTCCCAGCTCTTCTCTCATGGGCTGTATGCATTTAAGATCAGTGTACACTCTTCCCAGTAGGGATGTACAACCAGTTCTTAGAAAGATGCTTCCATTTTGCCCCCGCAGTGGTTGGATCTTATTTAAATCATCTGTTATTTTGCATGACAGCGGGTGGGATATTCAGTCCATTGACAAGGCTTTAACATTCCCTAATCTCCTAAGGCCTTTTGAAGAGCTGGAATTCCATGAGATTTAAAGACTTTCATCACGTGAGTTTTGCAGGAGTGTTCCTTAATTCTGCAATGGGATAAAATTTTATTTCTCATTTCTACCATCAATCTTTGAAATAAGAGAAAAAAAGATATATTTTCTTTTCCCATCTTTTCTTCAAGTGCCAATCACACTCACTTCATTAACTTTGAAGACCAAATTTTTCATTTTTTTATAATAGTATTCTACTCTATATCAGGAATACAATTTTTAAAGAAATAGTAAATCATTTTATTTCCTGTCCAACCATCTTGTGTCTTTAAACATTTTGGGTACTTTTTTAAAAATGCATATTATTTATCATTAATTTACCATTTAAATGGAACCAGTATTATTATGATGATTATGATTTTCTCACAAGAACTTTTAACAGATGCTGCTCAAGGAAACTCCACAGTCAGAGAAAATCTCACATTTAGAGAGGGTTGGAAATGGTGTGAGAAGCCAGCTTTGACTAAGGCTTTCTAAGTATAATCCATTTGTAAGAAAAAATTGTGTTGGTGAGAAGAAAAGAGAAACAGAAGGAAAGGCTTAATGAACTCCCGAGACTGTGGTAACAGAAGACCTTTTAAACTTTAAACTCTTAATTTAAATGTCTGTTCCTCCAGGAAACCATCCCTGTTCTCCTAGATTAGGTCATATTCCTTGGTTTATGCTTCCTTACAGCTGATGAAAATGACAGCTAGGAACTAACTTCGCACTATCAGCCAGGCCTCGGTGGTGCTAGGAGCTGCCATGGGGCTCACAGCTAGACCTTGGTGTTTCTTTGTTGAACATAGTTTCACAGAACATCAAACCAAGACACAGCCACTCTGTGCCATGGTGGAACAAGACAAAACAAGACCACTCCGTAATCATGACTAAACTCATGACAAAAGCATGAATATGGTCTCAACACAAAAATGCCACATATTCCCCTATCCTGACTGATATGAAGGACCATTGATTCATTCCCAATTATAGCTTTAGCCTTGATTTATTCCTCCCATCTTATAGATAAGATTTACTCCAATCATAGCTTTGCCCCCAATTCTTGACAACATCCCATACAGAGGAGAGCTCTACTTCCTTGAAACTTCTCCCAAATTATCCAACACAAACCCAAATCCAATAGTGAGTTTTTTCTAACATCCTGCTATTGAGATACCACATGGCTTCCTACCTAGTATGTCTCCCTCATTGCAATGAATGAAAAATCCAACTGTGTGTGTTCTTGGGGTGGTCTGTGGTTATACAAACTCAGACTTCTCCTTTCATTACCTTGTATTAATCAGTGTAACAGGAAAGTTTAACTATGTTGTTAATTTTGTGCTTTTCTTTTTTTTGTTTTTTGTTTGTTTTTTCCTGGTTGTGGTTGCTTAGGGCCTCAAATAGAAAACATGCAGAGCACAGTTTCTCCACCTACACTTACCCTGACTTTTGTCTGGGAAACGGTGGTCACGGGAGGTAAAGTGGCAGGCTGGTTGCTGGAGAGTAAAGTTGTCCTGTCTCTGAAATTAGTGTGGGGAGCTTCCCCATAGCTATAAAAAGGTCTCTATTTTTAATTTTGGATATAGGGGAGTATATTTTTTGAGGATGCAGAACAGCCCCCCCAACATTTCCTCCAGGGGTTCCAGTCAAAGCCTTTGTACAAATCTTAGTGGAGATTTGGGAGTCACACTGGGAAGAAGCTCATGCTATTGGTTAGTACAGAAAGAATGGAATTGCTTACTTTCGAGTAAGTACCCCTGTGGGCTTGAACAATGAGACATTGTATTGGGGGAATATATGGACTGGATTCTGTTTTTCGAGAGTTAAGATGCCTATATTCCTGGTACTGAAAAAACATTTGTTGAATTGTGTTATTTTCAAAGTAATAACCCTCTGGAAATATGTGTGCCAACTAAGGATTCTTAGGCCATGAAGTTTGAACCTTCTGCAAAATTCAGGCCTAAGCTACTTTTACCAGCCACTGAAAACTCTAATTTCAAACATCAAAGGGGTGGAATTTGAACCTGTGAAGAGATTGGTTTTCTGTGTGTCTTCTATATTTATACACTAGCCTAGCACACAAGGTAAGCTGGTATTGAAGCTTTGACAACCTACACCTTTTCTGAGATCGGTGCCCTCTTTGTCCTTTTTATGTGTACACAATTTAACTTTCACACTTTTAGTCATCTTACCTGTTCTTCTCCCAGGGCAATCACTTTTCTAATACGTTAATCACAATATCTGCGTTGCTAGCCAGGGCCTGACATGTGCCTAACATTAAACATAAATTAACGTTAATCCTTTTAGCAATCTTACATTATATTGTTAATGAAACAGGAGCAGAAACATTGAATTGCCTACGATCTACAGTAAATAACAGAACCGGAGTTATTAATCCCGGGTAGTTTGGAAAAAAATGAATGTTGTCGCTTACTTCACACAGTAAACAAACATTAACTCAAAGGAGTTAATCTTTGAGTTAAATGTACATAAAGCTAAATGTAAAACATAAAATTATGAAATTTCTAGGAAAACACAGTTAGAATATCTTTGCAACCTTGGGGTAGACAAAAGTTTCTTGGAACATTAAATGCATGACACATAACAAAATATGATAAATTGGACCTCATCAAAAGTTTTAAAAAAGAAACTTTTGCTTTTTGAAATATACCATAATGAAAATGATAAGACAAACTATAGAATGGAAAACATATTTTTAATATATATATCAAAGGCCTTATATCCAGACTATGTGAAGAATACTTAACAACTTGATAACAAGACAACCCAGTAAGAAAAATGGGCAAAATATTTGAACAAGCACTTTCTAAAATAAAATACGTGAATGACCATTAAGCATATGAAAAGATGCTCATCATCATTCATCATCAGGGAAATGCAAATTAAATCTATAATAAGTTATCATTAGAATGGCTCAAATAAAATATAACTGATCACCACAAAGGTTAGGGAAGATGTGGAGAACTAAACTCATACACTGCTAGTAGGAATGTAAAATGGGATGATCACTTTGTAAACAGTTTGGCAGTTTCCTATAAAGTTATACATATACGTACCATGTGACTCAGCCATTTCACTCCTAGATATTTACCCAAGGGAAATGAAATACATTATCAGTAGTTTATTCCTATTGATTGTGTGCCCTGGTATGTATATAATACAATTTATTATGCATTCACCTGTTAATGGACATTTGGGTTGTTTCCAATTTGGCGCTCTTTTAAATAAAGCTGTTATAGACAGTCATATAAAGTCTTTGTGTAGCCGTGTGAATAACTTGCTTTCATCCTACAGAATACAGCTGCATTGAAGGGTTGTCACTTCTGTGATTAGGCTATAAAAGATTGTGACTTCCCTCTTGCTAGCAGACTCTCTATTGTTTTCTTGGCTTGCATTCTCTGATGAAGCGAGCTGCAGTGTTAGAGAGGCCACATGGCATGGAACTCAGGGCAGCTTCCATTGAATAGCCAAAGAAGAGCCAGAGCCCTCAGTCCAAGAGTTTGTGAGGGAATGAATGCTTCCAACAGCTACCGAAAGAGTGTGGCAATGGGTCCTTCCCAGGTGGACCACAGATGAGATTGCTGACTCTTTCATAACAGCCTCATGAAAGACAGTGAATCAGAGGACCCAGTAAAGTCATGCTTGGATTTCTGACCCACAGAAACTGTGAGATAATTAATGTGGATTCTTTTAAGCTATCAAATTTTGGGGTAATTTGTTATATAGCAATAGATGCATAGAACAGGCAATTTTTCTTTCTGGGGCGAGAAAGAATTGTAGATATTATGAGGCTTCTCTAGCCTTCTTTGTTCATTTTTGGACTTTTACAAGATATCTAACCCCAATATTCCTAGAATTCTATAATGGATCCCGATGTGAAAAGTGTATCTTGGTGAAATGCCTCTGTTTAAGATATTTTCACATAACAAATTTCCTATTCTAGTATTTTCTTAGTGGGGGCCTATTTATCATATTTCCATTTCAACAGGTTATATACTATTCTAAACATGAAATATTAAAGTTACAGTGTAAGGATTCTAGTGAGGGTAGCTGAAGAACAGAATTTTTTTAAAGGATGCTTTACCCTTTTTGAGGAGGTAGTATTTGAATCAATGTAACCATTAAAAACATGAATAAATTCCTTTCTTTCTTAAGCCTGTCTCCTTCATACCTTTTTAAACTAATTTCTAGAACTCTTCTGCTTCTGCTAAATGAATCTGCTTTTTAATTTTCTTGTATGTACCACATGGGCAAACATTTCTGCAATTTAATTTATGCCATCCTCTTTGTTATGCACCAGACTGTGCACAACTTGGCCTTTATAACTCCCTTCCTCCTGAAAGCCATTTTTGATTATCCTCACCTGAGCCGGACATTTTCCATTAGCTCCGCCAGCCCTCCTCTCCATCCTGCTCCAGCTTGCCCTCTGTCTAAGGAACAGGTCCACATGGACAGCATCAAAGGGTTCGTATGCTTTCTGGCTTGCTGGTGTGTTAGGCCCTGGGGAGAAGCCACCAGGAGATGGAAGGGAGGAAATAGTTCAGGGTATCTGTTCCTCAGTTTCCCTCCCAATGAGGTCACCTCTGGGTGGTCATGTTCCTCAGTGTAACTTGCCACCCTTCTGGGTTCTGCTTAATAGGAAAGTCAGTGTCACTAAAGAAAATGTCACAGAATGAAAATAAATGTTCTGTTTTTCTTTTATGTTCATTCCAGTGTGATGAATAGTGGGAGTAGGAATCAGCCTCCAGCATATGGAATGTTAAAAGTATATTAAATGATACAAATTTATTTTTGTATAGCTGTAATCTAGATATATACTAGTTTTCTCTTTTTAATGTTATTTGACTTTAATTCCAGTCTATCTTGAGACTTACATAATCAGAGATAACACATTAAATGGATCTAGTGAGAAATGAGTTAGTGAGCACATAACATAATGAGTAAAAGTAAAGAAACAATCAATTAAAAGCCTAACCCTTATCTGAATTCTAGAAAGCTTTTGACTAGATGAGCAATGATAACTGAGTAATAGACATGCTGAGAATTGAGTTGGAATGAGCAGACAGCTGTATTTTCTCATTAAAAATAATAACAACGAAACAGTTTTCTGAAATAATATGTGCTAATTCTGCAACACTGGGAAAATGTCAAAAATCATGATCAACCACAAAATAAAATAATCACTTGAAATTCAGGTTTGTCTTTGTTAGCAAACAAAATTCATATGTTGTGGCCTAATCCCCAATGTGTATCATGAAAGGGGACTTTGGTAGTAAACTAGGTCATGAGTATGGGATTAGTGCCCTTGTAAAGGAGCCCCGGGCCACTTGTTTGTGTACTCCACCATGGAGCGTGCAGCAAGAAGGTTCTGTCTGTCAGGAATGGGCCTTGGCCAGACACTGAATCTGCCAGTGCCTTGATATTGAATCTCTCAGCCACCAGAATTGTGAGAAATAAATGTCTCTTGTTTATAAGCTGTTCTGCTTATGGTATTTTTGTTACAGCAACCTTCATGGACTAAGACAGTCTTTTTGCATTTTTAAAAAAATTCAAATCTCCCTCTTCTTCATCATTTCTCTGGAGCTGTGGGAGAGAATTCCCACAGAATTGTCTGCAAAAAATGCAATTGTTTTAATATCTGCATTTTCCAATAAGGTAGCCACTAGGCACATGTACCTGTTCACCATTTGTGATGTGGCTAGTGTAGCTGAGAAATTCAATTGTTAGTTTTTTTCCATTTTAATTAATTCAAGTAGACACATGTGGCTGGTACCTACCCAAGTGGGTGGCATTGCTATGGAATAGCTCTGGAGTGCTGGCCTTGCCTGTGATCTTCTTAGGTTCAGGCTTTCTCCATTACGCTGACTCATTCATACACAGTCCCTCATTCCACAGAGAGGCCATGATCTCATGTTATTTTTCTGATATGTGTCTATTTCTTCCCACCTGTCCTCACTCTGCTTTGGATTCAACCCAATAAAAAAAAGACCCCAGTTTCTTCTTTGTATAGCACTTAACAATTCACAAAATGTTTTTACACACACTGTTTAGTTTGATCGTCATAATAAATTTAACTAGAAACTATATTTTTCTTAAATGATTTTCCCAAGTGAAAGCTTCCTAATTGATTTGATCAAGTAAAGGAGCTCATTGGAAAGAATGTTTGTCTGACAATATAAACATCAATAATTCTGGGAATTGGTGAGAAAAGTGTACTTAAAATGGTTCAAGATGATAATGTGACAAGAACACTGAATTGGACCCCAGAAGACCTGCGCCTGTCATGGATGATGATAATGATAACAGCAATAATAGCAATGATAATTATAATAGTAATAAAGACATGTATTACCTACTTGCCATATTCCATTCATTGTACTAACTGCTTTATATACACTAACTAATTTAACCCTCACAGTGATACCTGGAGATTTTACAGATGAAGACAATAAAGATTAAAGAGGTTGAGAAATGTGTTCCAGGTAATATATGTTGGGTAGTTGAAGTTATCTTAGGTAGGCCCTTCACCTCTCATAGCTTATTTATTCCCTTTTAAAAATGAGGTTGCTGAACTAGATAATATCTAAGTTCTAGCTCTCTGGAGCAGAGACAACTGAAATGTCTGAATCAATAATCTGATTTTTGACAGTGTCCATTCTGATGTTGGCATGTGTGTTTGTGTGTGTGTACCACGTGTTTGTAATTTTTGCAATTGTGGAAAAGGGTAGCAATGGGGTAGATTAACTCTTTTGAAAAAAGTTATTTCCTAAAATACTTCATTTTTTATTGGTTTTGTTTCAAGGCAGCATGTTTCTATCTAATGATTTGATATCTGTTATCAGATTCAAATTCATCTTTGGAAGCCCTAACCTCCAATGGGATGGTGTTAGGAAGTAGGACCTTTTGGAAGGAATTAGGTTTAGATGAGGTCAGAAGGGTGGAGCCTCATGACGGGATTAATGCCTTATAAGAAGAGGAAAAGACACTAGAGCTTCCTCTCTATGCCATGTGAGACCATAGTGAGAAGGCAGCTGTCTGCAAGCCAGGAATAGTGGCCTTCGCCAACAATGAATCTGCCAGTACCTTGATCTTGGACTTTCCAGCCTCCAGAACCATGAGAAATACATTTCTATTGTTCAAGGCCACCCAGTCTATGGCATTTTGTTACAGCAGTCCAAACTAAAACAGTATCTTCTCGAATCTCCCTGAGAATATGAATTCAATTTTTTAAAAGCGAGGGTAATTATATTTACCACACACCAATTTATTATAAAGATTAAACGAAATAATGTTTACTACAGTGCCTGCGACAGAGTAAGGATGTAAAGCAGCCACATGTATGATTGAAAGGTGGTTAGCCCGGTGGTTAAGAGCATGAATTTTGGCAATCGACTGCTCAGCTTAATACCCTTTCCTACCTACTACTAACTATGGGACCTTAGGAAAATAACTCTTTATTATTATTATTATTCTGCTTCAGTTTTCCCATCAGAAATCAAGAGAACAATCATTGTAACAAGGGTTGAATTAACTATTGTATGTGAAGAATTTGGAACAGTGCCATGAACATTTGAAACAGAGACATGAGGGACATATTAGTATTACCTATTTTATTATTATTTTCTGCATTTGCTTATTCTCAACAGGGGAAGTTACTCTGATGTTCCATTTGGAGCTTCTCTCTTAATCATTATTTATTCATTATTTTTCTTATATATTAACAAATTTGTTTTGTCTCTGCTCACATTCATAATTAAAACTCTTAGCAGATCAATCAGAATTTTTGGCTGGTGTGAGCTCCTTCTGCAGTTTTGTATTCTGATGAGTGGGCAGATATGCACCAGAGATGGGCAGGCCTGAAAGGGAGTGCCAGCAGGCAGCATTCCTGAGCAATAAATGTAGCTTCAGAGTGTGAACACTTCCACCCTGGAGAGTGGTAGATGGTTTTCTTGATAAGCTGAAGGGGAATTGGCCTGAGTTGAGCAGTGCTTTGCTGCAGGGGGGTGACTTGCACTGTGATCTGTGGTCTTCCCCAGCACGTAGGTCTTGTCGATCTTCAGTGCATTGGAAGATGATGTTGATGGCCCAGCAGGCATGGAGGTGAGGGGCTGTGAGGTTGCAGCCCTGGTGCCTCGGTGGTGGTAGATGGCAGGCAAGTTAGTGATGCCCTCATCCCTGTCTCGCCTCAATAATTTTGATGTTTCATGGGTGTAGGTTGGATTTCATCAGGTTTCCAATGGATACGCAAGATTTTCCTTTCAAAATGTTCTTGGAATCATCTCAATAGGGAATTGGTAAACTGGTAAAATGGCAAAGATATGTTCTTAGATTCCTCGACTTTCCAAACAGTCATTATCAGCAGGGGAGTTTCTGGTAAATATAAATATTTTATAAAAATTTGATGTGTTTATTCTTAAGAAATAATGTACTCACTGTGATATTCTATAGGGGATAGTGTTGAAGTATGGCTGGATATATATTTTTTAATTCCATTACCTGCTAGTCCCTAAGAGACACAAATAGGTTAGGATAATGCAAGTTGGGGCTGAGAAAGAGACACAGACTCTTTTAGCATAATTATCAGTAAAAGATATGCTAAGTGGAGATTCATATTAACTGCCTTGGAAATATGATTTTCTGTCAGATACTGTCTCCTGAAGGTAGGCCTTGGGTGAAAATTTTTTCCCATTTCTTTTATTCCTCCTCAGGACCCAAAGTTTTCCTCTGTTCTCCACCCAACACTCCACACAGTTTTGTTCACTGGGAAGAGAATCTACCATAGCCATGGGCAGAACCCCTCACCTTAGGAAGGCAGAGTGGTGTGGTGGAAATTGCATAGACTTTGAAGTCAAGCCAGACCCAGGTTTGACAACTGTGCTCAAGGACATTGCTTAACTTTTTTGAGATTTTATTTTCTTTTAAAAATAGGAATACCAGTGCTTAGTTCATAGAGTTTTGTGAGAATTATTAATAAATCACATACCGTGGGTAAAGCACTAGCACAGTGCCTTATTGCCTTATACACATTAGGTCTTCAATAAATGTTAATTCCTTTTCCCTGTCTCACTGCAGGAATTGGTGAACGAGAAGGTTCACTAAGAAAGGAACTTCAGTAAAGGGAGAAGAAAAAAAATTCAAATATTTTTTAAAAAACAAGCCAAACTCTAGCCTCCAGAGTAGTTATTTTACTGAAATTATATTCTCAAAACATAGTACTTAGTGTTGTCAAAGACCATAATAGCGACTCAGGATACCTGAGTGAGAGCAGATAGATGTAGGTAATCTTGATTTCAGCCATGCCAGGTGCTTATCAGTCTATAACAGTTAAAAGTTGATGACTGTTAACTCCTTGTTAGGAGGTTTTTCCCACTAAGGGTTTAATTAAGGTATTACATGTACCTCTAAGTGGTAGTCATATGCTGTTATACTTATAAGTAGTAAAAATTCACATATGTATTTCAACTATTCCTACCTTCTTTTAGGGCTTAGAAGTTTATAATGGTGGCAGCCCCTATCATGAGACCTTACTTGGGTCCCCTTCCAATGTATTGAAATGCTTTTACTTTCATTCTCCACTTGAGCTCAGTGTTTCTGGCAACTCCCTGTCCTTGTTATGCATTGAGGATAGACTCTGTCTGGTGATATAGTCTACATCGTTATTGAGAGGAGGCATTTTTGGTTCTAGGCCATGATTACTACTTTCTCTGCTTCTTGCTGAGAAATTGTGCTTAAGACCCTAAAACCTACCTCCTAGTGAATTTTTTTGATGAACTTTTAATTTTATAACAGTTTTGGATTTACAGGAAAATTTCAAAGATAATACATAGAAATTCCATCTACTACATACCCAGTTCAGACAATTATCTGCGGCCTAATGTGTGGTCTATCCTGGAGAATGTTCCCTGTGTACCTGTGAAGAATTTGTATTCTGCTGTTGTTGGGTGAAGTATTCTATATATGCCTGTAGGTCTAGTTGGTTTATAGTGTTGTTCAAATATTCTATTTCCTTGTTTGTCTTTTTGTCTAGTTCTATCTGTTATTAAAAGTGGGATGTTGAGATCTCCAAATGTTGTTGAACTATTTCTCCCTTCAATTCTGTGTAAGGACCATACTTTGTTGTTATTGGCCGGTCTCATAATTTTTTGTTGAAACTAGACATTTTGAATATGATAATGTGGCAACTCTGGAAATCAGATTCTCTTTCTTCCTTGGGGATTGGTTGTTGTTGCCTATTACTTTGTTTAGTGCCTTTTCTTAACTAATTTTTTAAAGTGTGTATTTTTTATTGTTTCCAAAGTCTCTTATCTGTTAGCATAGTGGTCAGCTAACAATTTGAAAGAGATTTCCTTAAACTATTAGAACCAAAATACATCAATAAATTCAAATGGTCCAATCTTTGTGTATGAGCCCACATGCACAAAAAAGGACGTGCCTTCGACATTCATATTGGAAACTGACAACTCTGTCTTAGCCTTTACTTTGTCTTTGCATAGAGTCTGAAGGGCAGCTGGAAATGAAAGCTTTGCATCTTCTCATGTCTTCTCTGAATATGATCCCAGCCCTGGGCACGTATGTGGTCAGATTCTAGAATCCCAGGAATATGTGGAAACTTTTCAAAGCCCTTATTCCCCAATGCATCTCAGTCTCCAGCCTGTCCTCCCAGCCTTTTCAGTTAGTATATTGTTTGTTCCAATTGGTATTCCATGCCCCCAGCAGCACTGACTAATACATTTGCCTTTAAATGTTTTTAACAAAGTCTCCCTGGTTAGTCATCTCCGCACTGGCAGAGTTCTGAGTTAGGCAGAATAAAGACAAACCCTTTGAGTTAGGCCTTCAGGGACAACCAGCCATGTCAAAACAACCATAAATCTTTGTGGTCAGAATAAGATGCATTCTGCTTTCTTTCGTGCAAGGAACTTACGCCACAAATGCAGGCTGTTGCCTTTAGAGCTGCCTAAGAAAACTGAGCTGGGGAACAGGAGAGCAGGGGATGGGGCCAGGGTAAGTTAAACACCACAAAGCTTTCCTACCAAAATGTAGTTGTCTTTTATTGATTAAGCATTCACTTTGTTGCTGTAAAATTCAACTGGCTTCCATAGTTCTGATTAAGTTGATTCTGACATATTCTGCCAGTATATTTTCTGTTTTTGTGGAGGGATGGCACTTTGAACTTCCCTACGACACCATTTTTGCTGATGTCACTCTCCCCCGCTATTATTAACAACTTACATTTGTGCGGTATATTTGTTACATTTGATGAGCCCATATCGATACATAGTTATTAGCTAAAATCCATACTTAATTCAAATTTACTGAATTTTTACCTAATTCAAATTTACTCAGTTTTCCCGTTTCGGGATCCCATCCAGACATCACATTACATATAGTGGTCGTGCTTCTTGGAGCTCTTCGGCTGTGACAGTCTCTCAAACATTCTTTGTTTTTGATGATCTTGACAGTTTTCAGGAGTACTAGCCAAGTATTTGGTAGAATGTTGTCAGTTGGGATTTGTTGTCAATTCTGATGTTTTTCTCATGATTAGACTGGAGCTATGAGTTTTTGGAAGGAAGATCTCAGAGGTAAAGTGCTATTTTCATCACATCTTATCAAGGGTACACACTGTCGACTTGACTTTTCACTGTCGATATTGACCTTCCTTACCTGACTCAGGTAGTGTTTGTCAGGTTTCTTACTGGTAAGTTAATCCCTCTCACCTTCTTTTTAATGACATCTTCTTTGAGAGGAAGTCACTATGCTTAGCTTACACGTAAGGAGTGGGTAGTTATGTTCCATCTTCTAGAGTGCAGAGTATCTGTGTCAATTATTTGCAATTCTTCCGCATGGGAGTTTATTCCTTTCTCTCCTGTTTATTTATTTAACTATTTATTTAATCATTTACAGCAGTATGGATTCTTAGATAACTACTTCATACTTTGGGCTATTACCTTATACTACCTGCAAAACTTGTCCCAACTTTGGCCACTGGAGACTCTTTCAGGTGGCGACTGTGTCCTAGGAAATACTTTTTATCTCCATCACTACATTTGTTCCGGCTGGAAAATCATTCACAGCAAATTCTTTACCTGAAGCTGCAGTTGATGTTTCTGACACATAAGAGTCTAGTGCCGATTAGTATTTTTTTTGCCAGATGAGCTTCAAAACAGTTTCTCTTCTCTGCTTTTAAATTTCACAAGTTTTGAATAGTATTTTCTTGTTACGGTTCTTTTTCTGAACATGTGGGAAAGCCCCTGGTATTATTTTCCCTTTTATTGTTTCCATATCCTTTGCAGACAGGTTCTGTTGGGTTTATAACTTTTTATTCAGCTTCCTGTATTGGTCTCTTTACTTCTCTAACTCACATGGTGATAACCTGGTTTACTGGAGCTGAGAGCCTTTCTTGATTTTCCTTTCCCTGTGCTCTCTGACTCAAACATTTGCTTTTCTTTCTATTCTCAACGTTTTCTCTTGAATAGTCCCACATTGAGAGAGATGAAGCCAGTGAGGCTGAGGTTTGTCACACATTCCTTGTTCAAATAAGTCTTCATATCATGATCCTCTTGAGTAAAATAGGCCCACCTAAAAGACAGTATTACTCTCAAACCAACATTGGTCCAGCCCAACTATTGACCTATAATCATCTTGTCTGATTTCCCTTTACTAAGTCCTCTCTTTGCTCTATTTTAACCTAGAATACTAGTTCCATACTAGTTTCGGAATATTTTTCCTCAGGGCACCCCCCAGCAATAATTTTGTTGCTTTGAAATTCACGCAATAAGTTTTTGAGTTCTTTATAGTGATCTTTCTGGGATTTCCCTCTCAAATCTGATCAGACTTCTTAACGACTTGGAAGATCTAACCCAGTTTTTAAGGGAAAGTGATTCAATTGTTCTTATAAAATATTGTTACTTTGAGAGGGATCTTAAAAAAAATTTCTGATTCTGGGTCTTTCTAGGAAATCATTACATCTGTTCTCCAAGGCTTTCCTTCTTTTTATCTAATAGATTTTTTTTTTTTTCAGGTACCAGTCTTCCTTTCTGAAATGGTCTCAACTAAAATGTATTGCTCTTTTCTATTATCTTCTTCAAGAGAAGTTGGACTTGAGTGTTCCACATTTTTAACTTTATAGCCCTCTCCTAACTCATAGCATCTCATTTCCCCTTCATATCTGCCCAGTCTGTTTTAAGATCCCAATATCTTTTTTTAAGGAGCTATCTCTTTCATTACTACTCCATTTGAAACCTTCTATTTTATTTTCCTTCTTCACTACCCTTGTTCTGATAATAATACATAAGGCTCTTTTTTAAACAATTCAAGTTTTTTCTTGATTCTTGGGGTAAATGGGAATCACAGAGTCAGGGGCTGCCAGGCACAGGCCTTTAAATTGCTTTCTCAGTTTCTGGGCATGCAATATTCTCAGTCACTTATTTCTCAACCTCAGCCTAGAAAGAGGACATATTCTCTCTATATAGAGTCTACATTCCTTTTCATTTAGACATTAATAAAATCCACTTTCCTTCTATGATTACAACCATAGTTTAAATCTCTGAACTCTAATAATCATTTTCTTTAATTTTCAATCTCAGAGCCTACTTACTACTGTGTGGTTGAGGCGACTGAAGGATATAGACATGCCACTTGAATTCAAGTTTGGTTTTGTCTCCTCCAGCGCTTTGCCACCTTAAAGCCACTTCAAAATAGCACACACACAAAGAAACATACTTTGGTGAAGTTGATATAGGAGGCAGGCATACCCAGGTCTGGAGCTAAGAATTTTATCCTACAAATTTATTAGAGTTTGTAGCATGTTTTGAATGCAGCCATTGTTCAAATTTTAGGCCTAGTAGGTTGTGATTTGACTGAGAAGTCCATTGCACTGACAGCATACACGATCCTGGGCTAGGAAATAAAATATGCCTAAGTTTATAACACTCATGTATAATACAAGGGTTGAAGTAACTGGAAAATTGCTCTAGTCACTAAAATTTTTCGTATGTATTATCAAGTCTTCACTTTTGGCCTAGATGATATGTACATAGTGATGGCTCCTCAATAATGCATTTCCTCTAGGAATCAAGTCCTGACCTGAACTATATTTGTTGGGAGCGGGTCTCTGCTGCCACAAACACTTCCTTGTATAATATTGACAGCCATGTAATTATCTGTGACCCTCGGTTTCTTTCAGCCTGTGCTTTTTGAGATGTCTTAGCTTTCTATAGAAGTTTCCTGGGGATTTTGAAGATGAGTAAGGGTTTGAGGGGGTAGTCATGTATTCAATATTTCCAGCTCCTACTTAGCCTAAAATCTTTATCTCTCTCTTTTTATATATGTGTGTATATATAATATATATATGTTTAAGATTTCATTTGAATAGAAAAATTATGTTGCTATGAGACATTTGAATGTTACTATTCTCTGCAGGCATAAAAATCCCTATTTTCCCCACCTTATTAAACTTCTTGTGGGGAGCAAATAAAATACAGATTTAAAAAGCCTAAAGGAACTTTAAAACATCATATGAATGTGAGTTAAGATTAGAGACTTTGTTTTTCTTGTCACTAGTGTATCACTCAATCATTTGTTGAGACATTGATTCGCAAATTTAAAAAAGCAATGTGCCGGGTATTTGTGGGGCTGGAACAAGACCACAGATGACAACAAATAGCTCAGGCTGTCATAACAGAGCATCACAAACTGAGTGGCTTAAACAACAGAATTTTTTTTCCCCACTGTTTTGGGGGCTGTAAGTCCAAGATCAAGGGGTCAGCATGGTTGGTTCCTTCTGAGGGCTGTGAGGGAGAATCTAGTCCATGCCTCTTCCCTGGTTTAGGGTAGTTTGCTGGCAGTCTTTGTCTGGTAGATGCAACACCCTCATCTCCATTTTCCTGTTCATGTGGCATTCTCCTTAGGTGGGGATCTGTGTCTGAATTTCCCCCTTTTATAAGTACACCAGTGATACTGGATCACTGGCCCACCTTACTCCATATGACCCCACTGTAACTAACCACATCTTCAGTGACTTTATTTCCAAATAAGGTTACATTCAGAGGTACTTGGGTTTAGGACTCCAACATATGAATTCTTAGGGGAACATGATTTAATTCATAATACCCACATACCATCTGCCTAAATATAAAAGTTATAAATAAAGCTAACAAGCTAACAAATATGATGCATTTTATTTTTCTCTTATGACAAGTATACCTTTATAAACACCTGGAAGGATGGGTTTTAATTTAGAATTCTTGGAATCCTTGGAGATCCATGCTGGATTATGGTGGAATGAAAAGGGCTGGTCCCTGTCTTGCAAAATCCTGCTTTTTCTTCCCACCCCTGCATCACAGATGGTCTTATGCACCTGTCTGTGCACATTCGAGCTACATCCATATACCCTGCAAGGAGCTTCCCTTGGTGAACCCTGGGGTCTTTGCATCACTCACGTTGGTGGTGTAGTCAAATGAATGGACCCAGAGGAAAGGCCTGTAAAGGCCGGTCGGGCAGGGAATTGTGGGGTCCTTAGGCACCTAGACTGTGGCCTAGAATGAGGGCTTTGGGTGTGGTTCAGAATCACAACTGGAGGAGGCAGGATTCTCTATGGGGAGGGTGTCAGGGCAACGGCTCCTCTTGCTTGAGTCTAAGGCCATACTGTCAGTGAAAAAACTTCTCTGTAGGCTTAGGGTTTATTGTCTAGCAAAAAGAAACAAAACATAAATAATAAGCAAAATAAATAAGTAAATTGTATAGAATATCTCAAACTTCCGGCCTCAAGGGATCCTCCCGTCTTGGCCTCTCCAAATGCTGGGATTACAGGTGTGAGTCGCTGTGCCCAGACATATTGAGAGAATGTTCAAAAGTGATAAGTGAGTAATAAAACAAGTAGAACAGATTAAGAAGGACCTGGTGTGTACCTGGGCAGGGGGAAGCTTGAGATTTCACACAATGTGGTCATGGTAGGCCTAACAGAGATGGAGACATGTGAGCAGGGCTTAAGAGAGGTGAGGGGGTGAGTCTATGTGGGATGGAAGCACATTTTGGGAAGAAGAATCTAGCTGATCAAAGACCCCAGGGATGAAGCATGACTGGAGTGCTGCTCAAGCCAGAAAGGAGGCCAGTGTTGCTTGAGTGTTATGTGCATGGGAGGATAAAATAAGAGTTAAAATCAGAGAAACAGTGATGGGAGGTCAGATCATATAGGGCCTTTTAGGTTATTTTAAAGGCTTGGGCTTTTAGTCTGAGATTAGAAGCCCCTGCAGAGTTTTGAACAGAAGAATGACATAATCATTCCAGTTGCTGTGTTGAGAATAGACTATAAGGGGGCTGAGTAAGCACAGAAACAAGGAGACTGTTTAGAAGGCAATTATATAATCCAGAACAAGGATCATAGCAGTAACTTGGACCAGGGAGGTAGCAGGTAGAGAGTGGTAAGTGGTTGGATTTGGGATATATTTTGAAGGTAGAGCCAACAGAACTTCCTGATGCATTGGAATATATACACATATATAATTTACATATACACATATGTATATATGATCATGCATTATAAATAAGCCCATTTCAGTTTATATCAGGCACTCAAATATTTTTAAAGTAATGTATAGACTTTTATGTGTTTATATGATTGTGTAGATGATCATGCAAAACAGATTAAATTTCTTTGTAATTCATACACAGGAAAACATTGAATAAGTAAGGGTCTGAAAATTTTTTCAGTAATTTGAATGGCAGGGTTTAAAAAAAATCTGTGCTTCTCTTAAAGAATGTGTATATATATACACACACAGAGAGAGAGAGAGAGAGAGAGAGAGAGAGAGAGAGAGAGAGATTAAGGTTGACTTCATGGTTTTTCCTCTTAACATTGGAAGGGTGGGTTTGTGGGTTTGTCATCAACTAAGAAGGGAAAGGCTATGCATAAAAAAGGTTAGGGGGAAAAGATTAGGAGTCTAGTTTTAGAGATAACTGAGTTTGAGATAGTTATTAGATATCCAAGGAGGATGGATATTGAGTTGATAATTGGCTACTCAGCTCTGGGAAGGCTTCTAGGCTGGAGTTATAAAACTAGAATCATCAGTATAGAGATGATATTTATGACATTCTCATCTATGAGAATAGATGAGATCATTAAGGGAGTGAAACTTGATGGGAGAACACCAAGGAGAGAGCCCTGGGACAGCTCAACACTGGAGATGGTGGGGAAGAGAATGCTCCTCAGACAGAAGTCTGAATAGAGACCAATGTTACAAAAGGAAAGCACAAGAGGGTGTGGTGTGTTGGAAGCCAAGTGAAGAAAGTGTATGGAGGAAGACAGAGTTACTGATTGTGTCAAATACTATCGATAAGTAAAATCAGGTTAGAGCTGAAAAATGACCTTTGGATTTAGCTAATTGGAGGTAAATCATGACCTTGACAAAAGTAGTTTCATTGAAGTGGTGGGGAGCAAACATCTGCTTGTAATGAGTCTAAGAGGAAATTGGAGGAGAGAAACTGGACACAGCAGAGACAGCCATCATGAAGAGTTTTGCTGCAAGGAGGTGCAGGGTGAAGGATCAGCATTTGGCAGGGAAAGTGGGGTAAGGTGAAGTTTTTTTTATGATGGGAAAAATAACACCATGCTTGTATACTGAAGAGAATTATCCAGTAGAGAGTAAAGAAACGATGCCTTTGAGTAGAAGAGAATTCCAGTAGTAATGTTCTTGGGTCCATCGGAGAGGATGGGCTCAAATGTTTTCAATGAATAAGTTCACAGAAACACTTTCACGTGTTTATATGGTTATGTAGATCATTGTACAAAATAGCTTACATTTCTGCCTTATTCACACAGGAAAACATTGCATAAGCAAGGGTTTAAATTTTTTTTCAGTAATTTGAATGGCAGGAATTTAAAAAAAATATCTCCTCATTGATTCTCTTAAAGAATGATAAAGATTCTCTTAAAGTGCCTTGAGTTGTACCTCCTTTGCAGGTGGAAGTCTGTAGGGTTGTTTATTTAGGTCGTGGTGACTAGAGGGTAGGATCAGAAGTAAAGAAAATACTTACTGTGCAAAGATAAGATGTTTTTATCAGAAGGGACAGTTTTGATATCTTGGAGTTCTGGGATAATGAGGTTTAAATCATGCCTCTGGGTGGGAGAAATGCAGTGACGATGGATGGTTTGGTGTTGAAGAGGGTGAAAAGTTACAAAGAAATTTCTTCTGAAAATTGGATTTAACAGTTTGAGGCATTTATATTTTGTCTTTCTGATAGAAAATAATACAGCATTCTGCCGAAGCTAACCAATTCCCTCAATAAATAAGATTATGGGTGGGTATATACATATATATAATTTACATTTTAAAAATCTGTTACAGATATACTTAGGTCTTGAATTAATTGATGAGATTTGTTTATTTGGTTATCTTTCTTATAAAATATATTAAAAGTACTGCTTTAAACTGTAGGCACACAATTAAAACAAAATGTGAACATTATATTTGATTTAAAAGATATATTAAAATGAATGCCTTTTATTATTTTACATACTGAATTTTACACAATCAACATTCTATTGAAGAGAATAGATTCTAAAGAACAATGAAAGCACAGGTAGAAAATAAATAACTACAAAAGACTGATTCTGATTTTTTTTTCTTGTGTCCTGAATACCCTATACTATCTTTGACTACAAGGATGTCTTGCTTATGTGATAAAGAGGCCCAGAAGTGACAAAAAAATACTCGCTAATGAATAATGCATGTGTTCATAGCAGTGGTCAAATTATACTGTTTCCTAGTGGATACCATTTTTCTTCATTGAGTGGGACACTACAGAGTTGGATGTTAATTGCTCCCACAAATACAGTTTTGCTCTTCACAATAAGCATTAAGACATGTCCTTGGAGCTCTGTGACTTCATCATACACCACCTAAAAAGGAAAAGAATAATGAAAATATAATTCAGACACACTTAAATACACTTTCTTTCAAATATTGCTTTTAATAAAAGAAATTTAATTGCTAACATCCTGTACCCTGGAACAGATAGGTTAATGTTAGAATCTTTCATTTCTAACTTTCAATCTGAAAAGCTAAAGGTTCCACTAACATAATGGAGTTTAATGACTGACTATTTCTCTAAGAATCTTAGAATTTACTGATTCCACTAAGAATTGCCCTCTCCAAATTTAGTAAGACTGTAAATTACTGTCTCTAGGGAGAAATTTAAATACCCTTCACCCTTTAACTGTCCTTGAATTCTCTGTACAATATTGGTAATAGAACACCATTTTTCTTAGATCTTATTCCTTCTGTAAGTTAACAATAATTTATTATATATTTTAAAATAACTAAAAGAGTAGAATTGGAATGTTCCTAACACAAAGAAATGATAAATGCTTGAAGCAATGAATGTTTCATTACCCTGATTTGATCATTATGCATTGTATGCTTGTATCAAAATATCACATGTACCCCATAAATATGTGCAACTATTATATATTCATAAAAATAAAAAGAAGAACATCATTTTTCTGTGTTGAAAGGTAACAAGGAAAGACAGATCAATTTCTATTATTTCCTTGTGCTATTTAAGTGCAGTACATTGTGAAGAAGTCAATCTATGGTTACTTTTATTTATTTAAAATTGCTTAGTTTTTAATTATGAAAATACATGTTCATTAAATGAAATATGTATGAAACCAAAAAATAAGTACAGAAAATGAAAGAAAAAATCTGAATTTTCACCATTGGGAGATAATTACAGTTAACATTTTGATGTTCTTTTTGTTTTCTATATATAATCACTTTTTGAGAATCTGACTTGTAATTATGCTGTATATACAGTTTTCTGTCTTGTTGTTTTTCTTGTAACTATTTTTATTAAAAGGGATCTGTTCAGCTGTGTTTTAAAATGTCCAGAATGTGAGTTACAGACATCACCGTTGGGGACTCACAGTGGTAAAGAGACTTACAGGTGTAGTACGCTGAAGAAATTAGTTATCCATCATGTAAGGAGGTGTGAACCGAGTGGAAATCTGACATGGTTGCCAGGGAAATGTCTTAGAACACATTTAGACAAGGAATTTCATATGCTCTTACAAACTCGCTTGCTTTTTACAGCCAAGTCATAAGATAGAAACTTTCTTAATATATGCAAAAAAAAAAAAGAGAGAAAAAAAAAGCAGAAGAGACAGCGTGAGAAGGAAGGGAGCCCTCTGAGTTCACTGTGCAGTCTCCTCAGTGTGTATGGGTGTGGTTTCTGGTCCTTCACACACTATAGGTCTACCATTTATGAACCCATTAATTTATCAATGAAATTCAGTTCAAGATCAATGAGTTAGCTGCTCTGAAAAATGATTCATTTATCAAGTAAATAATAATTCCATCCAGGGACCTGAAATGCAATACAATGTTAATCCAGTCTACCCTGCTCCATGTGACTGCTCCTGGCTACCTCCTCTTCCAGAATCTTACTCTCATTCCACACAGGAGACTATCTTTTAGTTGTCTACTATTGCTCATGCACATCATTCCATTTCATCTATTGAGTTCTCCTGGGTTAATAAAAAAATCTCAAAATCCTAGCACTGTCATTCATGTTCTTTAACTACAGTTGGATGCCCAGTGTTGCCTGGAAATCTTTCTAGGACTTCATAGTAAACTCTTTTTCCTTTTCTCTGAGTGGCTATTTTGAACTGTCTGAACTACACTCCATTTTCCTTCTTACAACACTTTCAGCAGACGAACTCCTCTCTTATTTTACAGAGAAAACAGATAAAGGGGTCCTCAAAGTGTTACTGTATATGAAGTAGAAAATTGGAACAACTCTAAGTATTAGGCCTTTGGAAAAGTCTGGCTTAAGGACTCTGTGAACTGTATGAATAAGCTCTAAATTGTAAATTTTTTAAAAAAAATCAATAATTTATATTTACATAACTCTGTTGTCAACTGTATGTTTTATCATTTGCATAATCATCATAATAATCCTTACCTTTTAGCCTTGTGGGGAAGAATAAATGAGATAATGAATATAAGTCCTACTACAAAGCCTGGCGCATATTAGACACTAATAAATTATAGCTGTAAAATAACCATCAAATACACAAAAAGGAACAGTTGTTTCTTGATATTGTGTATCAGCTGACTGGAGAAAACCCTTCCAGACAGAATGGAGTCTCGCAGATATTTAACAAGATGAAAGTCTGAAGAGATGACTTTAGGAATTAATTGCTTTCCTGGTTAAAATACAAACATTTGAACTTCCAAAATTTATATTACTTAGTAGATTTTTTTCCCTGAGCTTCATTATGTAAAAGTTATTTTCTTAAAAGTGACAGGTTTTATAAGCATGTAATCATGGCACATCACAGATGATATATATCTATTTTAATTGCTTTACAGCATCCATAATGTTGTTAAAAAAAAAGCACTTGTTTTTTAACTGTGCAATGACTAATTAATAGGTAATGCTAGCGAGGTGCTCAGATGATTATATTCTTCAAGATTTTTCCACCAAATAATTTAATATATATTCTGCCTTCACATAAAGAGAACCAAAAATGGACAGCTCTTTTAATTTCTCTTTATAATAATTTTTACCTATAGGCACGAGCCAAGTCTTCACTATCTTCTGACAAATACTGAATTTGTGTGTTTGGAATTATTACATCAAATATAAAACATTTAAAGTAATTAGTATCTATTAACTTATATACAAGCATTCACTGTACATTATTGAGGGAAGAGTCTAGTAAATCATTCTAAGGTGTATTTTCATGATTGCAATGGGAGAACAATAAGATGGAAACTGAAGTGTCTCTGGTGCTTGCTGGTGGGAAGAGGTTTGAGGAGACAGAATCATAAAAAAGAGCTGAGAAGTGAGAATCAGGCAGTTCTGGGCTTGGAATCTAGTCGTGTGACTCCTGGACCTCAATGTCTTTATTTACAAATACAATTTTCATCATGTTGTAAATATCAAATGAGATGATGATACAGATGACCATAGCTATCGCTTACTGATTGTACCATATACCTAGTATTGTGCTAGATAATCACTCCATATTCTGCAAAAGATTTTAAGTCAAATAAAACACATGGAACATTTCTGTTCTGTCCTTTCTAATTTTCCTTTTATATAGTATTTATAACAGGGTAATATCTAAGAAAAGGATACAATGTACAAAATGCATTGACTATAACAATGTAATTCTCTTTTTTTTTTTTTGAGACAGAGTCTCACTCTCTTGCCCAGGCTAGAGTGAGTGCCGTGGCGTCAGCCTAGCTCACAGCAACCTCAAACTCCTGGGCTCGAGCAATCCTTCTGCCTCAGCCTCCCGAGTAGCTGGGACTACAGGCATGTGCCACCATGCCCGGCTAATTTTTTCTATATATTTTTAGTTGGCCAATTAATTTCTTTCTATTTTTAGTAGAGACAGGGTCTCACTCTTGATCAGGCTGGTTTTGCTCTCCTGACCTTGAGTGATCCGCCCGCCTCGGCCTCCCAGAGTGCTAGAACAATGTAATTCTCTTATAGAATAGAAATTCTGTATTTCTAAAGAATCATGTTTTAAAAAAGTATGGTTTTTAAGAAGATGTCAAATGTGGTAGCGTGGAAAGAGGCTTTGGAGCCAGGATCCTGGCTCTGCTTCCGAAAGCTGTGTGGCAGCTACCTGAGTTCTTACTTCTGGCCGCAGCCCCACCTGGAGCCCAGTCGTGTTTCTCACCACGATTTGTGCATGACAGGGGTTTTCAGGGAGTCTGCTGACAAAGTCTATTGGGACTCACTCTGGGAAGTATCCAATAGACAAGCTTGGTCTCCTATCAAAGCCCTTATGTTCGAAGGGCAGAGCCTCTGTCACTTGGCCGTGACCCTGACCCAGCCTCTCGTGTCTGGGCATTAAGGAGAGAGAGGGCTGGGAATAAAAATAAAAAGAACTATTTTCATGAAAGGCTTTGTAAGACATTGGTATGCAATGTAATATCTCTTTTGTATTCCTCTAAGTGATTTATATAAAGAGGGGAGTGAGGTCATTCTCTCCCACTTCACACAACATTGCACAGCTTTGGCAGTTTGAGAAATCCCAGCTGTGGTGAGTGGCTGATGCAACGGGACTCAGTGAGGAGGTGGAAGTGGGGGAGACATTTAAAACAAGGTAGATGCCATGTGAGAACTCACTGGGCTCTCTGGTAGGAACTGAGCTTATGAGTAAGGACATCTAGTAAGTAAAGTGCCCCTGAGGACGCACAGAAGTCATTGAGGGATTTAGCACAGACATGAGTTCCTATGTCACAACTGTGGGTAAGAGAAAGTAAAATCAGAGTTAAAATTGGTTTTTTTTGCATTTCTTATGAATATTCTTGTTGTATTGATACAAACATGGAGCAAAATGGGAGAAAAATTAAAATATTGTTGCTTTTTTTCCTTATGACTCTCTAAATTCAACCAGCTTCCTTGCCAAACTTGTTTATATAATGACCTCTTATTGTCCTGATGACTACTACAAAAATAGTCATTTGTGCATGCATTGCTTCAAATTTCTGCTGCTTTGGAGTACGTACAGATTGGAATTGGTTATGCATGGACCATGGTTTTTGAAGCAATTTAAAACATATCTAGAGTATAAACAGTGTGTGTTCATGCTGCAAATAGAGATCGATTGAGGGAGTATTGTAGTGATTTCTAATCAGTGGGCCATAGATGTGTGAGGACCTAGAATTATTGCAAGCCATCAGAAAATTTATGTGTATAGTAAGCATTATCAAATAATCTTCATGCATGTGTCTCTACTACTGTTTTTATAGTACAGAAAGCTTAAGATAAATAAAACACAAAAGTTTATTTAAATTCTGCTGAATTGTGAGTGGCTTTTTGTTATTATGTGTTTCCTCAGATTGAAGATGCTGATGTATAGCATGGAGTCTGAGAAGTTACTTGATAGTGAGGTAGAAGGTCTTGTACTAAAAGTATGAAAAGAAACAAGTGATATATTATGAGATATATATCTCTAGGTGTTGACATTATGACAAATAATAAAATTCAAATAATAAAGTGTCAAAATATCTTCCCTTACTAATTTAGAGAATCTGTGCGTATGTATGTGCATATATTTTTTTTACATTTTATTCCCACACAAAGTGTCACTTATAAAACTACTCAAATACTTAATAACACATCTTCTTAGAAGTAACAAGTGTTAAAAGTACTAAAAAAGATGAGACATTTTCCCCATACTCAAGATGTTTATGATACGGTAGAAAAAAATGTGTAGGACTAAATAAATGATTCTAAGTGTGGTGTACGAGTCCCAGAGGTGAGAGTATTAACAAGGTTACGTTTGAGGTCAGCCTCAAAGTAGGCAGAGAAGGGCAGAGAGGGGTGAATGGCAACATGAATTCCATCACTAAAGTCACAGAAACCATTCAGGAAATGATAAACTGTCTGATGTGACCATAGAATATGGCAAGTATGGGGCAATAAAAGGGTATGAGCACCCAAATATTCTTGATTGATTTTGACAAAGGTGCAAAAAACATGTGATGGAGAAAGAATTGCCTTTTCAATAAATGGTGCAGGAGTAATTAGTGTCCATGGGGGATTTAAAAAATATACTGATGTAAACCTCACACTTTATTAAAAATTTAACTCAAAATGGATAATGTACTTAAATATAAAATGGAAAACTAGAAACTATAAAATTTTTAGAAAAAATATAGGGGAAAATCTTTGGGACTCAGTGCTAGGTGAAGAGTTCTTAGACTTGACACCAAATTAATGGACCATAAAAGAAAAAATTATAAGTTGGCTTCATCAAAATTAAAAATCTCTATGAAGAGGATAAAAAGATAAGCTGTAGACTGGGAAAAAGTATTTGCAAACCACATATCTGACAAAGACCTAGTATCCAGAATATGTAAGGAACTCTCAAAACTCAACAGGAAAAATGCAAACTATCCAATTAGAAAATGGTCAAAGACGTGAAGACATATTACACAAAAGAGGATGTACAGATGGTAATTAAGCCTCTGAAAAGAAGTTCACCATCATTAGTCATTAGGTAGTTGAAAATTAAAGCCACAATGAGATACCACTCTATACCTATCAAAAGAACTAGAATGAAAAATAATGATAATATTAAATGCTAGACAGGATGCAGAGAAACTGGATCACTCGTACATTGCTGGTGGGAGTGTAAGATGGTATAGCTTCCCTGAAAAATAGTTTTGCAATTTCCTGTAAAACTAAGTATACAACTACCACATACTCTAGCAATTATACTCTCAGACATTTGTCCTAGGGACAAATTATGCTCACACAAAAACCTATACATCAATGTTTACGGCAGCTTTTATTCCCTATATCCCCGAGCTGGAAGCAACTTAGATGTCTTTTAGTAGGTGAACAGTTAAACAACTGTGGTATCTCCATGCCATGGAATGGTACTCACTAATGAAAAGGAACAAACAATTATTATATGCAGCTACTTGGGTGGATTCTAAGGAATTACAGTGAGTGAAAAAAACATCTAAAAATGTTATAAACTGCATAATTCCATTTATATAATATTCAAAGTGACAAAATTATATGGATGTAGAATAGATTAGTGGTTGCCAGGGGTTGGGGAGGGGAGAGGTGTCTGAGGCTAACACAGAGTGGCACAGGTAATCCTTGTGATGGTATCTTCCGTATCTTAACTGTGGTGAAGATGACATAGCCTATTCATGTGATAAATTGCACAGAGTCAACACACACACATAACATAAGTGGGCATGTAAAACCGGTGAAATCTAAGTGGGGTAAGTGGATTGTACCAATGTCAATTTCCTGGCTGTGATATTGTAGTTATGCTAGATCTTATCACTAAGGGAAAGAGATGGAGGGTATTTGAGTTCTTTCTGTATTATTTCTTACAACTGTGTGTGACTCTATAATTATCTCAAACTAAAATAAGAAATAAAAGAGTATCAGGATAATATTGCTCCAAGAGACAACTTAGGAAAATTACTGAGTCAAGTTTTAGGGGTTGTGAATGCCATGTTTAAGATTTTGCACTTTCTATAGCAGGCAGTGAGAAACCATGACAAAAAAATTTCAGCAGAAGAATAATAAATATGAGTAGTTTCTGAAAGACACCTGAGGCAGAAATGTGAAGGATTTAATCAAAAAACACAAGACATGAGGCAAATAGCAGGCTACTGTAACAGCC
Organism: Cheirogaleus medius; assembly: GCA_008086735.1. Taxonomy (NCBI): domain Eukaryota; kingdom Metazoa; phylum Chordata; class Mammalia; order Primates; family Cheirogaleidae; genus Cheirogaleus; species Cheirogaleus medius. The sequence continues at coordinate 41,239,400 of VBSM01002616.1, forward strand.
AAGGTGACAAGGAGCTCAAACAGAAAAACAGCAATGGAACAGAAAGGAGATGGTGGATTGAAGAGGCAGGCGGCTGCCAAGTAGAACTGTCAAAACTTGGTGATGAGTTGGAAAGGTGCGTGAGGAAGAGGGAGGTGTCATTAGAAGGTATCTCTTGAGATGACGAACAGATGAGGAAAGCCTGGTTTAAAAGCACCTTGGAGACAGTTAAATGGGGCTCTCCAATAATCAGGTAGAAGCGCAGATCAAAAGCTTGAGAGAGAAGCCAGGGCTTGAGGAAGAAATTCAGTTGCAACTTACATATGGGTGATAAATGAAAATGTGGATACAGAAGATAATTTTGAAAGCACATAAATGAAGAGGAGATGAGGGTGCATCCATCATGGGACTTCAGCAAACAACAATATTTCAAGAGGAAGAATGGCAATGAAGGAAAATGAGAGAGTGTTTAGAGAAAATGGAAGGGAATTAAGAAAAGGAACATCGCTAGAATCTAAAGGAAGGTTTCAAGAAAGAGGGTGTGGTCATCAGTAGCACTGGGGAGAGGATGGCCTGAAGGCTCTTTGGATTTAGCAATTAGGAGTCTATTGATGCCACTTGAATAAAGCACAATTAATAAAGTTCAGAATCCACATTACAAAGGATTAAAGGATGAAGAGGAAGAGGAAGTGAGGAAGTGAGAGCAGGTTATGTGAGTTAATTTTGCAAAAGTTTGAAGGTGAGAGGGAGGGAAAGAAAATTTCCTTAGAAAGGCTGAGTGGAGGAATTTTCTAGTTTCATTTTTTTAAGAGCTCTGAGTGGAGGATACAGTGCATAAGGCAACCTTAAGAAAAGAAGAGCAAATAATCAGCTGAGCAAGATACAGAGGAGATGGGAAAAGACGGAATCAAGAGAATAAATGTAGGGGTTTGCCTTAGAAAGAAGTTGGGGAATTGGATTTTCAAATTGGATATTATGAGTGAATTAGAGAGCTACTTATAATATGAATTAATTTGTGTTTTGTCTTTATTTTTTTCTGTTTTTCAAAAGAGATTTTCTGAGATTTACTGTTATACACAAGGTAGTTTATATAAAATTATGCAAGGGAAATCAGGTATAGGAGACTAAGGTTAGAGAAAATAAGATGAAGTGAAGGAGAGTATTAGTATGCAAAACAAGTCTTGTGTTCTTGCAGCAGGTGAACTACAATTTGAAAATTGGTTCATAAAAGCTTTGAAAGCAGTATCTGTATTTTCCAGTGCCCATAGCATCTAGAACAGTGATCAGTATACTGTGACTATTTTGGGAAATATCCTTCCTTTATGGAATAAAGCTGCCAATTACTGCAAATTCTCCATATTTGGTTGTTAAGCTGAAAAATGTAAGAAAAATACAAAATGACTGGACAAGAGATGAATCATACTCACAATTTCATTGTAAGTGGGGTCTGTACATTTTGGAACAGATTTTGTTTTCCTCCTACGAACTTCACTGGGATATGGTAAAAGATAAAATTCAACATGTGCACTGGGCGCAGAGCCATCTGGGAGATGCTGCAAAGGAAAATGGTTATAAATATTAATGAGTGTTGCTATCAAAGAAAACAAATACATAACTACTAAATATCCAGACCAAAGGCAGGATCAGGATTTATTACAGTCACTCTGTTTATCATAAAATAAGAGAAAATCAAAAGAAATACATCACTGTTCAAAAATAATCCCAAACAACAGTTTAAAAGGGTAAAATTGTGTTTAATTGTGCATCTTAAATTAAAGGTTGTGCCAGAGAACTATATTTAAAAGTCCATTACATTTCATTTACTTTAATTTTTTTACAGTAAAAGCTAAATTTGCATTTTTGACAGATATGGTCAAGAGATGAATATTAGCCACAAGCAGAGGCAGGAATTAAATGCCTCATGATGCTGTACACTACTTGCAAATCAAAAAATTCCAGTTTAACACAGAAAATGAGATGTAGCCATTTAATGATATGTATATATAGTATATAATATCACATTTTAAAGCATAATTTAATTAAAATATTGATTAGACCTTCAACTTTGATACACTTACAAGATTTTAAAATGGTTATAATAATTTTATTATCTAAATTACTCTAAATTATAATGTATTGGCTAATCCTTTTTAAATTGTGTTCTGTGGAGCTCCAAAAGTTGCCTAAGGAGTTGCCTGAATAGCAAAACCAAATGGGTGGATCTCTGGACCCTCACTCCACCCCCTACTTCTTCCTAACCTCCTCCCTCCCGAGCTCCCCCATTCTGGCTTCAGAACTTCTCTCCTTCTTTTCCTTCTTTCCTTCAAATCTATTATGGATATTTTGATTTCTTAATATATCATTTGAAGAACGAGTCCACTGTTTCAAAAATTTGGAAGCCATCGTTCTTGAAAGAAATGGATTCTCTCTCTGTGATCTTGACCAAATGAAGAGTAAATGGTACTAAAACTCTGAATGTCTGGTTTGATAAAATGAGAAATGTTCGTGTAATTTATTTTTAAAGAAGATGATTTAAATGTCAAATGAGGAATTAAGTGCTTGTTTTGTCGACTACATTCTTACTATCAAATCCATAATTTTCAACAAACATATTTTAATGCTTTTAAATATTGTGATATTCACATGTGGGCATCCTGTGCCACTCCCAACCCCATTAGCTTTAATTCTCTTTCTTCAGTAGTCAAAAAGCATATTGGAAAGCAAGAAAACATGGTATGTAGTATTATAGGACTTTTATTCAGTTTTAATTTCCATGGTAAAAATTATATCATTAGGGAATTTTGGCTCTTTATTATCGTTACTAGCGAATTAGATAAAATTCATCTGGACACACCCACATGTCAAGAGGCTGAGAATAAGAACTGCCGCTTTAGATGGAGCTCAAGGTATACATCTCCTATTTGATATCCTCCCCCAGGAGGGGGAGCTCTAAAATCTATCAATGACATAATGGAATCTTCAGTGGCAAAGAAATAAGCTGCTACTAATATTTGAGAGAGTAGTGGTTTTTTGTTTTGTTTTGTTTTTGTGAGAAGAATGAAGTGGTAAAAGTGTTTCTGCTCTGTGTTATTTTCTCTCTTTTCTGCTGTGGGTCTTGAGGGTATCATACCTATAATCCCTGTAGGATCCAATTGCGTGCTTAAATCATGTTTCTGGAAATGGACTTTCTGATTGCAAATCTGGGCCCCCAAATATGCCAGCTATATGGCTTTAGGCAGGTGTGATGGCTCATGTTGTACGACAATTTAACCATGTCATGGGATGCCAGCTCTCTGGTTAAACATTATTTCTGGGTGTGTCTGGGAAGGCTTAAGCACCAGATAAAAGACCTAAAACTTTTATGTGTGCCCTAAAAGAGATCCTTATCTCCTGCATTGGTAGGGCTGAGATTACTTAAAATCAAATGCAGAATCTCATCCTGCCCCTGGTTGAATGATAACGCAAGTTGAACCCCCAGCTTCCCAAGGTGTCTACTGTTAAAGTAAACGCATTGGTTGGAAAAGAATGGGATCCTGTAAGTTGGGATGGGGATGTGTGGGAAGACCCTGATGGAATTTGGGACATGGAACTACTAAATTCTGATGAGTCTTCTTTTCCAGTGGGAATGGTTTTCCCATCCCCAGTGGTATCAGCTTCTTCACTTTCCTGTACCCTCTGAGAGCATTAATCCTGCACTGCCTGGGGAAATGGTAGTGGCCTCTTCTGAGGCAGCTGCCATGCAAGACAATGCTGATGTTCCTGAGAAACCCTATCCCACTCTCACCCCTCTTTACTTCTGGACCTATAACTACACTAAAGTCCCAGCAGCCCCTAAAGGTGAGGTTCAGAGTGTGACCTCTGAGGAGGTGCGCTGCACTCTGAAAGAATTGCTTGAGTTTTCTAATTTATACAGCCAGAAATCTGAGTAATGAGTGGGAATGGATACTAAAGGTGTGGGATGATGGTGGAAGCAACATAAAGTTGCATAATTTGATTTTTTGTTATGGGCTCACTGAGCAGAGATTCTGCATTTAATGTTGACGTTCAGGGAGCTAGAAAGTGTTCTTACAATTTGTTAGGTTGGCTGACACATGAACCAAAAGATGGTCCATGGTGAGTGAGTTGGAAATGCCAGACGTGCCTTTGTTTGTTATAGAAGAAGGGATTTAAAGGCTTAGGGAGAGTAGAATGTTAGAGTGGATTTGTTGTTTAAGACCTACTAACCCACACTGGTAGTGTTCAGAAGACATATCTTTTACCAATACTGTGAAAAATAAATTTAGGAGGGGAGCCCCAGCATCCTTGAAGAGCTCTGTGATTGTTCTTCTCTGTAGGCCAGACCTTACAGTGGGAACTGCTGAACTGGAAAACCTAAATGCAGTGGGAGTAATTGGATCCCAGGGGGCAGGGCCAAGTGGTGGCACAAAACCACCAAAGGCAAAGGTGGGCGTGGTTACCATAATGGAAAGCAGCAACCAAGCAGCAATCAGAATGGTCTGACTCATGCAGGCCTATGGCATAGGCTAGCTGATCATGGTGCTCCTAGAAGTGAAGTAGATAGGAAGCCTCCTAAATTCTTACTTGATCTTTATAAGCAAAAATAAATTCTAGGTCAAGTGAGCAACAGTCTAACCTGAATCATGAAAACAGAGAGTCACAGCCCCTCAATCAATTCCCAAAAGTGAATCAGTTTGGGAACACTACCCAAAATTTATCCTGTTATTCTTTCTCCAAAAAGACCTATGAGTTTTTACCAGGGTAACTGTGCACTGGGGAAAAGGAAATAACCAGACCTTTTAGGAACTACTGGACACTGGCTCTGAACTAACACTGATTTCAGGAGACCCAAAATGCCACTGTGGTCCACCACTCAGAGTAGAGGCTTGTGGAAGTCAGGTGGGCAATAGGATTTTAGCTCAGACCTGTCTCACAGTGGGCCTCGTGGGTTCCCAAATCCATGCTGTGGTTATTTCCTCAGTGCTGGAATGCATAATTGGAATAGATGCACTCAGCAGCTAGCACAATCCTTACACTGGTTTTCTGATCTGTACAGTAAGGAGCATTATTGTGGAAATGATCAAGGGGAAGTCACTAGAACTGCCTCTACCTAGGAAAATAGTAAGCCAAAAGCAACCACATTCCTGGAGGGATTTCAAAGTTTAGCGCAACTATCAAGGACTTGGACGATAAAGGGTGAATCCCACCACATTCCCAATCAATTTGCCTATTTGGCAAGACAGATGGATGTTGGAGAATGAGAGTAGATTATCATAAGGTTAACCAAGTGGTAACTCCGATTGCAGCTGCTATACCAGATGTGGTTTCATTCCTTGAGCCAATCAGCACATCTCCTGATACCTGATTTGCAGCTACTAATTTGGCGAGTACTTTTGTCTCTCAATACCGGTTAACGAAGACCACCAGAAACAGTTTGCTTTCAGCTGGCAAGGCCAGCAATACATCTTCATTGTCTTTCATCAGGGGTGTGTCAACTCTCCAGCCCTATATCACAATTTAGTCCACAAGGATGTTGATCACCTTTCCTTTCCATAAGATATCACACTGTCCATGACATTGATGACATTATGCTAATTGGGTCTAGTGAGCAGGAAGCGGCAACTACTCTAGACTTACAGGTGAGACTTTTGCATGTCAGGGGGAGGGACATAACACTGACAAAAATTCAGGGCCCTTTTACCTCAGTGAAATTTGTAGGGGTCCAGTAGTATGGATCATGTCGAGATATCCCTTCCAAGATAAAGGATAAGCTGTTGCATCTGGCCTCTCCTATAACCAGGAAAGAGGCACGATGCCTAGTGGGCCTATTTGGATTTTGGAGGCAATATACTCCTCATTTAGGTGTGTCACTCTGGCTCATTTACTGAGTGACCTGAAAAGCTGCTTGTTTTGCGTGGGCCCCAGAGCAAGAGAAGGCTCTGCAATAGGTCCAAGCTGTTGTGCAAGCTTCTCTGCCACATGGGCCATATGATCCAGCAGATCCAATAGTACTTGAAGTGTCAGTGGCAGAAAAGATGCTGTTTGGAGCCTTTGGCAGGTCCCTATGGTGAACTGCAACACTGGTCCTTAGGATTTTGGAGTAAAGCCCTGCCATCTTACGTGGATAACTACTTCCCTTATGAAAAACAGCTCTTAGCCTGCTACTAGGCCTTAGTAGAGACTGAACACTTGACCATGGACCACTATGTTGGCACGTGCCCTGAGCTGTCCATCACGAATCAGATGTTATCTCACCCACCAAGCCATCAAATTGGATTTGCATGACAACACTCCATCATCAAATGAAAGTGGCATATACATGAATACATGATCAGGCCTGAAAGGCCTTGATGGCACAATAAGTTACATGAAGAAGTGGCCCCAATGCCCATGCTGCAGGATTGCCTTCTTTCCTCCAGCCTACACCTATAGCCTCATGGACCCTAGAATTGGTTGACAGAGAAAGAAAACACTGAGGCCTGGTTTGCAGGTGGTTCTGCACAATATGCTGGAACTAGCTGAAAGTGGACAGCTGCAGCACTGCAACCCCTTTCTGGGTCATCTCTGAAGGACAGTGGTGAAGGGAAATGAAATCATCCCAGTGGGCAGAACTTCAAGCAGTGCACCTGCTCGCTCACTTTGCTTGGGAGGAGAAATGGCCAGATGTGCAATTAGAATATGTACTAATTCATGAACTGTGGCCAATGGTTTGGCTGGATGGTCAGGGACTTGGACAGAACATGATTGGAAAATTGATCACAAGGAAATCTGGGAAGACTTATGTGGATAGATCTCTCTAAATGAGCAAAAAACATGAAAATATTTGTGTCTCATGTGAATGTTCATCAAAGGATGACCTCAGCAGAGGAGGATTTTAATAATTGAGTGGATAGGATGAGCCATTCTACGGATACTGGTCAGCCTCCTTCCCCAGCCACTCCTGTCATCGCCAAACAGGTTCATGAACAAAGTGGCCATGGTGGTAGGGACGGAGGGTTTGCCTGGGCTCCAGAATATTGGCTTTCATTCAACAAGGCTGACCCAGCTATGGCCACTGTTGAGTGCCCAGCATGTCAACAGCAGAGACTGACACTGAGTCCTTGAGGTGGCACCATTCCCCAGGCCATGCAGCTACCTGGTGGCAGGTTGATTACACTGGATCACTTCCATCATGAAAGGGCAGTGTTTTGTTCTTACCAGAATAGATTCTCTGAATACAGATTTGCCTTTCCTGTGCAATGTTTCTGCTGAAACTGACACCCATGGACTTACAGAATGCCTTATCCACCATCATGGTATTTCACACAGACATTACTTCTGATCTAGAAATTCAATTCACAGCCAAAAAAGCATGGCAGTGGACGTATTTTCAAGGAATTCACTGATCTTACCATGTTCCCCACCATCCTGAAGCAATTGGCTTCTATCAAATGGTAGAATGGCCTTTGAAGACTTAGTTAGGTGGTAATACTTTGCTGGGTTGGAACAAGCTTCAGAAGGCTGGGTATGCTCTGAATCAGCATCCAATATGTAGAGTGCTGTTTCTCCCATAGCCAGGATTCACAGATCCAGGAATCAAGGGGTGGAAATGGGAATGGCACCATCACTGTTGGGCCCAGTGACTCACTAGCAAATTTTCGTTTCCTGTTCCCACAGTCTTATAGTCTACTGGACCAGAGATCTTGTTCTAAAGAGAGAACTGTTTCCACCAGGAGACACAACAGTGATTCCATTGAACTTGAAGTTAAGATGCTTTCTGGCCACACTGGGCTCCTCACTCATGCCTCTGAGTCAACAGGCCAAAAAGGGAGTTAGAGTTCTGGCTGGGGTGATTGATCCAGACTACTAAAGGGAAATTGTACCACTAATCCACAATGGAGGTAAGAAAGAATATGTCTGGAGAAAAGAGGATCATTTAGGGCAACTCCTTATATTACCGTGCCCTGTAATTAAGGTCAATGTAAAACAACTATTAATACAACAACCCATTCCAGGCAAAATTACTAATGGCCCAGACTCTTCAGGAATTAAGGTTTAGATGATCCTACCAGGTAAAAAATCATGATGAGCAACAATATATCTATCTTTTATTCTTCCTGGCCACTCCAAAACAAAATTTCCCAACAAATTAAAATTCTGTTAAATAACACTATTAATACTTTTCCCTGGTGACTACCTTGTCCTTGATTTCCAAATCCAACTATGCACCAAGATCATACTTCTTTTTTTTGCCTCAGTTCACCTGCCACCGCAAACCTTTATTCCTTGACTTATTATAACTGGAATTTAATTACTCTTTAATCTTTAGTCTTCCCACCTCTTTCCTTCCTTCATTCTGTGTATCACTGGTGTATTCAACTGTCCCATAAGACTGCTTTGATTATATCATTTCCCTTCTCAAAACACTCAAGGATTCCCCACTGTCTGAAGAATAAATTCCAAATTACAGAAGAGGAAAAATCATTTTTATACAAGCTTTCCCCAAGCTTTTGGCAGCACTCAAGGGTTGGGATTCTATTTTCAAGTTAGTGTCCTTGACAAGGTCCTTGAATATTTTGGAATTTTTAGAATGATAAAACAGCACAGGTTTCAATTTAAGTCAGGGGTGCATTAGATGTGAGCAGCAGGCTTATTTGTCCTTTAAAAACTTTAAAATGCAGACATTGATTTCTCAAGTCTTTAAGAGAAACTTCCCCCCTACTCCCCTCCAATGTAGCTGTCTTATCATCATCAATTTTTTTTTTCTTCTTACTGGCATCATATCCTGTTCCTTAAAGGTCTCAAATAATTTATTAAAGAAATCACTAGCTGTCTCCTCATCAATACTTCTCATTTCACCCTTTGCCCTTATGTTTATGCAAATTAAATTTTACTTTAAAATGATTAAATAGCCTCTACTTGTCTAAATGTCTTACCTTGGGATTTTTTTACTCTGGTTGCATTTTAGACCTTCTCAAAGACTTGGGACCACTGCCTTGAGGAATCACAAGGCTTGCAGAGTTCTCACTCTGACCCTCGATCTGAACAATGAGGCGTTTCCTTGTGTCATTCAGAGGACTTGCTTGCTCATGGTGGATTAAAGTAGCACTACTCTTTTCTTTTAGAATTCTGGACAATATTTTTACCATGCTCGGAAGGTTACGTGAAGTCATCTAAATTTAATTTTTGTTGCCCATACTAACTCTGAATTCTATATATTCTAGATTTGCTGTTAAAATATTTATACATTTTCTATTTTTAAATAGTTTTATATGTGTTTCATCTTCCATATGAGATTGGAAATTCTCTAAAAGCAAGATCTTGTTGTTCCATATTCTCTCTTCCACCACAGATTTCCCTTGGGCTTTGCTCACTATCCCACTACCCTAACCCCACCCCAGATCCTTCCTTCTAAGCTATTGATTTGCGTCTGAATCTCTAATGAAAATTTTAAGATCCTCACTTGAAATTAGGCTTCCCTTCAGCTTCTTCTTTACTTTCAGAACCATTCCTTCCCTTCATGGTGTTGCTTTCTTTTATGGCAATCTGCTTCTTAACACAGAGCTTAGTGGATAGTGGATACTAAGTAAATAGTTAACAAAATGACTGAATAAATGAGATATAATTCATAATGTGGTCCCTCTTTGAATGTACTCCATTGTTATTTGTTGAATCATTATTTAAAATGCAATATAAAAACTAAGATTTCATTGAAATGGTTTGAATATCTTATTGTAATACCAAGTAATAAAAGGTCCATTGCAAGGTAAAGGGGATAATCTTGTTTTCCATTTCCATGGTTTATCCTAGGTGTTTGCCCTAAACAGCTAGCCATCCAAAGGCATATGTCTGATAGATTTGCCTTTCTCCTGCACATTTAGGCTTTGTGGCTGATCAGGAGTAATTGTGTCAAAGTCTGCTGGTTATGTATAATATTTTAAAGCACCACTTTTAAAATTTGTCCTTATCCTATCTCTGAGATCACATGAAACATTACACGCTTATTATCTTTCTTACCCCTTTCTATTTTTTTTTTTTTTTTGAGACAGAGTCTCGCACTGTTGCCCCAGCTAGAGTGCAGTGGCATCATCACAGCTCACAGCAACCTCAAACTCCTGGGCTCAAGTGATCCTCATGCGTAAACCTCTGAGTGGCTGGGACTATGGGTGTGCACCACCACACCTGGCAGATTTTTTCTATTTTTAGTAGAGACAGGGTCTCACTCTTGCTCAGGCTGGTCTCGAACTCCTGAGCTCAAGCGATCCTCCCGCCTCAGCCTCCAAGAGTGTTAGGATTATAAGCATGAGCAACTGTGTCTGGTCACCAGTTTCTATTTGTAACATCTTTATTTGTACTCAGTCTCAGAATGAATCCTTAGTCACCATCCTCCTCACTTTCACCTGGAGACCTGATCTCTGCTTGCGGCGCTCCTTCCTCGAGGCCTTGTCTGCTCTGCTGTGATAGTCCTCATCCCCTCTCTGGATTCCTCCTCCCTAAACTCCTTGAAAATCTCCTAGTCAATGAGCACAACAAGTTATTTAAATCTCCTTCTGGGAGCTGATAACGACCTGACCATTTCTTGGGGGCCTTATAGATAGGAAATTGTGAGCTGCAGTTATATTTTTGTGCTGTATTTCTATGCTCTCTCTCATATCTGTGCCAGTTCTCCCCACCTCCCCTCTCTTTTGTGGAATACAAGGAAGAAACAGAAAGAAATAGGCACATTCCTTTGTTGTGATGATATTGACTAAGGTATCCACAATTTATTGGAGAGGTATCTTATGGTGCCCCCTGTGTGGGGTAGGAGGTTAGATCTACCTTAGCACCAAATATTCCCTACAGAGGGAGTCAGTATGTCTCATATATGTATGTTGACTATTCTGTCAATTTTATGTAGATGCTCTTGTTCACACAATTTTAATATTTTAAAAGCACAGATGAATTTATAGCAGTTTAAAAAAATTATTTTATATTTTTTAAATTACCAGTCTGTTATTTTTTTGAGATGGGGGTCTTGCTATGTTGCCCAAGCTGACCTTGAACTCCTGGGCTCAAGTGATCCTCTTGCCACAGCTTCTTGAGTAGCTGAGACTACAGGCACGTGCCGCCATCCCTAGCTAAATTATCCGATATTAAAAGGATTTTAATGACACCTGATAAATCATTTTTCTTTAAGTTGGAAAATGGGTCCCACTACTTAGAAAGATTGGAAATGAAGGCCTTAGGATATTCTTATGTTAATAATTCACTACTAAAGAGACTTCTTTATCAACTGAAGAGTAAAATATAGGGGATTCTTAGCTGGGCTATTATTTTATATTGCAAAACTTAAAATGTATGCATGCATATTAGTAATTCTTTGTTCACAATGCTGACTTCTAAATGGTATTGTTTTAGGTGTATGAATAATTAAATATACTAATTTTATGCCTTTATTTCTCGCCCCAGATTGCATACAGCATTTCAAGTGCTTTTCAGTGCTACTATTATTGTTCTTATGGCCAATAAATATAAGCATTTTGAAACGTGGTCAATGTATTAACACCAAAAAAAAAAAAAAGAGTAAACAATAAACAGTAGCATGTTGGTACAAAAACAAAGCAAAAATTTTACTGTTTACAAAGTAAATAAAACCATCTAACATTGTAAGGTAGGCCAGCAGCCCTTCAGTATTTTCATATGAGTATATGAGGAAGATTTTTTTTTGCTTTCATAGTAACAATAATAATAGTAATAGCTACCACATAGTGAATATTTACTATATTTAAAACACTCTTTTAAAATAATTCTCAAGCCAGGATTATTGTCCTTAGTATATTGAGGAGGTTTTCTATAAAACCTATGTTCTTAACCCCTACCGTATATTGACTCCCTACAAAGAAAGACAAAGAATTAAGAGTACTTCTAGATAAAGTTTTATCAGGAATGTGATGAAGATACAAACATGGTTTAAAAATATCAAAGACATTGGAAACTTCTGTAGATTAATCCAAAGCTTAATTGTATTTAATAGGTTATTTATTATCTTTTCAATGAATAATTTATGAGAATTTTCCATCATTTTTTTAGCTTAAATGTCTCCAATCATAGGATAATATAAGCTTCAGTAGAAAATCAACTGATGATGATTAAAATATGATAGAACTATCCAAATCTGAGGTCTATGCCAGAAACAAAACAACATAATAAAAATACATTTTCTCATCTACGTGCTTGCCAAATTACAAATTTAAACTCAGGCTAGCCATCATGAAAAGGGTCTTTTTATAAAATGATAGTGTACAGTAAAAGAACAGAAATGCAATAAAAACACGATATGCTTTGTTGTGTGCTTCATTTAAAGGGTGGAATGCATAATGACTGAGAAGTGATATCAGCAAGATGGTGGAATAGGAGACTTGTATCCCTTCATAACAACAAAAATTCTTTAACCAATCTACAGACAAAAGCCTCTTTGTGGGAGCCTTGGGATTCATGTAGGATTATAAAACCCTGGTGGAGCCAAAGACCTAGGAGGGTCATTTTGCGGGTATAGACCTGCACCCAGATGGGAGACTGGCTGATCAGGCTCCTGGGTTCAAGCCTGGAAATAGTCTCATTACCCAAATAGCTTGACTGGAGCCCTATTTGGCCTGAACCTGCAACCAAAAACCATCTGCCAAGGGTTCAGGAGGAATCATACACACTAGTGCCTTGGGAGAAAGGCTTGTCTGCCTGCCAACACTGGTCTCAGTAGTGGACCCAAAAGTTACCCTGTAACTCAGCTCCAGCCCCTCTCAGCTGTGGTCCCAGCTTAGTACTGCTCAAACAAGGACCCAGAGGGAGAATCACCCATCTGAACCACTGGGACAGGGTTACTGGCCTTTGTCCCTCTGCAGATCCTGAAGGGGCCCAGCCTCATCTCTAACCCTTTCTACTGTAGCCTTTATCCTGCCTGTTTGGGAAACTGTTGGGAGATATATCCATCTGAGCCACCAGGACAGGCTTGCCAGATTCATCCCATAGCAGATCCTAAAGGGGTCCGGTCTCAGTTTCAACCCCTCTTATTGCAGTCAGGGAACTATCCCAAAGGCATAGAAATCTGCTAGGAGACTCACCCATCTGAGCCACTGGGACAGGTTTGCCAGCCTTCATTCCACAGCCGATCCTGAAAGAGCCCTACCTTGGTTCCAGCCCCTCTCTACTACAAACTAGCGATAATCCTGTCCATATAGAGAACTGCTGTGAGACTGGCCAGTTAGAGCCACTACGGTAGGCTTACCAGACTCTGTCACACCAGAGATCCTGAACAAATCTCAACAGCAAGTAGGCACTAGCTCTGCCACACCAGGAGTTCAGTTGGTTCATTTATCCCAATGCACTTAACCTTGGGGGCCTCCAAACTTGTCCAACTGCTGAACTCAGACAGTGTTACTTTCTGGCCAGAGAACACATCCTGTGGCCTGGCCAGATCAGGGGTAATTGTAGTGCTCATCCAGCAGCTCAGCCTGGTTGTAAAGCTTAGTGAGTGCTTTTGCCAGATAGTAGAACCTAGCCAGTTGCCTCACGTGAATTCAGAACAAAGGTAGAAGCCCAGCTGTCTAAAGAACCTGTCCAAAATCATTTCCAGCTGGCCTATGCAGAGTCATAGGCTAGACTAAGTAGTGAAGATCTATCCCTGACAAAGAACACCTGTAAAATCCAGAAAAAGTGGCTGTCTCCACAAATGCACAAACACTAGTACAAGAACACATGGATTACAAAGAATCAGGAAACCATGACACCTGCAAAAGAAACTAACAAAGCTTCAACAATGGACCCCAAAGAAAGGAAAATCTATACATGACAGGAAAAGAATTCAGAATAATCCTCTTAAAAATTCAATGAACTCCAAGAATAAACAGATAAAAAATCAAATGAAATTATACATGAATAAAACAAGAAGTTTGACAAAGAAATAGAGAAAAATAAAAATAGAAATCCTAAAAAAGAAGAATACAATAACTGAACTGAAAAATGCAATAGAAAGCTCCAATGGACAACTCAATGAAGCTGAAGAATCACTGAGCTTGAAGATACTACATTTGAAGTTACCTAATCATAGAAGCAAAAAGAAAAAAGGGAAGAAAACCTACAAGAATTTTGGTACACCATCAAGAGACCTAACCTATGCACAACAGGAATTAAAGGAGATCTCAGCCTTTAGTTGTGGGATCTTGGACAAAGACTTAAACTTGCTAACTTTCAGTTTTCTGTTTTGTGAATATGGGTACAAAAATTTTTAACTTTCTTTTGGTGAAATATGTCTAAAAGTGCCTGACAGTTCTGGCACACACTGTATAGGCAAAATAACTTTTCACGATATTCATAGAAAGCAAGTAAACTTAAGGAAAAAAAACCTTGAAAAGTCAGAGAGTCTATAGTTAATGTGTAAGTCATGCGGCAGAAGCAAGGAATGTAACGTTGTTCATTTGCAGGGTTCTAGTAAGTTGAATGGCAAGTGATACTTGTTTTGAGGTCATCTCTCTGTAGATATACTTAAGAAATTTTTACAGATACAAACAACTAACGTAGTTAGTTAATCACTGCATGTAGACTACTTTCCCTGGTAGCATAAATCTCTCCTGGAGGAAAACAGGATGCAGAAAGTAGGAGAAAGAAGATTCTTCCACTCAGCAGACTAAAGAGACAAGAGAAGAGGAGCAGAATTTTAATGTCAAAATGAAGACCTATATTAGATTGGAGTTTTAGCTCAGACATTTCATGAATCCCAGCATTTACATTTTAATATTTTCTGTTAATAAAGAGTATGTTAACATATTGGATATAAAGGAAATTTTAAAAATCCCTGGAACTTAATTATTCAATCCATCTTTGCAATTTTTTGCATATTCAAAATACAGTCCTAAATGAAGCGCCCCTTTTAAGTAATTTTATAAAATTTAAAATTTCAGCCTGCTATTCTCTATAAGTCTATATTGTTCATCAGTCTTTTAACATTTTTTTAAATTGTCTCTTCTCTCTAAGGTCAGAATATTTTTTAGGTCAGAATTGAGGGAGATTTGGAGAAAGGACAGAGATTAGGGTACAAGACTGTCAGAAAAGAACAGAGAGAAAATAAATGAAATTTTAGTCATGTGGAGACCTATACATTGATGGCTATGTCATTTGGACAGGAGAGTGTTCGGAGTTTTTGAACATTTAGAAAAATACTCTTCAACAACAATTCACTTTATTTTCAAGTGAGACGGATGTTAAGATCAAATATTTGACACTTGACCATCCTCAGTTTAGTATCAAGTATTATAGACAGCAGAATGCACAGAGAGCAGCTATTGATTTATAAATATAGCTTAAATTAAAGTGCTCTGGATTGTGGATATTTTTCACAGTGATGTACACTTAAGCAAACATTCACTTACTTAACAATTGTGTGTCGAGGGCATCGTATTGTGCTAAGCACTGTAGAGCAAACAAAATATATTTTCCACAGTTTTTTATACTCAGTAAATTTTCAGTACAATTGAAACTGCAGGATGAACTAACATGATCGATGTTTCAAGAGCTGAGATCAAATAGATGGTGTGTACAGTGAGTGTCATAAGTTTCCAAAGGAGAGAAAGGTCACCACAGGAGCAAGAGTGACCCAGGAGCTTCAAGGAAGGTAAACGATTTGAGCTAAGCCTGGAAGGTTACATTGCATTTAGAAGGTAAACAAAGGCAAGTAGTACGACATAGCCAGCTAGAAGGATCAATGTATGTTTGGTCAACAATGAGTGCTCCATCTAGATATAATACAAGTTTTGTGTTGGCGGGGGATATAAAAGGTGGGTTATAGCTAGACTGTGTAGCACTTTAGGTATCAGGCTAAGAAATTTAAAATTAAAAGAGACTATTAAAATTGTTTGTGTATATAATAAAATGGAGTTTTAGGATGTTTTGTACAGGAGGGATTAGAGGAAGAAGAGAAAAAGGAAAAACATATTATAGCAGCAAATCAAAGTAACCCATAGATGAATTAATAGGGAATGTTGAATAGGATTTTGAGAATAATAAAAGTAAAGAGAGACTAAAAGGATTTGTTGGTGATTTTATATATATGAGAAAAAGGATGAGTTGAAATATAGAAATTATACAGAAGTTTGATCAGGGGTTACTTGAGGATGGTGGAACAACATTTAAGTAATTCAGAATGAGAGCTGGTTTTAGTGGAAAGAAGAGGACTGCATTTTATAACTGTTGAGTTTAAAAAGATGTCAAGATATTAGAGTATAAATGACTATGAGGCAGTTGGAAATATAAGAATGGAGTTCAGAGAAAGATTAAAAATAGAGATATAAATTTAGGAGTAATTCATATTATCTTTGAAGTTTCAAGACTGGATGAATTAGTTTCAAGAGTTAAAGCCCCGAATACTGGAAAATCTTCACATTTAAGGGCTAAGGGTAAAGCCAACATTTATTAAGCTACTACACACACATCTATTTTAAACTTATAAAAGCTAAGGAAACCTCAGGAATAGTGCTGTCAAAGAGGTTGAGAGAATGTACAGACAGTGAAGTTTCATGGGGATCCTGGGAATAGAAAAATTCAAAAAGGATGTTGGCTGTTAGAAAGAGATCAATGATAATAGGTTTATGGAACAATTCATGATTTATTTCATTAAGAAATAATTGATAATATTTGAGGGTCAATGTTTCCTTGGTGAAAAAAAAAATCATGAAACACAATATAACATCTAGATCTGGGCCAGGTACTTTTCACTATTCATTGCTTTGCATCTTATTCTTTGAAATGTGAGATCAATGTCATAAGGGGCCAACTCTGGAGGAACAACTTTTATTCATGCAATGTGTGCCAGATACAATTGATAAGATGATGGTTATTAGGAAATCACCCTTTATTAAAAATCATCCTTTACTGACATCTATTTAGATTGAAGTGCATCTAGGATGTAACAATGGCAAATTGTCTTTAATTATCTAGATTAAAAAAAATCGTAAGAATTGGGATAGTCAGAGGACTCAGCCAAGTTAGTTTTAAAAGGATACACAGAACATTGTTATTTTTGTATGTCAAACATTGCCATTATCTGTGCTTTTTTCCCCACAACCCGCATTTGTTATCTTCACCAACTCAAAGTGTCGTCTCTGTTCTGCTCTGACAAGCACAATTCACTAGGTGCCAAGTACACATCTCGCATTGTGTGTCGAGTGCCCTTTGGGACATTAGAGGAACTAGCCCCTTTGGAAATGTTTCTTAACGTCTGGTCTGTGAACCTCTTGCACCAGAGAACCTTCTGGAATGCTCATATTCTATAGCAGGAGAGAGGAACACAAGTCTAGAAATGAAAGAGTAGAGGAATCCACGAGACCAGGAGATGACTGTGAACACAGAAGCAGCTATCCCAATTCACCCTTACAGACTCAGAATTGCTGGCATTTGCACCCAGGAACCTGTATTTAAAAAACAATCACCCCCACACTACACTCATACACATTAAAATTATAAAAAATTGTTTAAATAAAAAATAAAAAGTAATAAAATTTTATTGTTTGTGTATTTAGCCTTGCTTGGGTTCTTATTGTTGTGTTGACTCTATTTCTCTCTCTCATGTTAATTTTCATATAGAAACTATGTTTCCCATTTTCTGTCTTATGAAAAGATTAAATAGTACCACATTTGAGGTATCCTCTGTTGTCCTGACATTATTTGCTGCTCATTTGAAATAGCTTTTTATTCTGTTATAATGTAAGAGACTCTGATAGTGTGGGCAGATTCAGTATCAAAAGAGAGTTTCATCCTATTGATAAGGTTTAGATCCTTTTGGAATGCTGATATGCTGGAGCAGAGAGAAGAAAACAGCCCAGAAAGCACACAGACTAGAGGCATCCGTGAGGTCAGGAGAAAATTCACAGAGAGACATTGCAGAAGTCAATGGAAGAGAACATTTTAAGTTGGGATACGTGGGAAAATGTTAGAGAGATTTTAAAAGATATTTCAAATCTAAAATGATTTTTGTTTCTTTGTCACACAAACTGAAATAATATTTAAAAAAAAATCTTTCCTGAGCTTCTAAATAAGTGCAGTACTTCCCCAGTCTCTGTTCACTAGAGTAAATCATAGTGTGCTGCTTTGAAAGGAAAAGAATTTTAGCAATTTTGTTTTAGCTTGTGATCTCACAGGAGGAAAGTAATTCTTAGAGCGAAGCTTTACAGATTTAATATAAGATAAACAATTCTTTTCATGAAACTTAAAATTAAATATAACAGAACTGTAGGCATAATAATTCATTTTAATATTAATATAAAATCAAGCACAACTTCTTGAGTCTGATTACTTTGGCATGGGAACATACCAAAGGATCAAAAAATAAATAACAATTAGCTAAAACTTGAAATGGACAAAGAAAACATGCTGAAAATTTATAGGTGATTTTATGTCATTTATATTAAAATATTATTTCTATTTTCAGATAAGCAGCAGAAATTAAATAGTCATTTAAAAGAAGCTGTGAAAAATGCAATGCATGAGAACTTTGTTGTGATGATTTTTGGAAGGTGAGAAAATCCTAGTTCTTAGTTGTTCACATGAGAAGTAATTTATATTCTTTCATTTAACAAAGTATTCATTGTGCACCTACTATGTACTTGGCCCTATTCTCTACACCTTGGTTTACAGCAGTGATACAGGAAGAAGAGAAAGTAAAGTAGGAAAGAATAATTGGAAGTGACAACAAAGAGGAGTGGTGTTGCAATTTTACATATGGGAGTCAAAGAGGACTTCGCTGAAAAGATGACAGCAAAATATAGTCATTCAGGACATGTGAGACTGAGCCACGGAGAATATTGAGCCATGAGTCTGGGAAGAACATTCAAGATAAACAGAGCAGCAGATACAAAGGTCCTGGGGCAGCAACATGCCTGCCGTATTCAAGGAACATTAAGAAAGTCACTAGGGCTGGAATGGAGTGATGGAGGAAGTCTGCAGTTGGAGACAATGCTGGAGAGGTCAAGTGGGCCAGATTGGGAGGGTCTTAGAAGTCATTAACAAGTACCTTGGCTGTCATTGTGAGTGATTTGAGACTCCTTCCCCAAAGGGATATGAATAGATGAATAACAAGATATGACTTTTATTCTCAAAGGAACATCCTGGCTTCTAGGTTAGGAAGAGATTATTAAAGAAACATGGGCAGGGAGAACTGTTTGGAAGCTACAGCAGCAATTCAAGTGAGAGATGATGGTGGCTCTAACCCATGGTAGTAGCAGTAGAGGTGAAGAGTGGTGGGATTCTAGATTTATTTTGAAAGCAGACTGACAGAATTTGCTGATAAAATGAAATGTAGCATGTGGAAGTAGGAGAAGAGTCAAAATGACTCTAAGGATTTTAACCTGAGTCACTAGGAGGATGAAGGTGCTATTTACTGAGATGCGAAAGATTACAAAAGAAGCAGGTTTAGGGGGACAGTCACCAGAAGTTTGATTTGGTGCACATTAAGTTTGAGGTGCCTATCACATTTCTGCTAGAGTTGTTGAGGAATCAGCTGTACATGCAGCTCTGGATTCTAGGGGAGAGTTCCAAGCTGGAGTTGCAGACATGGAAGAAAAAGTCATGTGAGCGATATTTAAAGCCACGAGGCTAGAGGTAGAAAAAGAGAAGAGGTCTAGGGCTGAATTCTCATGGAGAGATTTTAGTCCCAGCAGGTAGATGGAGAAGTTAGACTGACAGTAGTATTACTCCATTATTAATAGCTTTCTGCAAGCATTGACAATGTATAGGCTCTAGTGGACTTAAGTGGTTTTTTACTTTTGGTAGGATTCCTTTGGTCATTTGCCATTTATCCATAACTTGATCTCCGTCTTAAATTCTTGCTCTCTCATGCTCACTGCCCTCCCTTCGTGCCTGCATCGCACCCACTTTGAATATCCCCATTGGCAGTGCAACTTCATTTGAGTGTAAAATGCAGTTTTGAAAACTGTCAAAAGTAATTTGGGGATTCAGCTGGGGAATGAAATGGGTAACCAAGTTGGTTAATATTGTTTTTGATCAAAAATTAGGTGTGACCAAGTCTACTGTGTGGTTTATATGCCCGATCCAAAAGCAGTTTCAACAGGCGTGCTCTAAAATG
The DNA here is from genome assembly GCA_008086735.1 of Cheirogaleus medius. NCBI lineage: Eukaryota > Metazoa > Chordata > Mammalia > Primates > Cheirogaleidae > Cheirogaleus > Cheirogaleus medius. Next base: position 41,259,462 of record VBSM01002616.1, read on the forward strand.
TTTTGAGCAATGACAACATTACTGGAATAAATATATGGTTTCCACAAAGACTATGTTCAAGGCGATCCTATATCATATACATATATAAGTTCTGTTAACTTGAATAACTATTTCTTAATATATTGTTTATATATTGTTTTATCATATATGTATATATAGATGCTTAAAATCCATAAACATGTATGTATCCATAAATAATATCTAATCGAATCTTCATTTTCCAATGTAAGAGTTTCTTAAACAACTGTTATTTTAATTTAAGAGGATTACCTTACCAAAAGCAATGGAAAATAATTATTTTAATGAGCAAAGGATTTACCAAAAAATTTAAAATTTTTGTCCAGATATTACAAAAATTGTTGATTGTGAACACCACAGACTTACAGATAAGCATCCTTGGATGTCTGGCTAATACTAAGTTTGTAGCAAATGTATCCTTTTTAAATTATGCCACTTATTTGTTCACTGGACAAATATTAATATTTATTAATTACTGGTATGTTCCAGATGCATGTCATGTGGAGAAGAGTTTGCTCCTTTAGATCTTTTCAAATGCGTCCCGAGAGATTTACATGCTTAAAGAAGAGAGCTAAAATTGTATTACTGACTTTCTCCACATCCGGTGTAGTCTCCTGGGGAGTTATGTGGAGGACACATTTTCACTAGACTTGAGGAAGATTGGAAGAGCTGGTGAGGTTTAGAGTTCTCCTTTTTGCTTACTGCGCCCAGACTCGGATCATTAGCCACTTACCCTATAACATACAAAGCTCCCTCTCTTTCATGATGATGTAGCCCAGTTACTATCCTTGCCTCTGACTTGACTCATCCTTAAGTGGGGTGTAATAGACAGTGTGGAGTTTTTAGTTTTCCATAGAGGCTAACTATAGATTTTGTTTTAGGTTCTGGGAATGTAAAGATGGGTTCTTGTTCTCAAAAAAATTATCACTTTTTGAGGAGAAAGAAATATGTATAACTGATTACATCAGAATATGATAACTATTATGATGCTATAAACTCTATAAATTCAAGGTACAGTGAGAATTGGGGGGAAACCCTAAGGGTTCTTGGCTTCACAGAGAAGGTGCTGGCACTTCGCAAAGAAGCAGAGTCGATCCTCCACAAAGTTCGGCACGATGTGCTGTGTGGAAATCCTTGGGACATTACTTTTTTTTTTTTGCCTTTAATCTTCTAGCTATTTCTGCTTTTTCAAAGCCTTTTCACTAGTTTTACCCTAACACTTCATTTTGAATAAAGTCCAATGTTCATTCTAGGACTTTCCCTGTGAAATGTTTTATAGTCCAAGAGTCACAACCCTACTGAGGCAAAAACATTATAATTGGCTCATCGTTTCTCACTTAAAATTGGTCACTGTACTCATTCTTCTTAGTAATGTTGACACTAATTGCCCAAAGGAGGTAAATGATTTCTAAATGTGGGTTTACATGTCTCTTATTATACATAATAAACTTACAATGTTTTTCATGTGTTTCACCAGTATGGTCAGCTTCACATCCTCGTGTGATATGACTAACTGCACCTGAGGCTTCTTGTCAGAAAACTTCTCACCTGATAAAACAATAGAGTTCCCGTGAGTTAATTTGGAAGTAGCTCATCACAGAATAAAATCAACACTGGCTAAAACAGGACCGATGAATAATATATAAGGAAAACATTCTTCACATAATGTTGGAATCTTAATACTCTTCAGGAGGCAGGGTTGCTTGGGTAGAGGTGGGCTCTTCCTCCTAATATTCCATGCTTTTTTTTTTTGTGCCATTATTTCCTCAATTACTTAAAATCTCAGTGTCATTTTTGGCTCCAATTTTCTCCTTAATGTTCAGTATAATGAGCTGAAAGTATTAGAGATCACAGAGGTTAAAAGTGTGGACTTCAGAAGTCAGTGAACTTGCGGTTCATGTCCCAGCACTACTACTTATCACTGTGTCATCGTGACTAAGTTAGTCAACTTTATGTAAAATGGAAATAATAGTTAACTACTTCTGGGTAGTTGAGATGATTAGCTGATAAAATTCAAAAATTGTCACATAGTAAGCGCTCAATTAAGTGTTTGTAAAATTACGAATAGTCTTTCTTTCTTTACATATTTGTACTCATCTCTTCCTTTCTTGTCCCATAGCACCTAATTCAGACTCATATAAACCTTTTGCCTGAACTACTAGAACATTCTCTTACCCTCCTCCGAAACCCAAATCTACCTGTACACAATTACCAGTGTAAGTTTCCTTCAGCAACTTTTATAAAATTACTCTTTTGATTGAAGTATCTTTCATAGCTTTCCATTGCCTATGGAAAAAAGTCTAAATTTCTCAGCCTTGTATTGTTGCTTCTTTTTAAAATGTATTTCAGCATATTATGGGGGTACAAATGTTTAGATTACATATATTGCCTTTGCCCCACCTGAGTCAGAGCTTCAAGCGTGTCCATCCCCCAGACCGTGCGCACTGCACCCATTAGGTGTGAATACACTCATCCCCTCCCACCTTCTTGAAAGCCGATGAATGTTACTACTATATGTGCACATAAAAGTGTTGATCAATTAATACCAATTTGATGGTTAGTACATGTGTTGCTTGTTTTTCCATTCTTGTGATACTTTACTTAGAAGAATGGGCTCCAGCTCAATCCAGGATAATACAAGAGGTGCTAGATCATCATAGTTTTTTGTGGCTGAGTAGAACTCCATGGTATACATATACCACATTTTATTAATCCACTCATGGATTGATGGGCACTTGGGTTGTTTCCACATCTTTGCAATTGTGAATTGTGCTGCTATAAACATTTGAGAACAGATCTCTTTTTTATAGAATGTCTTTTGTTCCTTTGGGTAGATGCCCAGTAAGGGGATTGCTGGATCAAATGGTAGTTCTACTTGTAGCTCTTTGAGGTATCTCCATATTTCTGTCCACAGAGGTTGCACTAGTTTGCAGTCCTACCAGCAGTGTATGAGTGTTCCTGTCTCTCCACATCCTCGCCAACATTTAATTGTTTTGGGACTTTTTGACAAAAGGCATTCTCACTGAAGTTAAGTGATATCTCATTGTTGCTTCTTATCACTGTGTTTTATTCCTCCGTATTATTCTATATTGTCATCCTTATGTTTAGTTCTACAAACATGCTCTACTATTTCCTTCTAATTGTTTCTTTTATTATTCCCTTCATTTGAAAGGATTTTGTTAATCATTTTTGTCTATTGAACTTCCACCTTTCTTCAAAGCCTAGTTAAAATGCAAAATAGTTTCTGTGGTCACCTCTCCCTGAACTCTCCTAGCACAGCCCTTATCACTTAATATTTATGTTGTAATTATTTTACATGTGTCAATTTGTTTAGTGGATTACAGTCTACCTCAGGGCCTACTTCTTTTCCCTACATCTCTAAGGGACATAAGTCAACACTTGCTCCATTAATACACACAATAAACATTTAATAACAAAAATAGGCCAGACGTGGGTGGCTCATGCCTGTAATCCTAGCACTCTGGGAGGCCCAGGCAGGAGGACTGCTCGAAGTCAGGAGTTTGAGACCAGCCTGAGCAAGAGTGAGACCCTGTCTCTACTAAAAATAGAAAGAAATTATCTGGACAACTAAAATTATGTAGAAAAAACTAGCCAGGCATAGTGGCGCATGCCTGTAGTCCCAGCTACTCGGGAGGCTGAGGCAGAAGGATCACTTGAGCCCAGGAGTTTGAGGTTGCTGTGAGCTAGGCTGATGCCATGGCACTCTTGCTTGGGCAACAGAGTGAGATTCTGTCTCCAAAAAAATAATTCTTCACTTCGTATGGAACCAGAAGAAACTATGAATAGCCAAAGCAATCTTAAGTAAAAAGAACAAACTGGGAGGCATCAGTCTTCCGGACTTCAAGCTGTATATAAAGCAATAATAGTTAAATCAGCCTGGTACGGGCACAAGAACAGAAGCATCAATATCTGGAATAAATCTGAGATACCAGAGATGAAACCATCAGTATATGGCAACCTAATATTTGATAAAGCAGATGAAAATATACAGTGGGGAAAAGATTCTCTCTTTAATAAATGATGCTGGGAAAACTGGTTAGCTACATGCAGAAGAGTGAATCAGGAT
>VBSM01002616.1:41268605-41347046 GCA_008086735.1 Cheirogaleus medius
TGAGCCCGCGCCCGGCCTGGCCTGTGATTTCTTATTCACAACTCTTGTAATACTTGAAGCTGCTGGTATAAATACTTTATACACTTCATAAAAATAATATGAAAAATATTCCTTATTTTTGTTTGTTCTGGAATTGTTTAAGTAGCACTGGTATTGTCTACTTTTTAAAGGCTTGGTAGAATCCCTTTGGGAATCATCTGAACTTCATATTTTTTAAAAAACTATAAAAGTTTTGGTTGCTTTTTGAAGCCTCATATTTATTTAATCAAATTTAATCTTCTCAGAATCATCTTCTCTTGGGTGAGTAACTTGTTCTTTCCTAGAAAACTATCAATTTCAGACAGGTTTACAAATTTATTTTCATAGACTTGAACAAGTAGTCTTTTACTGTTCTTTAATTCCATCTCTTTCTATGATTACTTTTTGCTTCTCCTTCAGCATTTTGTGCATTTGCATTTCCCTCCATTCTTTTCTTTAGGTTAGATAGTGACTTTTTTATGTTATTATCTACTTTTTACTTCTGTATTAACTTATTAGTTCCATTGTTTTCTTTGTTCTGATTCATTAATACCTACTTTTATCTTTATCCATTTTTTTGTTTCCTTTGGTTTGTTTTGTGGCTCTTTTCTAATTATTCCAATAATCAAGCATTATGTTGTCTTTCTCTTGTAGTTTCTGTGATGTAGTACTGCATTCTTGCTGTTGAGAAATTTTGCAAATTTGGTTTGTAAGTACTTTTGACCCAACAATTGTTCAAGAGATATTTTTTTAAATGCCCAAACTTTAAGTGTCTTCTAGTTTTCTGAAAATTTCCATAATTTTTTTATTTTATTATATGATTAGAGTATATTGTATACATACTTTCTACTTTATGGAATTTGTTGAAATTTATTTGTGGTGAAATATATAATCTGTTTTCATGGATGTGCATAGGCACTTGAAGACAAGATGAATTCTCTATTTTCAGGATAAAAAATTTGAAATAAATTAATCAATTTTGCCTTATAAATTACTATTTAGTTTTTCTATGGATCTATTAATTTGTTTACATTGGGTCTTTCATAAATTGGGAGACATAAATTACAATATCCTACTACAAGTGTGTTTTTGTGTATTTCTCCTTGTGGGTTCTGTAATTTCTGCTTTGTATATGTTTTTGTCATATTATTTGATACGTAGTCATAACTGCTCATGTCTTTAATGAAGAATTATATTCATTATAATTTAAGGTTCTATTCCTTGTTTAATTCAATGCTTTTTGGCCTAAATTCTTCATTTCATTATTAAGATTGTTTCCTCTGATTTCTTTGTATTTGCCTAATATACCTATGGCTATATTTTAATTTTCATTCTTTTAAAATCACTTTGTTTTAGGTGTGTTTTCACATAGAATTATGATTTACATTTTTACTTTAATTTGAAAAACATTTTTTCTATATAGGTGAGTTTATACTTATTGGTATAACAGATATGTTTCCCCTTATTTGTATCTTATTGTTTTATGTTTTTATTTTTATAATTCTTAAAGAAAATCTTTCACTAAGTAATTTATTTTTATTTTTATGTATTTATGATACATAGGAAATTTGTTATTTTTGTTCTAATAGCTACCTTTATTTAATAGCCTTAGACTTTTATTTCTTTTGACAATATTTGTTTCCTACTAGAAACAAAGATAAAATTAGTACATAATCTTTCTTACTCTACTTTCATCTACCACCCAATTATATTCAATATTGTGATCTTTTTGTTTCCTCACACTAATATTATGTATCATGAGATTTTTTAATTGTTTGATTACTTAGATTTCAGCTATATCCTTTAACACCCAGCTATTACAGATGAGGTAATTAGAGAGAGCCTTCTAACTCATCTTCTTTCCATCTTTTCCTCCCCAGATCAAGGACAAGTAAAAGTCAAAAATATTTTCCTAATTAAAAACATGAGGTTATATGATATAATATAGTAGAATGGCTACTATTTTAAAGCTTTCAACTGAAAGTATTCATTTCTAAATAGTTCTATTCCTACCTCTCTTGCTCTTTTGTATCATTACAATTTAAATCGAAAACCTGAGTAGCATACTTCTACCTACAGATGACTGGTCTGGGCTCTACCCAAGCCAAGTACCTAAACATTAACCAGTGAGACCCTGCCATGTGGACTACATGGCTCCAAGTTCCGTTATAAATTAACATCTCAAATGGGAGGTAGTGATATAAAGTAATGCTCCAACGCTTGTGTTTGCAATTATTTGTAATTATTAATGACATCTAAATATACTCATTAACTCATTCCCTTAACCCTGACAATTGTTGTCTTTGATCATGTTCTACTCCATTACCTATGTTATTATTTCTAAACCTTGACAAAAATCTACCTTCTGTGTGTCAGAGCTGTATAGTAGTGAAGAATGGGTAATTTTATTATGATATTTTTTGTGTGTAGAGGTATTATTTAGCACAGATGCTATATTAATTTTTGGAGAATATATAGGATCATGTCATTAGGGAGTTAAAGAGCAAACCACTTAAGACAAAATCCAGCAACATTCTGGATTTGGTTGAGTCTTGTGTTCATAATATTTAATGTGATAACTTACAGATTTTTTTTCCAGGTGATACTTCAAGAGAATTCTAGTGGTTGGGAAGCCTTGAATTTCTTGTGCCAGAATATTTCCATATGAAGTCATGAGTGGGAAAGTAGCATGATTTTGGATTTTGGTTTTTTCCTCTCTTGTCCTTTTTATAAAAAGATATCTCCATTGAGATCTCCATTGAGAGAATATCAGTGTGTCTTTCATAGTTGTCCTTTCTGTCATCAATCATGTATTCAGTAATTATTTATTGAGCAACTAGAGAAGACCAGACACAGTGCTAGGCCCTGGGAATATAATGCGGAGTCACACATTCATGGATTATCCCCTCTCAGGGATTTCTTGTCTACAAATAAACACACAAGCCACAGTCATCATTGCAATCAATAAGTGTTTGGAAGAAAGAACAGCATAGGAATACAGAGCAAGGATAATTGTGCTGAAATCTGAAGGATGCATAAAAGAATGGGGAAGATAGAATAGGAGCCAAGGGATCTAGGCAGAGAGAATTGCATCTATGAGGTACAGAGGAGCTTGTCTTAGTTGAGGGACTGGAAAAGATAGAAGCCAACGTGCGGGAGGGCCTGACAGTAGAAATAGCAGAGGACGTAAACAGGTGGAAAACCATACCATGCTTGTGGGTCAGCAGAATCAACATTGTTATAATGTCTATACTACTCAAAGTGATCTACAGAGTCAATGCAATCCCTATTAAAATACCATCATCATTTTTCACAAATATAGAAAAAATAATTTTATGCTTCATATGGAACCAGAGAAGACCCCATATAGCAAAAGCAATCCTAGGCAATAAAAACAAAATGGGAGGTATCAATTTACCAGACTTCAAACTAATAAATATATTCTTTAAAAATATTATTAGCTAAGAAAATTTTTTCAATCAATATTATAAATTTGAATAATCCAGACTTTCAAAAAATCAAGCATGAGGTTGTAGAATTCTAGAAATGTCAGACTTTTTAAGAAGGTAACTAGGTTGACCTCTATTCTATTGCTAAAGTCCCTCATAAAAGTTGTTTCTCTGTGTTTCAAGAAATTAAACTGCAGATCACTATCAGATTTTTTATTTTGCTTATAGTATTACATCTCTGAAAAATATTTTTGAAATACACATGCATACAAAAATGTAGAATTATTTATTGCAAAAACTAAAATGGCTGAGAACTTTTTCTGTTTTTATCTCTTGCATCATACAATAATGAAGATTTGTTTCAGCTGTGATGATTGACAAAAGATTTGATTCTCAATATTTTTAGATTATAGGCTACATATTAAATATAACCTAGTATCTTAAAACAACAAAACACATCTTCAAAGCAGAATATGCAAATTATTACAACAAATAAGAGTTGGTAAAAAGTTGTTCCTTCTGTGTTTTTCAAATTATTTTCTTTCAGACTTCTGAACTTTTATTCTTTTGTCACAGACTATCAGTTGATTCTAAGCAAGAAGCACAATATTTATTTTAAGCAGTTTTCTTGTCAGTTAGTTGAAAAATTTGAGTTTATATTGTGAAATGATTACAAGGGAAAGTTATTTAAGTGTTTTAAAATATTGGTTGACATAGGAAAACTTCAAGCAAAAATCCCAGGTTTCACCCTTTTACTACCTCTACTAATTAATTAAGATGGTGGATTCTGGATACTATGCATCTAGGCACATGACTTATAAAGATCATATTGGTAACAATATGTAACCCTGGATCTGGGAGACACTAATATACTAATGTTTACTACTAACTAAAGGTGCCTTGGGAGAACAATAGAAGAATTATCTTTTTTCAAGTGCCAATCCAATCATCTCTCTCTACTACTTAAAACTTTCCCTTGGCTTCCCATTGCCCTGAGGCAGGGTTGACGTCATGCGCTTGTGACCTGTGCAGTCACACAAGACAGGACACTTACAAAAGCCCCACACTTGGTTTAATATTCTGCTGCCACTGTCATAAAATTCTTAGTGACAGTTTTTTTTTAGGGGGACAGGGTCTCACTCTGTCAGCCAGGCTAAAGAACAGTGGCCCAGTCATAGCTCATTACAGCCTCGAACTCCTGGGTTCTAGTGATCCTCCTACCTTAGCCTCTTCAGTAGCTAGGACTACAGGTATTCACCACCATGCATAACTATTATTTTTTCATAGACACTAGGTCTCGCTATGTCGTCTAGGCTAGTCTGAAAACCCTGGTCCCAAGCCTTCCTCCCACCTCAGCCTCCCAAACTGCTGAGAGTACCGTCATAAGCCATGACACCCTCCCTCTTAATAACTTTTGAAAAAGAGTCCTCAAAAGTTTCTTTTGCACTGGGCCTCACAAATTACATACCTGGTCCTGCCCTTAGGAGAAAGGCAAAATCCCTATCATGGCCCCCAGCATAATCTGGTACCTGCCACCTTCCCTTGACTGTTATTGGCGTATATGAATGCCTCTGATTTGTGTGTATTGATTTCATATCCTGAGACTTTACTGAATTCATTTATCAATTCAAGGAGTCTCCTGGTTGAATCCTTGGGGTTTTCTAGATATAATATCATATCATCAGCAAACAGTGAGAGTTTGATCTCTTCTGCCCCCATTTGGATGCCCTTAATTCTGCTCTCTTATCTGATTGTTATAGCAAGGACTTCCAGCACTATGTTGAGTAGAAGTGGAGATAGTGGGCAGCCTTGCCTTGTTCTAGTTCTAAGTGGGAATGCTTTCAATTTTTCCCCATTCAGTATGATGTCGGCTGTGGGTGTGTCATATATGGCTTGTATCATTTTTAGTAAGCCTCTTCTATGCCTATTTTGTTAAGCGTTCTTAACATAACAGGGTGTTGAATTTTGTCAAATGCTTTTTCTGTGTCTATTGAGAGGATCATATACTACAAGGCTATAGTAATTAAAACAGCTTGGTAATTAGCACAAGAACAGGGACATTGACCAGTGGAACAGAACAGAGAACCCAGATATAAAACCATCCTCATATAGCCATCTAATCTTTGACAAAGCAGACAAAAACATACACTGGAGAAAAGAATCCTTATTCAATAAATGGTGCTGGGGAAACTGTAGAGCCACATGTAGAAGACTGAAACAGGATCCGCACCTTTCACCTCTCACAAAAATCAACTCATGCTGGGTAACAGGTGTGAAACTATTATAATTCAAGAGGAAAATGTTGGAAATACTCTTCTAGACATTGGATTAGCCAAAGAATTTATGAAAAGACACCAAAGGCAATCACAGCAACAACAAAAACAAATAAATGGGACCTGATCAAATTAAAAAGCTTCTGCACAGCCAAAGAAACTGTCACGAGAGCAGACAACCCACAGAATGGGAGAAAATTTTTGTAAGCTACCCATCCGATAAAAGGCTGATAATTAGAATCTATTTAGTTATTTGTTTAGAATAACAAACAAATAACTGGATTCTATTTAGAACCCAGGAAAATCAGCAAGAAAAAATCAAACAACCCTATCAAAAAGTGGGCAAAGGACATGAACAGAAATTTTTCAAAAGAAGACAGAATAATGGCCAACAAACATATGAAAAAATGCTCAACATCGCTAATCATCAGGAAAATGCAAATCAAAACCACAGTGAGATATCACTTATCTCCAGTGAGAATGGCCTTTATCAAAAAGTCCTAAAACAATAAATGTTGGCATGGATGCGGAGAGAGAGGAACACTCCTACACTGCTACTGGGACTGCAAACTAGTGCAACCTCTGTGGAAAGCAATATGGAGATACCTTAAAGCGATACAAGTAGATCCACCATTTCATTCAGCAATTCCATTACTGGGCATCTACCCAAAAGAACAAAAGTCATTCTATAAAAAAGACACCTGCACTCAAATGTTTATAGTAGCTAAATTCACAATTGCAAAGATATGGAAAAAACCCAAGTGCCCATCAATACATGAGTGGATTAATAAAATGTGGTATATGTATACCATGGGGTACTATTCAGCTATAAGAAGCAACAGTGATATAGCACCTCTGGTATTTTCCTGGATAGAGCTAGAACCCATTTTACTAAGTGAAGTATCCCAAGAATGGAAAAATAAGCATCACATGTAATCACCAGCAAATTGGTATTAACTGATCAACACCTAAGTGGACATACAGGAATAACATTTATCGGGTGTCAGGCTGATGGGAGGGGGGAAGAGGGGATGAGTATATACATACATAATGAGTGTGATGCACACCATCTGGGGGATGGTCAGGCTTGAAACTCTGACTCTGGGGGGGAAGAGGGGGAAAGGCAACACACATAACCTAAACATTTGTATCCCCATAATATGCTGAAATAAAAAAAGCAAAAATATATTTATTAGGTGCTTGTGAATTATGACAAATATAGAAATATTTTATATTGCCGACATCATTTTTCCTTAGATAAGTGCTGTAAAATGTAAGAAATTGCTTTATTTACCTAATATTATTTATTGTTTGTCTATACTAGCAAGGCATCTTAGAGAATGATGTCACACAATGGGTAAAACATAGAGGAATGAAGGAGGTATGATCTTCATGCATTGATTTAGGATTTGTGAGTATAGCACAAGGCACAGTGGAGAAGTGAGTCCTTGAATTGGTATACCTTCAGTCTAACAGGAGAAGCAAGGCAGACACAAGCACAGATACACAATCTAGTAAACAATCATACTATATAACCTGATCTGGTTGTAGAGAACCATACACCTAAGAGGTAGTAACTAGAATGTCAGATACAAGCAAAGATGTTAAGCAGATGTGGCCTAATCTTAAAGACAGAGAACCAGAAGGCAGAGGTGGATAAAGTGAAGACCAAGAGTTGCTAAAGTAAAGGCTGATGAGGTCCGCAAATTATGCATTTGCAAATCTTGGTTGAGATAAAAACCAGTATCAGTTATTGGATGATCACTCCTTGCAGTGAAATTATATTACAATTGCTTAAAATTTATAGGACATTCAAAAAAAGAGTCTGCCCATCTAGGAGAGATGATAGAAATGTTAATTAGAATTAATATACATTTGAAAGAGAATCCGGTGGATAATTGTGCTGGGTTATTTTGGCATCTTGGTAAGACTTCATGAGGGAAGTGGAGTATTATTGAACTTTAAAAGATAAGACTGAAACTGCTAGATATTCATAACCATTATTATTGCCTCATATTTATTTTTGTTGCTTCCTAAGATATGAAGTAAACTACAAGATATTTCTAGGGGGGAAAACAGGAACTCTGTCTCTGACATGCAATTCTCTTCCAAAGCACAATTAATTTAAATGGGTTAACAGTGTGCCATGCAGTTATTACAACTGGACAAACACATCTGGGTTTAATTTAACTTGAACATATTCTAAGGGGTTAAAAATTTTAGGAATGGTTAGAAAAGACTATTAATGTGTTAGTCTTAAAAAGAGATTTTAATGCAAATATTGAAAAAATTTATAGTTGTGATTTTTTTTTGCACAATTATATTGAAACTAAACCAGTACACATAGTACAATGATGAATTTACTTACCTAGGTACACAAGTGTTGATTCTTCAATTGTTTGTTGTACAGGCTCAGAGAGGAAAAAACTAAGTACACAATCACTCTGAAAAATAAGGCAAAATACAATATTTCTTCATTTCTTCTATTTATTTATTATTCTTATTCACTATTACATAAAAATATCACCATATGTTATTTTAAATAGACACCTGTTATAGATTCCATAAAAGAGAAAAAAATATTAGCAAGTTGTTTAGTCAATATTATCATTTTACCATAAGTTAAACTAATCTTTTGTGAGATTGAAGGTCTGATTACTTTTCATTTTTTAAGAGGTTCAAGTGTGTTCTGCTCTTGGAGCCCACCATTCTTGAGTTTTACAAATAAGCATGAATTTCACATCTCCGTTTTCTAAAAAAGGTATATCCTTGGACAAGGCTTTCTGAGAAAAATTACTTTCAGGAGGACACAGATACTCACTTAGTGAGTAACCATTACTCTTCAATGTCCAATTTTCAGGAAAGCTCACTGAGTATTGACTTCATCTACAGCTTTGAGAAATATTAGGGGATATTTGGAGACAGAAAAATGTATAAGGTTGTCTCTCTCTTTAGAACACAGTCTAGTGGAGGAAACAGATTATATTCAATGCTTTAACAGAAATTCTAGGCTGGGAGTGGTGGCTCATGCCTATAATCCTAGCACTCTGGGAGGCTGAGGCCAGCGGATGGTTTTAGCTCAGGAGTTCGAAACCAGCCTGAGCAAGAGTGACACCCCATATCTACTAAAAAAAATAGAAAGAAATTAGCTGGACAACTAAAAATATATATATAAGAAAAGTTAGCCGGGCATGGTGGCGATGCCTGTAGTCCCAGATACTCGGGAGGCTGAGGCAGAAGGAGTTTGAGGTTGCTGTGAGCTAGGCTGATGCCACGACACTCTAGCCTGGGCAACAGATTCTAGTTATGTATAATTTTAATGTGTACAGAGAAGAAAGTGTGCTTGTCTTTTAAATAGGGACAATCATAAAGAAATCGACATTAACTATAAATAAATCGACATTGAACTTCAAATGAATGACTAACTGGTGAATCTGAGAATAGGTTTTCCTTAGGGAAATTAACACACATTCTGTTGTAAGCCATTATACAACAAAAGTAGCCTTCCCCATAAGACTTTACATTATTATCTAAAGAGTGCCACTGAATAATTGATTATTTACTTTGACTACCTATCATGTGCTGATGCTATAGTAGCTGTCAAAGCTACCCAACAGTCTCCATGGCCAGCCTTCTCTCTCATTCCGTGCAATGGCTCTTTCAAATCTTCTCCAGGAAAATTTAACTTCCAACTCTCACTCCTTCTCTGCCACTGACTTTGTCTACACTTTAGAGAAAATAAAGGCAGATGGAAACTCCTAAACTTCCTGCCTTGAAATCTACAGTCTCACATTGCTATACTTTCACTTTCCTTCCTGTAACAATGGAAGAAATGTCTCTTCCCATGTGTTATAGATTGAATTGTACCCCCCGCCCCCATTCATATACTGAAGTACTAACCCCTAATACCTCATAAGTTGATCTTATTTGGGAATAGAGTCCTTACAGATGTAATTATTAATAGTTAAGTTAGGATGAGGTCAGACTGGAGTAGGGTGACTCTCTAATCCAGTGTCACTGGTGTCCCCATCACAAGGGAAAGTTTGGAAACAGATGCTCATAGAGGAAAGACAATGTGAAGAGACATAAGGAGAAGATGGCCATCTATAAGCCAAGGAGAGAGACCTGGAATCCATTCTTCCCTCACAGCCATCAGAAGGAACCAACCTTGTAAACACCTTGATTTCAGATTTCTAGCTTCCAGAAATGTGAGACAATAATCTTCCATGGTTTCAGCCATCCAGTTTGTAGTACTGTGCTATGGCAGCCCCAGTGAACCATCCAACGTTGGTCCCTTCCTCTGTGTCCTGGATCCTATTCTTTCCTCCTCAGGAACTTTGTAAAATAGTCCCATCTACACTTTAGCATCTTCACTGTCTTTCTTTACTTCTCATCAAGATAAAGTATGGTCAACTCTATCCATTTTAAAAACTAGCAAACAGGTGAGTCAAACCACACAAAGTTATATTCACATATAAATAATATCTTGTCATTGATGCACCTTCCAAATCCTGGGTTATTTTACTCTTCCATGACACAGTTATGGGAAGAACTGTCGGTACTCACCTAGGTTCACTTCTTGAGGTTCTACTCACTGTATGATAGACCACACTCAGGTTTCCACCACTAATTGTCCTCTGAAAATGCTCTTGTCATGATTTATAACAGCCTCTCTCTTTTAATAATATCTTTTGTTTTCCAAATCCAATGGGAATTTCCTTAGTCCTTATATGTCTATTCTATTTTTAGTGAAATGGTTTCTTTCCTTTGGTTTTATGATATCAGTTTCTCCCAGTTTTTTTTTCCATTTGTCCTGCCATTTCTTCTTAGACTTTTCTTCAGACTCCTTTTCCTTTTGCTTATAATTTAAGTTTTAGTGTTCCTCACTTCTAGACCCATCTCTCTCATTCTTCAAATGCATTATTTCTGGGTGATGTTATCATCTTTGGTGGCATTGCTAATGATGGACAAATCTAAACCTTTATCCTGGATTTTTCTCTGGGACCTTAGCCCTCTGTATCAAAATATCTCGTTAGTGTATGGCTTGCCTACTCTAAAGACAATTCAAGCCCAAAAAGTGCACCACTAAATGCATTTTCTTTCCCCTCTACTCAATTTATTTTTTCTTGTGTGACCAGGTACAAAATAGGGTTTATCTTCTGTTCTCCTCACATAAAATTAGCTGCTAAGTCCTGTGGACTATACCTCCTAAATACCTTATCTGTTCATTTCTCCTTTCCATGTATACCACCACCTTCCTAGTTCTAGCATCATCAATTCCCACCTAGGTTATAGCAGAGATTCCCAGCTCTTATCACGCTACCCTTTAATCCAATCCATTCTCTACACAGTTGCCAAACTAACGTTTCAAATTGAAAATCTAATAATTAACTGCTTAAAACCTGCAGTGGCTCTACATACTCTTAAGAAAAAGATCAACTGCTTAACAAGGCTTGTAAGAATAGCCTTGATAGGGATCTTCATCTTCATCTCTCATCATTTCTCTTTTGGTGCTTTATGCTTAACTATGCTGAATTATATTTATTTCCTCAAATGTGTCATTCTCTCATACCTTCTTGTCTTCCTACATGCTCCTTTTTCCTTCCTCTTCACCCCTATTCATTCATTTGCCAAGGCTATTGTTGCTATTTTCTTTATTTTTGTTGGTCTTATTTACTCATGCCTAATCCAGTGTTTCTGTTCAATAAACACTTGTTAAAAGAAACAAACTGAGATCTGTCTTCAGATACAGAATACATTGGTGTCTAATGCAAACGTTCTTATCTAAGTAGTAGTTTATGCATCATTGTCAATTACCAGTTTTCATCTCTACATATTGATCTCTTGTGAACTTATTTAATAAGAATCTACTCTTACGAAATGGATCCACATTCAGGGAGCTGACCAACTCAAGTTTTTTGTTTTTTTTTTGGAAAGCTTAAAATCCAACCTCAACCGTGCAGAATCTGTTGAAGTAAATTTGACCTTCTTTGGCCTTTGACAACTAGTCAATTATTTGTGTTTGGCAACATTTTGACCTCACTACCTAATGGTCATTAAACTTCAATAGTAGGCAAGATATCTTTCCAATTAGTATGTGAAATGTCACCACTGGCTGATTATTCCCTTTTGTTTACACTACCATATCCTTCAAATTCTCATTTGTAATTCTGGGTGTAGGTAACTAAATACTAATTTCTTATTGTAACAAGATTGTTTTCTTTACTGAGGATAAATATGATCATTGAGATGAAGGAATAAATCAATAAAAGAGATAAAAAAGGGCACAAAAATTAATATTGCTGTATCTTAAAATAGTCAATTTTTAAATTTTCTCAGTCTTGACTTTTACTTGGATGTATGCATCCCACAGCTTTTTAGCCCATTGCATCACTAGATAGTCTGGAGATTTATAGAAACATTAGTGCTACAATTGCTCTCACTGATAACCTACACTAATGTTCTCAACTGGGTTTTTACTGACCTCCAAGCAGTGTCACGACATTTAGTTATGTAGGTTGTATACTGCACAACTCTAAGGATGTCATTTTTATATTGACTGTGATGTACAGCTATATGCAGCAGGGTTTCCCATATAAAAGGGTTGCCAGATGTAGTAAATAAAAACAGGATGCCCGTGCAATATTTGAGACGTACTTTTACTAAAAAATTTGTTGTTTATTGAAAATTCAAATTTACCTGGGTGGTCTGCATTATATCCAGCAACCCTAGGATAGGAGGTGTTTGGAAAGTGTGGCCACACATTTGCTTGTCTCAATGACTGGAGGGTACAACTGGCAAGTAAGGTCACTTATCCTAAATATCTCTAAACACCTAGAAGATTCTCACATTATGAAGAATGCTGCTTTTCTGCTTAATTCTTCAAATGGGTATAGCTTCCCAGGTAAAAAACTCTGAATTTAACTACTTCATCCTAGAAATGAGAAAACTGAACATCAGAGAGAATAAGAGGTGGACTAATTGTAATCCATACAAACAAAAGACTGGTACAGTGTGGTCACTAAGCCCAGGTTCCCTTATGTAACCACTGCAAATGGCCTACAGAAGAGTGTAGATGGGGGACAGGAAGAAGGCAGCTCTGTGGGGGTCCTACAACACACTAGTCTTCTATGTGAGCTTAAACTTAGTGTGATCTAGGCATGAATTTTAAGCAGAAAAGCATCATGATCATATTTGTTTGAAGGAAAGATGACAATGCAACATTGCAAAAGAAAGGACAGCAATAAGCCCTGGAGAATGTCATCAGCAAAATCCCTTATATGCTCCACATATTGTATTCCCTGAACATCCATTCTGCGTCCCTGTTAAGTCTCTGGAATGATGTGCTCCTTCCCTATCCCTTCAGAACCCTAGTCCCAGAGGGAGAGAATGGTGAGGTCGGTATCCCCCTTGCATTTCCTTGCTCTTCTAACCTACTCTTTTCTTCCTTTATGAAAATGCTATGCTTTGGATGTCACATCTCCTGACTATACTGCCCTCTACCCCTTATTGCTGCACTTGCCTACTTGATCTTTAGGATGCTTTCTCTAATAGTACTCTTGTCATAATCCACACTTATTTTAATATTCACACAAATCCTCTTCCGTATCCTAGATTCTTTGTTCTTGAGCTCTTCTCCTCCAGTGATCTTGTCCCACATCCTACTCAGCACTCACTTCTGTTTCCTTGATCTTGTCTTGACTAGTGCCCAAAGCCCTTCCATTGTCTTGATTTCTAGGCTCCCAGTCTACAACCTGCACCTCGCTCCTTTCCAACTCACTTCCTCCAGTTATACGACTCAAAAAATCTGATGGTGCAAAGATCATTTCACTGGTCCTAACCCCTGTTATATTTTCATGTCCCTCTGCAAACTTGGATTACATGTTCCATATTTATAATAACTCTCCTGTATACTCTTTTTTAACTCCTTTGACCTCTCTCCCTTTATTTTATTGTTCACTTGGTGCAAAAACCCAACTCGGGCTATTTTTTTGCCAACTCTGCACCTGTAATAGGCCTGCTGTATGTTGCTGGAGGAAAGCACCCAAGAATGCTCACTGTAACCTCATGCCTACTATCCTCAAGTAGGTCTTCAGAATTTTCTAGCAATTTAAAATATATGATCAGTCCACTTACTCTTCCACTCACCAATAGGACTATTTCATTCCTTATCCTCACTTCTCCAAACTCCAACACCCTCTCCCCTCTTTCACTCTGCCTGTGGCTGGTCTTCTTGTTGATGGAAAAAACAGAAACAGAAAAGAATTTCCATAAGCTCCCACCAACACATCTATCATCTTAGCTCACCTCCCGGGTTATATGAATGGACTGTCTGTGTTTTAATTTGAGGCTGATTTACGTGTTAGATCTCATGCCCTCTTCTCTACTCAAGGTCATCACTCTGGTCTCTGGTGGAGTTCTCATTTCTCCCTAGCATCATCAATTTTTGCTTCTTTTTATCAGCACACAAATATGCTATAATTTATCTCAATAAATCAAATTCTTGAACTATATTTCTTCACACACTATCTTTCCCCCATTCATCTTTTAAGCAAAACTCTTGTAAGCATTGTTTTCTACTTTCTTTCTCAAATTCTTCTCTTCACATTCTCTCTTGAACCCATTCTAATCAGGTTTTTGTTCCTAACACTCCCATCAAACGGTTCTTCTTAAATTCACCAGTGATATCCATTTTGCTAAATCCAGCGGTCAATGTTCAATTTTTGACCATCAGTAACATTTGACACAGCTAATCATTCCTTCTTCTTTGAAATATTTTTTCTCTTGGCTTCTGGGCACTACATTCTTCTGCTGTCCAACTGATTGCTCCTTCTCAGTCTCCTTTGTTGATTTTCTCTTATTCCCTCAAACTTTAAAATTGATGTCCTGCCTGGTCTTGTCTTCAGGTCACTTCTCTTTTATGTTCACATTCTCACCTTAAGTGATCTCATCCTGTCTCATGGCTTTGATAACCAATTAGTGGCCAAAAACCCAAATATGAATATGTCCAGCCTAACTTTCCCCATGAACTCCAGATACATGAATCCAACTTTCCACTTGACAGATTGGGAAGTCATATAGGCAACTCAAACTTAGTGTGTTTAGATTTAAACTCTTGACTGTCCCACTCTCCATGGCTTCTCCCACCATTTCCCTATCACAGGAATTGTTCAAATAATGTAAGCTCATATGTCCATAAAGGTACATTAGTGGCTGGCAATCATCCTGACTGGTGGTGCTTGTGACCTAACAGTCACTAAATATTTGGAACATTCCTTCTATGGAGAACATTATATATTTGGTGAATAAATAAAAGAATAGTTAGAATTTGTCTTGGAAAATCTAAAGTTACTGGCCTTTGATATCAATGACTCAGGTAAACAAGTTAGGCTATATGAAATGATCTATGAGGTTATATATATATTTTTTCTTTGCTAGAGTAGATATGGGATTTTTAATATCTGATAATGTCTTTTAAATTAAAAAATGCAGTTGATAAAGAACAAATTTGAAAGCCAATTGAATAATTTTAAATTAAAATCTGCATAAGTTTATATTTTATTAAGTCCAGAGTTCTTATTAATATTTTGTTTGTCAATTATATTAAGTCATTTGCAATTTAATGTGATTGTTTTTTTGAGAGAGTTGATCAATTCAAAGTTACTTAGAACCTGAGTGTTTTTCCTACATCATATGAACATATTCTTGTTATCAAAGACTACAGAGAATTAAAGTGCTTTCAAAGACCAGAAGTAATGCAATATAATACTGAGATCAATTTTTTTTTTAAAATAGCACATTAAGTGTTCCCATTTATTAACCAGCCAGCCAACATCTAGAATGGGCTGCAAGATTTAGTTTTAGTGAGTTAAAACAATAAGCTAAATCTCTCTCTCTCTCAAATACCATGAAGTGATGTAAAAATATGAATTTAAAAATGAATTCCCATAAGAGTTTTAAATCAAAGTTGAACAGTAATTGTATTTGATTGTCTTTTTCATAAAGCAGCTTGTCAGAATGTCCAGTCTTTAATGTAGTTCAACCCACTATATTCATATTAGAGCTACATGGAAGAATGACACCAGGAAGAATAGTGAACTTCTAAGCATCTTCTATAATTCCAGTTCGAAAATGTCATCAGCATTTTACCAGACTGTGTAAAGTAATCTTGGTTTTACTGATGGTACACATATGACATTTATCCTGCCTGCAATGTAATCTCAGCTAGCTCCAACTAAGAAAAGAGCAATGTAGTGACAAATGTAGTAATTAACATCTGGGTTTAGCAAGCAGGGAACAAGAAACATATGTTCACTATTAAGATAGGATTTATCCATTGGATTTATTTTGACATTTGATTTCTGCTTTAGAAAAATAACATTGCTTAAACCTTAAGTGAGATCATTCCTTATTTTAAGGGACTTTCAGTAATGAGCAACAATACTGGGAAGAGCTAAAATCACAATGAATATGGCTTTACAAATTTTGAAAACAACAGCTGTTTGCATATCTCAGCAAAATTCAAATGTGGGTGCACATTTGTTTAGGTGCTGCTATCATTTGCTATAACTTTTATTACATGTCTTATTACTCTTTATAAAGATCTTATTTAGTTTATAACACAATTCCATCAAAACAGAGCAAAATTTAAAGAAGAAAAAGGAGCCTTGTTAGCACCACTATCATGTGCTTGAATGAAGCTAAAAACACTGAAAGAAAAAAGTTTATATTAGTTTTGAGGAAGTGAAGTTAAACAAACAAAAGCCAGGTGGATATGGGACAAGGATGTCTAAACTGATCAACCCATTAGAATAGCTACTGGGATAGTGTATAATTGTGGTTTTCATTTACATGCATTTTCTATTATCAACAGTGTGTGTGTGTGTGAGAGAGAGAGAGAGAGAGAGAGAGAGAAAGAGAGCGCGAGCTGGAGAGATCTCAGAGATTCACGGGCATTCCTCCACTTGGGCTGCTCTTATATGTTTAGGCCAAACCCTCACAGACCTTTAGCCCATCTAACTTAACTGATTCTGGACTTTAAAGGAGCCTCTTTATCTCATTCCCTTGACAAAGAGCAAGACTGCTTACAATAAAGAATGACCCTAGAAGGGCACATATAATATTAATATTTGATTTTTTTCAAGTTAATGTCCAATTTTATATTCAAGCTGCATTTTCTACTTCCTTTTCTCCTCTTTTTCTACTCACTGCCATATATTGTTCATGTCATATCTGTATTTATCACTATGTTGTAAATTGTTGAGAATAAAGTGTATACTGCATTTATTTTAATCTCTCTGATTTCTTCTCTACAACCAATTTAAAGCTCTTCATCTAGAGTGTTACACATAGTAAGCGCTCAGTAAAAATTTAAAACCTTTAAAAAGTTCTGTATAGTGATATAAAATTTTTAAATAGTTATAAATAAACATACCATATAACTAAAAACAGAATGTGGGTTTTAGTGTATAGGCATAATAGGATTATCTTTGCTTCTTCTATACTGCCATATGACAAGCAACTATGAAAGAAGAAAAATATTTTTAGAAGGATTTTTCTAGAATCAGAAATGAAGATTATCTTATTACAGAAATATTCAACACGAATAGTATAGATTCACTTTAAATCTCTTGTTTTATTAGGAAGAGGAAAGAAAGTTTGTGAATGTATAAAAACATCTTCTAAGCAGTTTGTATCATGTAAAATAATAAAAATATTTATGGTGCATAGACTTCATGATTGCGATATTTATGTAGATAGCTCTGTTAATACATATGAGGAAACGGGGCTGTAACAATAACACAAAACTTTAAAAATCTCAAAATAACATGATTTACTTTGGAAATATTTATGTGATTTGTAGGCCAATAATGCTTTGTTTAATCATAAAATTATTATTCATTTCCTGAAATGCTATAAACAAACTGGTTCAGAGAAGCGTCCACAAACATCTGGAGATGCATAAAGCTTTCGTGACTAACCCATTTGAAGAAAATTAAAAACTGACCACATTATGCATTACAGAGGACCTGAGTCCTTAGGCCACACAGCTTATTAATGCTGATCGACGTCTGATAACATCACTATTGCTCTACCACAGTTTGACTTATATACTGAGTGTTGTCTCAAGGCCTGTAAAATTCCTTTGGAATAGGGGAGACAGAAACCCAACAAGTGAAGGTACAAAAGTCTTCGTGAGGGCACTGGTGCATTATCAGCACAGAAAGAATGCAGACAAAGACTGTAAGTCCCTTCATGGCAGCATCCATGTCTGATTCGGCTTTCTGCTTTCCAGGATAGAGTTTCCCAGACCTGGCTGAGCATCTGCATCACTTGGGTTATTGAAAAAAAACAACACAGATACCTACAAATTCCCTTCTACCTTTAGAACCATCATCTTTAAGGATGTGGCCTCTGAACATATGTTCTAACCTCCCCTCCGCAGCTTGCTCTGAAACAGTTGATCGCTAGGTACTATTTTGGCACCCCTAGACAGACAGTATACAACATAAGCAATCATTTGTTGAATGACTGCGACATTAGTTTTGAAAGTGGCAGTAAATATGCCAGTGCTTTCTGGTGCTCCCATTTAATTTTTGTTTATCTGGAGTCTATTCATACAGTACTACTTTACTTATTTTGTAGTACAGAAAGGGCAGCTAATAAAGGAGAGGTAGGTTATACATCTCAGAAAGGTATTGTACCCTACATAATCACTGCAAAATCAACTGAGCTAATTATCAGGGTGATACTTTAGGGGTAAAGTACATCCATAATTTCAGCTTCCTTTACTGTGAGACTATTATGCGACAAGATGGGATTTCCCTCCTTGAAACTCCAGTGCTAGAAGATGGCTGTAATATCCTCCCTTGAAGTATTTTTAGGATCTATGATTTCACAATAGTATTTCATGTTTGGTGATAGAAATGCCTTTTCCTTTTTCTTCTCCCTTCTTTGTTGTTTTTTTTTTCTTTCCACTGTAACCCTAGACTTGAATTCAATCCGAGTTAAAAACAAGGTGGTGCCTCAAATTTCTTAGGCCTTTCTTTCCCTGAATACTGACCAATAGAGAGTACAAGCAACACAAAACAAAATAAAAACATCTCTCCTCGGTGCCGCTACAGTAGTACTTTAATTAGCACATTTGCGAATGTGGATGTGATGCAAACTGCAAACTATGTGTTTGGTGGTTTTGCTCATATGTCCCTACGCAGCAATGCGCGTGGCGGGCAGCAATATTCATTAAGCCTCCTTGCGCTAAACTGCTCCTTTGCAAGTCTTCCTTATCTCTGTGTGCCTGGCTCCTTTGCCTTCTGCCCTCATGACAGCCCTCTGCTAGCACTTCTATCTTAATGCCTTCTGTGAGCTCTCTCAGCACATACATGTAGGAGTTTCCAATTAAAACCCTGCTGCCTAATGAAGACGGATCCCAACATTCACCCTCTTCTCACCAGACCTAGAAATCAGAAGCTCCTGTACTTTGCACTTACTTGCCTCAGCCTACATAGGCCGAAGCCTGACAATTTCAAGTTACTGGATAAGTATTGGCATCAAACAATTTTAGTACTGTCAATAAGAAACCCCTCAGCACGTAAAGATGACAATCTTTCCACAATGCCTTCAGCACTTTTTTTTTTTTTTTTTTTTTTTTTTTTTTTTTTGCCAGATAACTGCCATATCCACAGCCCCTGACTACAGTGTAAGTGAAAAGACATGACCTTCAGAGAATGTCAGAGTCAGTAAGGGACATTAAGATGTCAACATTCTATGTTATTCTTTAATATGCAGAAAATCACCTGGAGTCCAATGGAACGAATTAAGTTGTCTTGATCCTTTGTAGAACAGAAGCCTCTGTCATAATTCGTTTCCCATTACCCATAGATTGGGGGACAGAAGATCAAGTATCATAAAAAATGTTGCACAATTGCCATCGAAAATGCAAGTACAGTATCTTGCTTTCCTATTGTTTAGCTTTCCTAATATCTAACACTGTTTTCAACAATTAAGTCTTTGTTTCCTCCAACTACTGACATTATTATGCCCTCAGTTTCCCTATCACACTATACTGTTCCCATGGTGAGCACATACTGTTAGTTTTTTTGCCTTTGCTCATAACAGACACATTGTAAATGTGATTTGCAAGAGATGAATGATCTTTCTGGAGGGCACAAGCATGACTGGGTACACTATTACCACTCATCCTTTCTGCCCAGGGCTAGGCAATGTTCCTGGCTTGGCACTAGGCAGCCAGTGCCAGCCTGAGCTGGCAATGAGCAGGGCTCCCAAGATCATTCTCCTCTAAGCCGGAGGTCTCTGTCATGAATTTCATATGGGATTATACATTGGAATGAGGGAAATTATTAAAACTAATATTAATATTTATTTTGTAGTATCATCCAACATTTTTTCTAAGTTTTCTATTTTCCTAAAATTTGTATCACTATTTGTATAGTAGTTTATGTATCAAACATATATAAATCAATTATATATTTTGGAAGCATGAATTATTTAAAAAAAAACTTAATAAGATATAGGAATAAATGAGTTTAGAGACCACAGCTAAACACTTCTCGGATGTAATCTTTCAATCCCTTAGGTTTCAGACAGCAACATAAATCTTATCATAGGCTAATACATGCTAATGATTCTGTCATCATTCATTTATTCATTAAAACATATTTAGTAAACATGGATAAGAGTTAGTAATTGTGCTAGACATGAGGCAAAAACAGAAAAGAATATAGTCATTGAGTTTTTTACGTTTCCAAATAGGAGAAAGCACGTAACCACGATGTTTTGTTTTTGCAGCTCCCTTTGTCCAGCGGGAGTTTTCTCGATTCTATTTACTGGCTGCTACTTGCCCTTTAATATCAGATTGAATGCCAGACCCTCCAGGATGCCTTCTCTAACTCACTTGGAACTGAGTTAAGTATACTTCCTTAAGTGCTCAGGCACTTGTCCTTTGATACAAAGCAGCATCTCCTGCTGAGAGTCTACCAGCCTCGAGATAATATTGCAGTGCAATGTTCTTAAGTCCATATTTGCTAAGAACCGATAATATAGTAGGATACTTCAGTATCTGCTATCTTAGAGGCCAAATGTCTGAGCATGTCCATACTGAAAAATAAATGGGAAGATTTTTATCGCCTAAAATAGTTCTCAAACATTAGTGTGCATCCAAATCTTCTGGAGGACTTGTTAAAACACAGATTGCTGGGTCCTAGCCCCAGAGTTTCTGATTTGGTAGATCTAGGATGGGGCTATTACTTTATATTCTTATGAGTTTCAAGATGAGGTTCCCAGTACAGCACAGGAATCGTAATTTGAGAACCACTTGTCTTAGTAACCGGTGAAGGGGATATAAAACTTTTACCATTTGCTCCATACTTTGTGCAATCCAATGCAGTCATTATTGACAACTCAGGTTTTCTCTAGTAGTCCTTAGGACATTTAATACCTGAATTGTGGAATTTTCTTCTTTAATTGGGTTTATTTATCATCGAACCACAATATCACCGAACTAGGAGACACAGCAAAAAGCCAACGTACTGAATCAGTAAGTGTACTTTACAGTTAGGAGGTGATTTTGAATATGTGTATATTATATTTTGTAATTTCAATAATTTTCCTTGATGTGTACTGATTCAATCTATTATATGGAATTTAATTAAAGAAATTCAAACTATTACTGGAGAAATAATCACATCTAAAGTCTTCCAAGATCCAAGTGGAGAGGAAAGGTTGTTAAATTGACAGCTGAGAAAAATAGAGTTATTTGGCCTTTTAGTAAGTTCTAGTTATGGGGTTAGTTGTTGTCTTACTGTTATAATGTCTGTAATTCACTTTGAAATATGTCTGCATGTACAGCATAATATTATATATATATATATATTAAGTCAAAGTATAACCCAAGTGCTGCTGGCATTTTATCAAGACTGCATAGTCCAGGAATGGTCTGTTAATGTTCTAATCAAGGATGCACAGTCAGGGATAGTGGGATGGGGGAGGAAGGAAGAGAATGTTTTCAGTATTCTAACCATGAAGCCCATCCTAGAGGCAGTCCATACATGTGTTTCTGTCATTCACTCATAACTCAACTGATAATGGGCATTTTATTAACTTGCATATTGAATGTCAGAGATGAATTTTTATTTATAAAAATGATGCTTGTTGACTAGTAGGATTAATATTAGAAATAGGCTCTCAGTGGTAACATTAAAGTTATTCAAGATATGTGGATTAGCTACACACACACACACACACACACACACACCCCTACACCTCTTCTTGGTTCTGTTTCTCTGGAGAACACTGACTAACACAACTCTCTTAGGCTTAGCTTTAGTTATTAACAACTTGGCTTGGCCTCCAAACTCTTACCTCCCAAGAATGCAGAGATCCATCAGAATTGCGTCCTTGCACATATCCTTGTGATAGGTAGAATAAGGACCCCCCCCCCAAAGATTTTCTAATCCCTGGAAACTGTGAATATGTTACCTTACACAGCAAAGGAGACTTTCTGGATACAATTAAATTAAGAATCTTGAGATGGAGAGATTATCCTGAATGATCCAGCAGGGCCCAATGTAATCACTAGGGCCTTTCTGAGAGGAAGGCGGAAGGGTCAGAGTTAGAGCCAGAGAAGATCTGACGACAGAAGCGAGGTCAGAGTGTGCCATTGCATTGCTGGAAGGGAGCCACAAGCCAAGGAATGCAGGCAGCCTCTGTAAGTCAAAAAGGTTCCAGAAAGAACCAGCCCATCAACACTTTGATTTCAGTCCTGTAAGAACCATTTTCAGACTTCTGTATTCCAGACTGAAAGAAATAGATTTGTGCAGTTTTAAGCCACCAAGTGTGTGGTAATTTATCACAGCAGCAATAAATAGATTTTTTTAAAAACAATTTCTTTCTGTTTTTTTCTCACTCATGACTTTCCCTATACCATTTGGATCTACTTGAAACACTTCCCAGGCCACCTCTATTAAACCTACCCAAAGTTAAAGGCCTAGCTCGGATGTTCTCTTCTCCCTGAAACCTCTTCTTATCATAATTGGAAATGATTCTTACTCCTCTAAAACTTTAGAGCGCTTGGTAGCACTGATAGTTCACTTACCACATATCATTTCTTAGACGTTATTTGAGGCTGAGGTTCTAGAACTTTTTTGCTGCTCTGCAGTTCCCAGTTCATGGTTTTTATACATACTAGGCATACATATTCATTGAATGAATAAACCGAAGAATGTTACCATAAAATAGTCTTAAATATGGCCAGTAATAACATATAAAATAGTTGATATCTCATGTAAAAATATAAAAATAAATTATAACATACGTTTGCAACTTCATATGATCCATACAATAACTGTTCCATGTAATGATTTAGATCTCTGAATCTTTTGTGATCTGAATTTGTAAATGGTAAGTGCCACCAGTGAGGAAACCTGTTTTAAAAGAAAAAAGTATGCCTCCATTAGTTTGAAAATTGGCCTCTGCATCTTAGCATTGTTCATGAAGTTATAGCTATCTTAGGTGGAAGCTGCCAATGGAAACATTTGAACACATTTGAAAACATGAATCAGAGAGTCTACGAGTTTCATTAACATGGCTGTGGTCACTTGTGCTATTTTAACTGTCATTAATATTAATACTAATTTAATTTAACATATTAAATTAATTTATATGTCCCTTCTTACTTTATTTATGGCAGACCACACATTTTGTCCTTTAAACACATGTGGGGGTTTAATACTTTCTGAGGTTAATGATTCATAATTTTTAAAAAAATTCAACTTGTATTGTTTCTTCTGGGTTCACTAGAGACATTGTTACACTAACTAAATGAAATATTTTACGAAGTGACATATGCTTCCATCTGGTCTTAGTCTTTTGGAACAAAGTGACACTTTCCCCAAGAGTCTGAGTTGTAAAATTTCCTCTGCATTGTCTGATGGCTCGTCTTGATGAACAGAACTTGATTAAGACCAGTTGTTGGGTGAGATGATCTGCTAATAGGTAGCATTTGGCAACACATTTTACTATTTAAATATATCTCTTTAGGAACTACGTAGCAGCTTCCTCTGACTGCAGTCTTACTGCCGCCTTATCCCCATATCTGCTTCTTTGGTAGAGACCGAGGCTGGCTACCATCTTCCAGGGGAAATAAATGTAAAGATAGTGAAGGGTTGTCAGCAAACACACAGAAGAATGTGACAACTTCATGCCTGCCCCACTCACTGGTTCCTGCTAGAAATGTCAGGGAAGTCCAAAATTCTATGTGAGTATATTTAACTAATTAATGTTTTATTTTTTTTAAAATGTCTTGCAGCTCTAAGACTTAAAGTACTAAAATTTTTCATCCAGATTTAGTTATCATGAAAATGAATACCACTACACAATTAATAAAAAATATCACATAGAATATACATATATTAAATATATATGTATGGTAACTTTTGGGGGGAAATGAATTTGATAAATGATGCATTAGGCTGGTTTGAAATATTAATTCATATATCTGTGTTTGAATTTTCCTTATTGGTAGAATAAAACGGAACTCATCATCAATTCTATTCCTTTGTTAATGTTTTTATGGATATATGTACTAAAACATTTTATGTATAAATAAGTAAATAAAATTTGAGGAATTTTGCTGTAGTTTGATTGTTTGAAAGTTTTTGAATTATATGCCAAATATAACACAAAAATCAGTTATAGAAAATTCTATTTTATGATCTTTTATATGACAATGC
Organism: Cheirogaleus medius; assembly: GCA_008086735.1. Lineage (NCBI taxonomy): Eukaryota > Metazoa > Chordata > Mammalia > Primates > Cheirogaleidae > Cheirogaleus > Cheirogaleus medius. The sequence goes on from VBSM01002616.1 coordinate 41,293,095, forward strand.
CATCATGTCCTCTCTCCATTTTGTTCAAAACAAAGATTATAAAACACTGAACTTGCAAATAGATTTGATATTCTGCCTATTAGAGTAATTTATTTTCTCCATATCAACACCAATATTTTGGTTTGCCCCTTTGTCTGGGAGAAGAGCCATGGTGAAAGCAGAAGAGGGAAAGGAAGTCAACTCTACTCAAGCAGATTAATTTTTAAAAAGATTATTACTTTTAAGTGATATTTTCATATCTGTGTACTCTTGGATGGTACGTGGAAGTACTAATAGCCCGATTAGAAGACCACTGTTACATGCTAGGACTAATTAGAATTTTATTCTTTGTGACTCTGACTTTCTGATCATATTTTCCAGATCGATTTACATAACTCTCATAGGGCTTCTCTCAGTAAATTTAGGAGTCAGAGGAAATCTTGCCTTTATACTTCTTGTATCTGCATCGCCGTAAGCCTTGGCCGCTTTGGGAGTATGAGGATACAAATAGTGTTCAAGGCACATAGGACTAAATGTTCCTCACCTCCACAGATTGCTTAATAGTTTGAAAATCAATTTAGGTACCATTGCCAGGCAGCAGTGGTGAGCAAAGCAGAATCCTAACGAAAGCTGAAATTGAGAAGAAACCTGTGGGGAGAGATTATTAGCAATTTTAAAGTTTTACAGGTTATACCGATATGTATTGGAGAGGTACAGTGTAGAACGCAGACATTTTTAAAACAAAAAAGGGCAGCCATTAAACCAGGATTAATTTAGACTTCTAAATTATTAATTAGTAGGATATGATGGCAACCACTAATGTTGAATTCAGTATGTGCAAACTTTGAATTTTTTTGCCTGTGCCTTTTTTTACAGTTATTCTTAGATGTTTTTTGATAATTCCTAAACCTGATGTTACTTCTAAACGTTTCCAGAATGACTTTATCTCTTTCTCAGTCTCTTGAACATGGTCTCACTGCAATCATTCTAATCTCTTGACTTCCTGATGTTTAAAGTGTCTGTATTTCAAAATCTCTATGACATCTGCCAATACGGCTTTTTTTCATGAATGTGAACTACTCAATTTTCAATACTACACAATATCTCCTCATCTCTTGATAGTTGTTGTTTATATTTATACTTTGGAAGGTGACTAAACCTGAATGCCAAGTACAAACCCACATGTACAAAGTGTGTCAGGTAAAGTATGAACATTTACATTGCAAAAAGATCATTTACTTAACAAAAACCCCGCTGTACATAAAATAACTTTAGATTTATCTAAGTGCCAATATCATAATTTCTGGAAAGTTCACCTTTTTAAAATCAAGACACATCTTTGTTATAAACTGAAGTCTATGATCTAAATTTCTTTCTAAGTGATGAATTTTAGAAGGTTTATCTGAACAGTAGTTAATTTTATGGTATTTGTTGTTTTCTTATGTTCAACAGTTTTTCCATTATAACATGAATGGAAACTACAATTTTCAAGATGGCTTTAAAATGAACATACTGAGAAATTAAATTTAGATAATACAAGGTTCATAATAATTTAAAAATCAATAATTAATGACAGCAAAAATGAGTTATTAATATACTGTTTGACATTAATGCATTTAAATTTTTTTTTGGTCCAGAAACTCAATAGATGAGAGCTTTTTATTATAGGTACTTGTTGAAAGAGTATATATATCCAATTTGTTTCGCATTTTCAATTTCAATTGTATTGTTATAGGAAAAAAACAAAGAGAATTAAATTTTAAAACAGGCAAATAAGACAATTTCCCCAATAATTGATGAAAAATGAAATAGCTTTTAAATTTTTCTGTCTACAAAATCAATAACTGGAAGTAAAAAGAAAATTGCAAACCTTGTTCTGTTTTATGAGACAAAGGATTCTTTGCTCTGAGAGCAATGTCGACTCTCTGCTGGGATAGATTCAGTGGCATGGGAGTCAGAATACTGTGTTGCTCACAAATAGAAAATCTCATAACCATAATTTTTTCTTTTGCTCAAGGACAAGTACTGAAGGCAAAACAATGTGAAAGGACAATGCCTTACTCTGGGAGAGCCAATGATGGAAACTGCTTCTGAAGTTGGCTGTGAAGTTTTGCAAACTGGTCAAATGATTTTTCTGTCAGGCTCGTTTCATTGTTACTGTGTGTCACCTGGATCAGATACAGCTGCAGAAAGCAAATAGACAAAAATCAAAAGACAGCAATGTCAACTTGTAATACATTGTAAAATCTGATTTCATGGAAACTCGACAAAGCAAGAACCTTTTTGCAAGAAAATTAACACTAAGGCTAAGAGATGCAATTTGTAGAGGCAAAATTACCTATAAACACAATCTACAAAGATATCATAATCTTATGCGCTAGAAGCAGACTGCCTAATTTCTGCTGTTCTTTTCTTGTGGACACTTTAATTAGCTCTTAATTTATCATCTACCACAGGGCAGGAACTGTTCTCTTTGATGGTTCTCTACTAAGAGCTCTTGCTGTTTTTCCTTAGAACATTCTCTTAATGGCGCTTCTGCTTCAAGTGTAACCAATTTTTCATTTGCATAGTAAAAAAATCATGCTATAGGAAAAAATATGTAGCATAGTGAAGGGAAGTCTGAGGTGAAGTCAAATAATATTTAAGTCAAGATGACAGACTTTAGACTTACATTGCTGGGTTTCTTGCTGAACCCTAAAATTGTTGCTCTTTGAATTGACCTGGTTGTACTCAGCAAACAGGATTTCTGGGGAAAAGTCTGGGAAGTAGATTTGGCAGGGGTTATGGTTGACATTTGTGCAAGTGTGTGGATCAAGTTATTCAATTTAACAGGGAAACACTCCAGACTTTCCTTTATTTTCCTAGAGAAATAACAAAGAAAAGATAGTGAGTAACATTCCCTTGCATCGAATCATTTCATTTATGATCTATTTCCTTGTGTTTGTTAATTGTGGGGGGAAAAGCCAAGAACTATGTATGTTTATTTGGAGTCCAACTGTTAAATATTATTTATATACTTCAAGTTCACATCTGGAGTTGTTAGCAAATATACCAGAAAGTCTTGTGATGAAATATAAAACTAATTGCAATATTGTATTTTTTCTTTTTTTTTAGGTTTGTTTTATTTTTTTGTCTATTTTTATGGATTATTTTTTCTATTAAATTATAGTTTATAATTATTTAAAATATTTAGGTAATTCCAGAATTTAAATCTACAAAATAATGTATATTCAAAGAAGCCTACCCATACTCTCTGCCCTATTTCCTTCCTTCTATATTTCAACAGTTTTAAAAATTATAGCTCAACTTTCATCATTTAATTTTTAATTTTAATTTCATTTTTGTGTATATTTATGTTTCTCTCCCAATTATCTTAGGAAAAACTTAGCATGTGATAATACTGTGTTTAATATACAAATGTTTTATATAAAATTTTTGTTTTACTCTGTGGTCTTTTTTTGTTTGTGTTTTGGCTGTTTTGTTTTTGTTTTTTGGCATTGCTGTTTTTTGTTTGTGTTTTGGTTATTTTGTTTTTGTTTTTTGGCATCACTGTTTTTAGGGACTTTATAAGTAAGAAGGTTTGCATTCTATTGATATAACCATGTTTTTATATAATTTCTTTTATCTCTTCTTTTTTTGGCTATTTTCTATTCATTCTCTACTAAGAGCAATATTGAAATTAGCTAGTAACTTCTTTTACACCTTGTGTTCCCTCTTCTCCAGTATTGTATCATCCTTTTAATCTCAGTTCTGTAAAGCAAACAGCATGCTTATTCTACTTTTCATTTGTGTTTCACTTCTATTTTTTTATAGAGCTATTCTATCTAAATCATATAGTGTGCATTTTAACACACTATACAATTTCTCTTATAACCTTCATTTAATCATAAACTCTCTATGAGTCCTATGTCTACATCTCTTCAGTCACTTTGCTTATCTGAAATTCATTCTCTAGTAAAATCTCCAGTAAGTGCTCAAGGAAGTAAGTTTCTGAGTTTTTGCATGTTGACAAGAGTTTGTCTGCGATCTTTTTACTTGAAAGTCAGTTTGGATACAACATTATTCTTTGATGTAATGAAAATATTATTCCATTTTCTTCGATAATAAAAGATTACTGTCCAAAACTCTGATGATACAGTAAACTTTCTCAGATAAGTAAGTTGGTCTATTTGCCTAGATGTTTAAAGGAAATTTATTTTTCTTCAAAGTCCAATCATTTTTCTAAAATATGTTTCAGCATTGGTTATTCTGGGTAATTTTTCTGAATATGCACTGTGCCCTTTCAATATGTAATTTTGAGTCTTCATTTTTTGGGAAAATTTTCTTAAATTATGATATTAGTATTTAAATACTAAATGTGTAATTTAGCATCGATACAGTTTTAATATATTATTTTGGTTTTCTTTATTCAAGGACTTTTATTTTATATATGCTAGATCTTCATTGTCTTTCTTCATTTCTTTTTTATTTTAAAAGTCCTCCCTGTTTTCATCTTTTTCTTTCAAGGCATTATGTGCTGTGTTGTGTTTATTTACTCCTGTGTCCTTTCTAGTTCATAATTTTTTAAATTATGTTTTCTTTTATTTCTAATCCTTTTTTTGGTTTAGTTTCCTTGTTTCTGAGTTTTCCTAATTGTGGTCTATCCTATTCCTTCATATCTTTATCATTTTTTGATTTCTTTTAGTTCAATTTGAAATATAGGCATACAGTTTGTCCCTTTGGTGGGCATGTCTTTCTGGCATGCTTTTATTGTAAAGACATTATTTTGTATCTTGTTTCTGTTTTTCTTGTTATAATTTTGTATGGCATTCAACCATGGTCTATTTTACTTGCTCATTTAAACATGAAATTAGAATTCTTGAACTTTCAGGATGGAGTAGAGGATTTTCTAGGATCTGGTATTTCATTTTCTGTTGATATCACCTAAAAAATATATGGTTACATCTTTCTGAGATATGCCTCCTTTGATCTCCATCCTAAATTTTTTGGACATGGTTATTTTCTCTTTGCTCCCATTATCTCTTGTACTCTTAGTTTGGATAATAGGCTCAACAGTTTTTCATCAGTGTGAGACATTTTCCAGGAAGGAAGCTCCAGTTACCTTTGAGAGTTCATAGACTGCTCTAATCATTTCAGATTTACCATAGAACCCTCACCTTTGAATGTGCAACACAACTTGAATGTGCAACAATCCCTTCCGGTTTCAGCTACTCTTCTGAAATTATCCTGCTCAGCTTCTTGTGAGTACCTATTGACGGTTGAAGTATTGTTCTCAGTGCAGTCAGATGACCTGTGGTTTCCCTTGGCTTCTTCCCATACAGATGTTGATACCATATAGGTCTTGTAACTATTAATGGTTTGCCTCCACCTGCTTGTATTAATATTTTAGGGTTCTTAGGTGTATGTTGTTACCTAGTTTTGTTGTAGATGTTGTCTAAACTTTTGGATTTTGCTATCCTAGTTGATCTGTCTGTTTCATGGAAGATATTTAAGGACATGGAAAAACTTGGCTTTTTATAATATATAATTCAAGCAACACAGAAAAATGTAAAGTAAAATTTGAAAGATTCTCTTTTTCCTCCATGGGAGGAAAGTGCTTCTCCTCAGAAATAGTTTGTTATCATTCTTTTTGAACTTCCTCTGTACATTTATGTAAATACATAGACATGCAAACACAGATACACACACACACACACACACACACGCTGTATTTACTCCTACTGCATACCAGGTGCTATTCTAGTAATAGGATATAGCAATGAACAAAAGACACACAAATCTTTGCCCTTATAGGGTTTACAAAATATGAAATTCAGATAAATAAATAATCAAGTAAAACTATAGGATTTGAGAAAGCAATATGTGCTATAAAGGAAAATAAAATAGGAAGTGGGGAGAAGGAATACAAGGGTAGGTAATAGTGTTGCAATTTTAAATAGGATGATCAGGTATAGTCTCACTAAACAGATGAATTGAATGATTTGGCAAAGACCTTAATTTGCCCAGAAAATAGGTCATGGAAATTTCTGATGGGACACATTCTAGGCAGAAGCAACAGCCAGTCCGGAAGCCCAGAGGTAGATGAATGACTAGAGTGTTTCATGAACCATAAAGAACAGCAATGTGGCTGACACAAAGTGAGGAGAGAAGGAAGGGAATCAGAGAGATAAAAGAAGCACAATTTTGTAAGGACTTTGATGTTGTATCAAATGGGACTTAGAGAAAAGTCACAATTTTATGTAATGTTGTAATTTGTTTTTTTTAACTTAGTAATATATTTTGTAAGAAAAATTTTATAGTAACTGGTGCATAGTAAGTGGCCTCAAAATATTTATTGAATGAATGAATAATTTTTCTAATGCAGATCATAACGTTGACTCATATTTTTTAATGGCTACATGGTGGCTCAAATTATAGATGCATAATGATTAATCGAACCACTTTTTTAAATTGCAAAGACCTTCTTTCTTACTATTCAACTTTGTTCAATACCAAGGATACAAGTATATGCATAGGCCTGTTTCTGGCCTCCTCATTTTGTTGCATTTGCCTATTTGTCTGTCTCTGTGTCAATATTATATTATTAATACTTTAAATAGCTGGACCTTTATAATACATCTGAAATCCAGAAGAAAATAGTTTTTACCTCGTTCTTCTTTAGGAGCTTCTTCACTGTTCTAGGCCCTTTGACTTCCCAAATATATTTTAGAATCAGCTTATCTAGTTCATCCATACACAAAATAAATGTGTAAGGATTTTAAGTCGTATTGCATTGGAACTGTAAATCAATTCAAGGAATATTAACATCTCTACATTACTGAGACATTCAGTCCACAAACATGGTATGTTGTTCTTCTATTTAGTTAGGTCTTATTTTACATCTGTCCATATGATTTTAGAATTTTCTTTGTGGAGGCCTTGCATATTTTTTTTTGTTGGAGTTATTCTTTGGTTGTGCATAATTTTGTGCAGTACATTATAAATGCTATCTTTCCTAAATTTTAAGTAATTCTTGATAATATATGAGTAAATTTTTAAATCTCATTAATTCTAACAATATATCTGTATATTCTTTTGAAATTTGTATGCACACAGTCATGTCATCTGTCACCTTTCACACTCTTAAGACCTCTAGTTCAATGTTAAATGGAAGTGGTGATAGCGAGTATTTTTGGTTTGTTCCTGCTTACAAAGGAAAAGCTTTTAATGTTTTACCATTAAGTATAATATTTTCTGTAGCATTTCAATTATATGTTAATGACATTCTTTCTATTTCTATGGAGTTTTTTCTAAATGAATGATTCTAAATTTTATTAACTGCATTTTCTGTATTTATTAAGGTTGATCATATATTTCCCTTTCAATTTTTTAACAACTGAGTCTTGAATGTTTATAATGTAGCCACTTATTTTACCGAATTCTTGTTATTTCAATTTTTTGTGTTAATTCTCTGGGATTATTTTAATTATTGCATTATTCAGTTGAAAATATAAAGTATAATAAAGCTTGTAGAGTTTTACTATCAATATAGAAGGTGTGAATTTTTTCTCAAAATTAATGGGAATGCTTGTAATTTTTCTCTTTTAAAAGTGTGATGTTCATTTAAGTTTGCTTCTATTCTGAGCTCAGTAAGAGTTTTCCAAGAGGAATGGATGTTGAATGTAATCAAGCACGACTTTTCTGGTTCGGCATCTATTAAAGTTATCATGCAATGCCTTCTTCACAACTAATCGGCCATGTCCCCCATGTTAAAAATATAGTTCAATAATGTTTAATAATTTTTCCTTCAATTTTATAAAAATGCAAGCCCATTTATCTTGTTCTGGCCTTAGACTTTTTTTGAATAAATTCCAAATTTTTCCATTATTATATGTCAATCTAGGCCGAAACTTGCTAAGAAAGCTAAAATACGACTCTGAGACCATTATTCATTTCCACAGTGTTCACTATTTTTAAAGATGTTCTTTGAACTTATAAATTTATGGGTACACAGTACAGTACAAAACATTAATTTCTTTCCTCATCAGCGCTTCAAAGACATGAGGATAATAGTAATAGTAGGAGTATAATACTAATCACGATTTATGGAGACCCTACTATTCATTCATTCAACATTGATCCAACAAATATTTATTGAACACATTTTATGTGTTGGAGTGGAAAACTCTAGGGTGGCAGCATGTTATCACTTCTAATGAAGATAAGACTGTGAACCATAAATCTTAAGTTTTGAAGTGCTCGCCCTCACAAAATCTCAACTGTGTCCATGCCTTATTCTTCCATTGCCCAACAGGTAGGATGTAATAAAGCTAGAGATGAAGGATGATACTTTATGATAAGTCCATCGTTTGGGGATAGACTTTCACCCAAATCCATCTCCTATCTCTCAGGTGTCAGGCTTAACAGGCCAGACAAAATAGTGCTGTTAAATATGATTTGACTTGAGACTGGGACCCTGAGAGCAGTAGGTTTCAGGCCTCTGCGAGGATCTGATTTATCCAGATAATAACTCCCTGGTTTATGTTATTTAATGGCGGCATTAGCAGGATTACGCTCTGGATTATCCTTATGTTACAGGTCCGAAGCAGCTGCTGGAAGGATTTTAGCTCTTAAGTTTCCTAAGGGAAGCCTTTAGGCAGTCTTGATAAACACTTTTAACTCGCCCTCACTAGGCACTGTTCTATGTGCTGGGATGTAGAGGTGAAGGAGAGAAATCAGATTTCTGCCCTCAGGGAGTATATATCCTTCGGCGGCTACTACATGAAATGCCTCATCTATCTCCTGTCTTCCTTAGAGAAGAGCAATAACATTATTTCAGAAATAAATAAGAAAATGACCAAGAGAAGTTACATGCGTACCAAAGATGACATCACCTAGGAAGCAGTAACTGCAGAATTCCACTCATGTTTATCTGATTCCTCAGTCTTTGCTCTCACTGTGAATTTTCTAAAGTGAACAGTTGTTCAATTTTGTCTTTAAGAGAAAAATAAGGCAATAAACTTAGTGTGGAATTCCCAGGTGGAAGAAAGGCACGAAGACAATGATCCTTTCAGTTTTGCAAAGAAATCACCATTAGGTTAACAAAAAAAAAAAAAAGTAACAGAAATTTCTAGCTGCCAAGCAACATAGTCTAAAGGGGTCGATAATAAGTGTAATATTTCTCAAGCCTAGGTTCTATCTTAAAAATGTGTATACATTATATTATATGTCATAGTTAAGCACCCTTCTATATAAATGTTTTAAATTGCTTATCATGGGGAATGACTGCTTCTGACAGGTTTCCTAGTGCTGTCTGTGTGAACGGGTAATTGAATCTCAGTCTCAGAAAACTGGGTTGGACCTGGAGGTCTGGTCCTCATCTGGTTCAGCATGTAAGTGAATTTTTTTTCCTCAAATTAAATATTATAATATTTTTTGAACTAATGACAAAAGTTCTCCACTGCTTTATGAGCTTCCTTGGGATAACCATTGAGGAGAGCTGTCTATTGGGCGGTGAAGTGGGTGATTGAGTGAAGGTTCTCAGGTAACACTTGGTGGAAATTTCTACGAGAGCATATTTTGACTTACAGTTGAAATTGTTTGTATCATTTGGCAGTTTGATAGAATAATTTTTGCTGGTCAGTCTCTTTAATAGTCTCAGGAAAACATTTCTCAAAAGGACTTTTACTGTGAAGGGATTTTCACCAGAATGTTCTTTATTTTCCACTGGTACTGTAATTTCATTATATATGAAGAGAAAAGTTAGTTGCAAGTGAATCTCACTCCCATGAACACATTTCTTCATCTAAACTTCAAACTTCATTTCACTACAGTGACTCTGGCATGTGCAATAAACACATTATTATAATTATTATTGTTTTTGTAGTGGAGTTATTGACTGAGTGTCCAGTTTTATGAGTTCAATGAATAATTATTGCTAATGCATTCTGGGTGCACAATAAAAAATTTCCTTTCTAGCCACTTTTATTTTAAAAGATTCAAAATTGCAGACATGAAAAAAAGATTCCCTGATGGTTTTTTTTTTTTTTTTTTTTTTTTTGAGACGGAGTCTCACTCTTTGTCCCGCGTAGAGTGCCATGGCGTCAGCCTAGCTCACAGCAACCTCAAACTCCTGGGCTCAAGCGATCCTTCTGCCTCAGCATCCCAAGTAGCTGGGACTACAGGCATGCACCACCATGCCCAGCTAATTTTTTCTATATGTTTTTAGTTGGCCAATTAATTTCTTTCTATTTTATAGTAGAGACGGGGTCTTGCTCTTGCTCAGGCTGGTTTTGAACTCCTGACCTTGAGCACCCCTGATGATTTTGGTTGCACAAATGTGACCCAAAAATTTAAATGTTATGATCTAATCCTTTAAATAAAATGGATACTATAAAAGGATATGTCATGATAATCCTTGTAGCTTTGATAGCATGGTATCCCAACTTGAGAAACTTGGTTAGAGGCATGCAGATGTTTTTCTACTGATGGTCTTTCAACTGATCTGAAAACACTAAAGTTGAAGAACATTTATATTTATCTGACATTATCAGGGCATTAGGAGTTGCATATACAGAATTTTTTTCCCCATACGATTTGGCATAGTTGTGTCTTTGGGAAGAGCAATCATTATGCAAGAAATCAACTTTGTTCTAATCCAAACTTACCAGATCTGCCCATGATCTTAAGAAAGTTATTACTGAATGACTTCAGTTGTTGCATCTATAAAACATAGTTGAAATCTAAACCTTGCTAATTCCTAGGGTTATTGATAGGATCAAATGAAATAACATAGGAAAAGTCTTTGGAAAAGAATAGTATTGTGCAAATATTATTTCAGAAAGCATACTACAAATAAGTAAAGAAATAAATGCATATGAGTCTAAAAGATAGCAAACCATGGCATAGAGGAATACAGGGAAAACAAACATACAGATTTTTGATTCAGTGGAAACTGACTGTGGTACTCTCTTGAACTCCTGTAAGAGGGTTATTAGTTAGGGACTAGGACAAGAGGCAGATTTAGAGTTTATTTTCTTTGTTTTTTCCCCCTTTCTCTTGCTTTACATTTTAGATATTGGCTTAGGGTTTTAACATACTTAAAGGTCTTTAATGTTTTCCAAGTTGAGGTTTCAAGTATTCAGAATTCACACTGCAAGGTCAGCGAGTCTTACGTAAATATCATCACAGGCACCTAACATCATATAAACAAGAATTTCAGACTCTGTGGCCTTGGCTATGAATAGGTCATTCTTACACCTTCTTATGGAAGCACCTTACAAAACTGGTCAAATTAGAGCGAATGAAATGAAAGAACTAGGGAAGGGTTGATGGACTAGTCTTACAAACTGCTATGCCAGTAAATGATATTCCAGGTTTCTATTCCCATCCCCAAAGCCAGCTTATTTTATTGATGATAGTAAAATAAAATCACATGCAAAGCAAGAAAATAAATCTTAACTTGCAAAAAGATAGAAAAATCAATAGTGATAAATGATGCTATAATGAAGGTTATAAAAATCTTTAAAATATAACAAAAGTTTTAAAAATAGTAAATTATTTTAATCTAGTTGCTTGTTAAATCGTTGGAATATAGCAATTGCAGGCAATGTATAGGGTCAGGAATACCAGTGAGGATTAATTGGTGCACAGAGCCATTGTGAGATAACAGCCATTGTAAAAGAGTGCCATCTGGACTATTCATCTTTTTTAACTAATGATTTTTGGTACTCTTGGTGGGTACATTAAACTTTTCCAGTGCTTTTAACCTTTAGACAGATAGTCTTCTGAAGAATTTAAAATATATTTTTTTCAAAGCTTAATAGCTAAGGTGTATTTTGACTTGATCTTTAGGCAAATTAGGCAAATTCTCAGTTTACCTTATATATTAATAATTCAAAACCAGAGTTTGTCCTATTGCAGAAATATACAACAGCAACCAAGCTATCTATCAAACCTGGTAATAATGAGTGTGACTGGGCCATGCAACTTAGAAAGTGCAGATATTATAAAAAGCTGTTATATCTGCAGGTGAAAAAAAGTGGTTTATAAAGTTAATTTAGTTTAGATTAATTATTATAATTAATTTAAAACTAATGGAAGACTTTCACAATGAGAAGAGAAATTTCACTTGTTTTACTTTGCATTTCCCTTTGAATCTGTTTTCTTAATTTAGGGAAAGTTGGACTTCTTGACTGTTACTTCTCTTGGTTCTGTGTTTTTCCCCTTTGGGAGTGTTTATTTCTGTAGGTATCAGTGGTTAAGCTAAGGCAAAGGAAAACACTGACCTTTATTTGTGGAATTACAACAATCCATGACATGACAATTTTCACAGTAGCAAAAAAAAAAAAATAATAATCGAGAAAATTTAATGATAAAATAGCTCAGGAATTTGCATCTCTGTCTCATGCTCTCTTTCAATTTTGAAAAGAAACTCAGGATAAAGCCACCGAACTATGTTTTGAGACATTTGAACATAAAGAGTCTTGTCTCACCCTCTAGCTATGAGAAATAAATGAGGAATAAGGGGAACATTGAATTTTTGGCACTGTGTCTGCAAAGCCTCGGTGGCTCGGGGACTCTAGCGCCTGTGTCTATGATGCGGAGTCCAGGCTCACTCGATTTGGACACTGTCAACATCTCCAGCTGCTTCAAAGTTGTGCCTGTTGGACAGTCATTGTGCCTGTCCTGCTCAATTGCTCCTCCCAAGACTGTTCCTTCTAAAGCTCAAAGTTCAGAGAAGAATCTCTAAGCTGTTTTTTGTAAAGGGGTGGCCCATGATGGGGATAGGGATGGGAAATATCCTTGGTGGCTTTGCATGAAGGACCCTGTCCCATAAAGACAAAGGCAACTAGTTAGGCCAATTGGAAAGCCTTTCTCCGGCATTAATACTAGAGAACACTAGTTAATAGGCAGAGAGAAATATTAAAGTGTGGGCAAAGAAAAACAGAGTAGAAGGTCTATGTTTCTATTAGAAACTAGCCAGGTTCTATTGGTTTCTGGGATTTGTTAGATTACAATTTCAGTCCACGTATATCTTTTATCCTAAGGGTATCAGATAGAATCCCTGGCTCTTGCTACCAAAATTACTCACTAGTGCAAATCATTTGTTTCTTTTCATGGGGTTTTGTTTTGCTTTAAGCTGGCTTCAGTTTTAGCTGGAAAACAGGAGATCTTATATTTATTCAACTAGAAAATCTGCATGGCAGGCCAAAAGGAATATCTGAGAATACATGATAAATTTCCTCTCCTACTCTTGAGGGAGGAAATGGACGAAATGCAAAGCACTCTCTGTATGTGGGAGGGGAGGTAGGCAGGGAAGTTTATGCTTAATGATCCCAGTCTGGTCTGTGAAATAGGTTATCTGTTTCTAAGGACAGCTAACCCGATGCTTGAGAGTGATTGAAATTTCTGAAATAACCCATTTGGACAACATTTTAATGGATGGTTGCCTTTGTTGCCTAGCAGTGGGCTCTGCAGAGATATTACATGAGAGTATCAATTTGCGGGGGACTGAGTCATGATACTTTCATGATTCTATTCAACAGCACTCAGCCGTAAGGGGAGAAGAAAAGAGTAAGGGAAACAGAGAGCAGTTGGCAATGATGTGAAAAACTTTTGTGGCCAGCAAACCAATCTGATTTTTATTTTCCCTCTAAATATCATTAATTGTAATTCAATTTAGAATGCCACATGGTGTGCAGCATCCTCTGAAACTCTTATGATCAGCTCTTGACCCAGAATGTATATGCTCAGGAGCGAGGTAGGATCTTGTGTTGTTCATAGATAGAGTACACACTCCGGGAGTCAGGAAAAGCCATCTCTTTCTTTCAAGTTTCAAACAGGGTCAAGAGGGGCAGCTTCTTAATGCTAAGTCTGCAGTCAGAACCAGGGCGCTTAAGGCAGCCACACATGCTATGTCTCAGATGGCTCGGTCCTCACCCAGGAACCCAGTCTGTGAGCAGGAGGAGAGGGTGGATTCCATTTTCTTATTTTGATCTGTGACTTAACAGTTATATCAGAATACACAGTGGCATAAAAGGCTTTTAGCCTATCAGAACAAAGAAACAAACAGAGCAAAGAGTTTAAATATACAGGGGCTCATATCATATATATATATTTATATAATTATACATAGTTACATATAAATACACGCATGTATAAATATATATTAAAGTTAATGACACTCATCGAAGCACCAAGACCAATGATGCAACCGTGACAGAATTTGTGGTGTTTTTCTTTCTTATTTTTAGTGAATTATGTGTGATGAGGTCTGCACTTCAGGTGTCTCCTTCTTAAGTTTTAAAATCCACATGATATCAGAGATTACAGATTAAGATAACAATATTATTCACACAGGAAAGTAAACAACTCCACATGATTTTTATTTGAATCATGAGTATCGTGTCATTTAAAGCTGCATAAAAGTGTTCTTTTTAATCAACCCAGGCTACTTTCATGAATTCACTCTATTTATTGTTTAAGGATTTACAAAATAAATAGTGTATAATTTGTTTTAGGAAGTTAGAATATATAAACAATAGATTGTAGGAAGCATTTCTGAGTGGTAAGGAATCACAGCCACAGGTCGGGCACGGTGGCTTACACCTGTAATCCTAGCACCTTTGGGAAGCTAAGGTGGGAGGATCACTTGAGGCCAGGAGTTTGAGACCAGACTGAGCAAGAGTGAGACCTCATCTCCACAAAAATATAAAAATTAACTGGGTGCAGTGGTACGTGCCTGTATTCCCGGCTACTTGGGAGGCTGAGGCAGGAAGATTACTTCAGCCTGGGAGTTCGAGGCTGCAGTGAGCTATGATGATGCTACCGCATTCTAGCCCAGGTGACAGAGTGAGACCCTGTCTCAAAAAATAAATGAGTAAGTAAAAATAAAAAAAATCCCAGCCACAATCAATGACCGCTTCTTGCCTCACCACACGGGTTCTTCATAGTGCTTGGCGGGCTGTGTGACAGAACAGATCCCCAACACGTGACATTTACATGCGCTGGCCATAAGACTTAGAGAGGAGTCAGACAACAAGCTATTTGCACACGAAACCATATCTAAAAATAAAGGTATGTAATTGAGACTTTAAGATAAAATATACTAACTACTGAGACAGGCTCTTGGAAGTCAAGGGAGAGTGAGACTCATGGGATGTTTCTCTGAGAAGAGAAAAAAAAAGAGTGACCGCCACAAGGTACTGGAGAATTAGCTAAAATGGAACAAGAAGGAAGGAAAGCGACTGCCAGAAAGTCACAGCCAAGTTATCCCATGGGGGTTTCCCAAGGCAGTGGTTATGGCAGAACTTGAGCCAAACACCCAGGGGACTGGTGGTGGTGGCACAGAGATAAGAGTCCTGGGAAAGGACTTCTGTCCTCTGCTGAGACTCAAGGTATATTCAGGATGTGAGGATTAGTGCCCGAGAAACGGTGAAGAGTATATGTTGATCACACTGCAGCCAGCACAGGCTCTGAGGACCGTTGGGAAGACTGTGGCCTGAATAATGAAGCAACACTTTCCAGAGAGCCTGACATAGAAGAGGTGACATTGGGTATACAGGCCAGGGGTTAAGACCCGTATTCTGGGGACATGACCTCCCTGGATTTGAATTGTGGCTCTGGCTCCTGCTGGCTGTGGCCTTTGGCAAATTGTTTAAATTCTCTGGGGTCTCAACTCACCAATTTAAAAATGTAGAGACAAATATACCTCATAGGGTTTTTTATGACGATTAAATATGTTACTGTATGAAAACCTCTTAGAACAGGGTCTGACATATAAGAAGCACTGTGTTAAATGCCCTTTACATACTTAATATTTGATGTTTAAATTGTATTTTCTGTTTAATAAGGCTTATTTCACATTTCAGATATTCTTAGAAGTGAGGTTGTAGGAAAATGTCCCCTGCTTTACTTGGGAGAGATTGATGTAACCGATCGATATATTAATTAAGGTGATATACAGGACAGTATGTACTTCTGTAATAAATTAAGTATAGCACAAAGGATGGCATGTTCTATAGAATTGTAGAAGACAAGATAGGTGAGTACTGGAATAATCAGAGAAGTTGTCCAGGGTATCAAAGGATGAGTAGGACTAAAAAACCAGACTCCCCTCTCTTTTAGAAATTTCATGATTCCACGGGACCATTTCTGGGAAGACTGGAAAAGGGAGTTAGACAAAGTGGGAAGAAATCTACATTGAAAAAATGATCCACCCGGGGATAATTGGGATGAGGGAAATAAAATTTGACAAAGACAATCAGATTATAAGGTCCTAGGAAGTAAAAGGTAGGAGATGGCACACCAAGGACAATTATTGAACAGAGAAATGACATTTCTTAGTTTACATAACTCTTAACTCTATGCTTTTTAAGTCTTCAGTGGAGTTCTTATCACAAAGTTGTAGAAAGTTTATTTGAGGGAACGTACCATATCATATCTGCATATGGGAAGATTAGCCTGGCAAAGAGACACAGGCAGAATGACAAGGTCTAGCTCACTACTGTGAGATTCTGGCCTCAGATCTACTTCCCACATTAGTTCATGCCCTCTTGAATGGGATGAGTCACTCCAGGCAAGCTCACCCACATCCAAGATTTTGCTCCTTACGGATCTGGGTGTGTCAGATGCAATAGAGGGACGGAAGGGGATGGGACTCTGGCAGACAAATAAAGCCTATTTACATTTTGCCTTTGCCCAGAGCCTGCGAAAACTTTTCTCATTCACGTCAATGTATAGCCTTTCCTTTTTTCTTAAGTGTTAGGAAAGACCATTAGTAAGCTGCGACGCTATAGTTGCTCTGCCCAAATACTGATGCACCTCAAACCCAGGCCCTGCAGCTCCACCACGAGTTCCCTTTCTCCACCTTCCTACCCCCTCCATGCTTCTCCCCTGCCTCCCTGCCCAGCCCTGCTGACAGGTCAGTCATTGTGTCTGCCAAGCTGCAGCCTGTTTCAAAGGAAGAAGTCCCACTCAGATCTTTTCCTGAAGGGATAACTTGAGGGGACTATTTTTGGTGCCATGTGAATCGATTCCATTGGATGGAACTAATTGGACCAGCGGTAGACAGCTAGAGTGAAAGGAACAAATTCCTGCTCACGTGGTCCCTGGAGCTGCCTTGAATTCTGAAGAACCTTCCAGGCTCTGTGATAAATGTTCTTCTGCTCTTCCTGAGACTCGGTGGTTAGCCTTTCTCTCGGTTTTCTCATACAAGACACCCATCCCCATTAGTTGAGATCACTTGAGAATTCCTGATTCTTGAAACAAAGAGTCTAAAACACCTACCCGAGTCTTCAAACTAGTGTCTTTGGCCACAGTCACTGTCAACTAATATTTGTGATTTTGTTAGTGGATATAAACAAATGCCTCTTTCAGAGGTAACTGCACTATTAAAGGGCATTTTTCAAGACTAAGAAAACCTTCCAGACTCTCCTAATGAATCTCTAATGGTGGACTTTCAAAAACTAAAGAGCAGGAAGGTGTTTTTTTTTTTTTTTCCACAGGGGCTCTGCCTGGTATTCTGTATCATATCATTTGGTTTCCAGTATTGAATTCTGGAAAACCCCTGGAGCAGAAGGATCAGAACCGAGTCCCAGTCTGAGCTCTGTTTCTTGTTACTTTTGCTAATTGTGGGCAAGACCCTTAATTCTCTGGATCTCATTGTTCTCATTTGAATGTTTATTGTCTGAATAAGTATTAGTAAAACTATAAGGGCTCTTCCAGCTCTAATATTTTGTGATTCTGTCATATTGCTTCTATTCAACCACAAAGGCATTGAAGTTCATGAAACAGAAATCTGTGAGACAAGAGAAATCCTCCCAGCATATGGGACATCCCATGAACCTCCCTGCATTCTTGGAATGGGGAGTGATCCCTTACTGTACATTCTGGAAGAGAGAGAGAAAAAGCAACAGCTGGGAGACATTTTACTATAACTATCTTTTTTTTTTTTCAAAAGCATACATTCTGCTAAAAAGAATTTAATCTGTGTTTACAAACTTCTAGTTAAAAATATTAGAACAATTAAAAATTAGATTCAAATAAGATTCACTATTAAGAGGTTATAGGAAAGAAAAAAAAGTGCTGTTTTTCTTTATTTAAACTGTTTACTGGGATAATAATTATGGCAGACATTTACTGAGCACCCAAAATGTGCCTGGAATCATGCTATCCATTCA
Organism: Cheirogaleus medius; assembly: GCA_008086735.1. NCBI lineage: Eukaryota > Metazoa > Chordata > Mammalia > Primates > Cheirogaleidae > Cheirogaleus > Cheirogaleus medius. The sequence continues at coordinate 41,311,235 of VBSM01002616.1, forward strand.
AAAAAGAAAATTCAAAAGGATCTTATAAAATGCACTGCCCTGTTGGCAATGACTGGGGATCTAGTTGATGTTCATCATATCTGCTCAGACTTTCACCTTGATATACGCTAGTGTTTTTCTAAACTGGTTTAATAAAAAAGAGATTAAACGTGGAAGAAAGTCACAGGTCTTTGGCCAGATATTCTAATACTTGTATTGTCTTACAGATGAAAGTAGTGAGTCCGTATCTCATCCTAAATCTCTTTTTCTAAATTGTTTTCCTGGACATAGTTCAAGTAGAAAAACCAATTTATTTATGTCAGCTCTTGCTCATTTCAATGACCTCTTATTGAGCAATTTGTTAGATGAAGAGGCTGGTTAGCAAACAATCACACGCTACAGAAACACTGACTAAGGCCTTCTGCTGGACGTTCACCGTCTCCCTTTCTGCCCTTTGGACAAGGGGGCACGGCAGCTTCATACCAGTGACTGTTCAACCTGAGATCCTCTCAGAAGCGGAATGTGTGTCTGTACACACACACACACACACACACACATGCGTACATGCTCACACATTCACCGCTTATCTTACTTGGTAAAATGACTTGTTGCTTCCAGGTCTGTGTCTTGTGGACGAAGATTATTATACACATATTTCAGGTCTTGAATTCCACTTAGCTCAGGCAATCCTGCATAGAGCATCTTGACAAAACAAGACAAAAAAAAAAAGAAAGAAAACAGAATAAATGCAGATAAAAATCAAACTTTCTTGGTTGATTCTACGGAGTGATATCTAAAACCTAAGTTTCCATGGCAATGCCTTTCAGTTCGTATACATGAATGAATATAAAGTCTTGCTTCTTAACCTCTCCTATTTAGTAGTAGAAGCAACAACCACAATAATAAAAAACCACCATAATTGGCAAAGTATTTATGGATTAATAATTCAATTTTATTCTCATCATAAACTGGTGAAGTAGGCATGATAAATTTATTATCCTGTGTCAGAATTTCTGGATCCACCATTTAGAATCTGACTGATCTTTGAACCTCCATTTTCTCATTTCTAAAGTAGGTATAAAAATAGGTAACATGTTCTAGAAGAATCAAATAGCTAATGAATGAGAAAGTGTTTTATGCATTACAAAATGTTACATAAAAATTATATAATAATATCCATTTTAAAGAAGAAAATCATAATCCCAGAAAACCTGTAAGTTATGTGTCCAGGTCAAATAATGTATAAGCACGGTTTATGAAAACTCACCCCTCTGGTTCTTAATCCTATGTTCTTTCATGACTCTGTGACTCACACTATAATAACACAATTTTCCTTAGTTAAGTGGTGACTGTATTTATTAAAGATCATTAAAGCGATGAAATTATTAAAGATAAAACCATACAGGTGTTTTTCTGCCAATCTTTAGGAAGACACTTCGTTTATGTCACAATGTGGACTGAAGGAATTATATTCTCTTTAGTTACAGGTAAAATTTTTTTTGAGAAAATAATAGATTTTTCTAAAATGAATTTGAACTTTGCAAGAAAAGAAGAAGAAAATGTTATCAGTACCTTTGTGACTAAGATGATAAATTATTTCCTGCTCTGGAATAAAGGCACTCTTACAATGAGAAGTTAAGAACAATACTGTTAATCCTAAAAACAAAGTGATTAAGTGAGAATACGGTTTTTGGAGAATGGGTGAAGTTGTGATTAACTTGATAAAGCTCAAAAGAGAAAAAAATGGTTTAAAAACTATTCTGAATTCCCACCTAGGCTGAAGGAGCAGCATGAATAGATGCACAGAGGGAAATAAGATATCTTCAGCATGTTGACAGAATAAAATCTAGGATGGCTTCTGGAACACAGTATTATGTGGGTGTCAAACAAGAGATGGGGATGAAAAGGCACACAGGGGAGGATATTTGGGCAATATTAAAGATTTTGCACTTTATCCTAAAGGCAAGAGAAAGCTCTTTAAGTGTTTTCACATGGAAGTAAGAGAATGTCTTAATAATTGTGTTTTAGAAAGATCATCGTGATTATGTATAGAAAAATGGATTAAAGTGGGGCCAAATACTAGGCTAGACTAGGAGACCGGTCAGGAATGGGGATAAGTCATTGGATTTTAATATATGTTGGAAGTAGAACTGAGAAAACTGGGTGATTGATTGGATATATTGAGAGGGCTGAGAGGGAGTCCAAAGCACACAGCTGTAAATTTTAGATTTCGTGGTCATTAGCATATAAATGATAATTGAAACAATGGAGATGAATCAGGTGGTCCTAGAGAGTTGTCAACTGTCTCTCTTCATGGATGATCTATTAGCATCTTAAATCCATGACATCTAAATTTGAGTAAATTCTCTTCTCCTATAAACTTTTTGGCCTTTTTCCTGTTTCATTTCTCCGTTTACCCTGCCATGACTGCCCACCTAACAAGAAACTCATACCTTCTTTGATTTCTTCTTTTTCCTGATTCCCATCATCAGTCACTTAATTCCATTAAAAACTCCTCGACAGTCTCTTGGATTCATTGTCCCTTTTCATTTGTAATTATCATCCTCCCAGTTCAGCTCCTCATCTTCATTTGCCTGGATTTCCTAAATAACTTTCTTCTTGTTCTCCAATCCATCTCTTTAATCTGAGTTATCTGTCCAAAATTCAAGCCCGATGATGGTACTCCCGTCATTATAGACACGCAAACTTCCTAGCTTCTCAAGTGTCTATGTACCAAATGCTAAAATCCTTATTCTTTTCATAAAGCCATTCATAATCTAACTGTGACCCATCACTCCACCCTTATCTTCTATAGACACCTCCTTCTACCCCACAGACCGGGTACACTTGATTACCTTTATTTCCACCACGTCATGCCCGTGCTTATTAAACCTCCACACATACATTTTTCTCTCAGCCACAAATGCCTTTTCTCTCCCTCCTTGTCTACTGAAATTCTTTTTCCAGGCTCAGCTTAAATGCTTCCTCCTCCTTAAAGCATCACTGGTCTTCCTGATGAGATTTAGTGATTGCTTTCTTTGTACGATTATATCTTGGTTCTACTTCTTTTACAGTATTTATAACTTTCTAGCCTTGTTTTGTTTATATGCATGTTTATCACATTAGATTTTAAGTTCTTTGAGAACAGGAACTGAGTTTTTATTCAATGTTGAATTGTCTCTATTGCCTAGCATGGTGCTTTGTAAATATTAATAGTTGGATTTTAATAAATGTCTGAGACATAATGAACGCACGAATGAATGAATGAATGAAAAAAATATCTGATGCCATTAGGCATTGAAAACCTACAACTAGTAAATTCAACACTGACTACTACACTTAAAAAAATAAACCATAGGGAGACACATTCCCAACAGCAAGTATTAATAGAATCTAGATTAGGTTTTATTCAATCAGTTCTGTACTTAGAGTTGCGGAGACATCTTTGTGCTTATTGAGGCAGATTTTTTCTTTATCATCCATTTTCTAAGAACAGTCTTTCTTCTCTACAGACTGAATTGCATTCTAGTTTCTCTGGATACCGTGGATTCATACCTGCTTAGTTAGGACTCTGCCAAACATTTTCTCAGGAAGTGGACCTTATACTTATTCCTTCCCCTACACACACACACACACACACACACGCACACACACACACACGCACGCACACATACTTTCCACAATAGCTGCCAAGTGCATGCAGACTATTTCTAATTAGATGAACTTAGCTCTCTCCCCATCACATGGTTGACTAAAGGTAACAAATGCTAAGTTCACTCTTATTAATGTGCCCCATTCCTTGGAGAGGAGGCTTTAGATATTGTGACTCTGCACATCACAGGGTAAGGATGGCCTTATAGCTGGGTCCACTTAGTTATGTCTGCTCTCCAACCTACAGCCATGTCGCTCAAGTGCATCCTAGCCTAGAATGCATGGTAATAACTTTAATTGGGGCAACAGGAAAGGAGAAGGTGGCTAGAACACGTAATGAACAGATACAGGTAATGAATAAATATATCTCTTTTTAAAGGTCAGGAACATTTTTAAAGTTTCCACTTTTGTTCTCCTCTTACTAAGTCCAAATCTATCTTGAAAGTTATGCTTAGAAAAGCAGACATTCTTCCCTGCCACAATAGAGAAGTTAGAAAGATTTCTGCTGGGAAATATTTGATGTAATAATGGGTGTGATAAACATTTTAAACTGGGTGAATGGTCTCTGTGTTCTTTGGGAGCCTTCCATAATAGTTTATATTGATTTTTTAATGAGAGAGAAAAGCTGATGAAATACAGGCTTTTATTTCAGTGAACTCAGCCGGCAATACTCTTGGGTTGCCTACAGATGTTGCTTTTAAGGAAGATGGGAATTTCATGGATTATTTTTTCCGTGCTTTTCCCAGGAGTAAATAAAAAGCAATGTGGATATTTGGAACCATGAGGCTCTCTACCAAGGATGAACCATTAACTCCAAAGTATACCCACCAAATACTTGGGCTCTTAATCCTGGGTACTGACCCATGTCAAATATTTATGACCCATGTCAAATATTTCTCTAGTTGTAACTGGTTCATGGGTAGTGGACTGAATTCTTTTTAAAGAATTTAACCCAAAATAGTTTGAGATAGAAAGGAGGGCTAGATTCCATACATATGTAGAAAATAATCATTCACAAATTTAAACTTGGTTTTTATGTTATAAGAAGCTTTACCAGAGAAAGTGTGGCCTGAAACCTTCACTAAACACTTTGGTTATCTACAGAGTCCCATAAGATATTCACTTGAGAAGAAGAAAATTGAGAGGTAAACAACCAGAAGCTGAGGTAATAACACACTGCTGTTTACATGTATTTATTCATTGGTTTAATTGGTCCACATTGCTTCCTATCTTTACTTCAATTTCTGTGAGAGTCTAAATCTAAGATTTACTAACATTTAGTGCCTTCCACTGCCACATTTTCTTCCTTAGCCTAAAAGTTAAGATTTGAATAATTAGACAATGGGGAGATTTTTGGATGTACTCTCTACCAGAAACTTTCAACAGCTGATTTTGATTTTATTTATGAGAAATTATTTCAATACTTGTAATTAAAATACTATATATATATATCTACTTCTTTTAAGTGAAGTAATATGACATAAACTCTTTAGTGATTGTTTAATATATTATGACTCATATGCTGAATATTTTTTAAGGTATGTAGAAAAGTTTGTTACACAAGAGAAAAAAGCCCACCAATAGCTTTTTGACTCTATTTTTTCAAAAAGCTGTCCTTTCACGTTATTTTAACATGATCAATCACCATGAAGCCTAATTTTAGTATTACCTGAGAAACAGCATAAATGCATTTGTGCTTTTCTGCTTTGGGTTTATTTTGAAATGTCTGTGGCTGATTAAAGCAGATGTCAGAATTTGGTCCTACTCCTCATATGCAGTTATTTACAGGATTATAGACATTATTTATTTATTTATTTTCCCCACACCCCTGACAAGATTGTAGACATTTAGAAATGCTGGACACCTCAGTTACTTGTGTAAGCAAATTTTACCTTCCTCATTAAATTGACGATTTTAAGGCTCTGACTGGATCTCATATGTTAATGTATCCTCTGAAGTTTCTGGCCCATAGTATGTAGCTCATGAATTCATGAGCTAGAGCCTGCTAGAGTCTAAGGGGACATTAAAGTTGACATTGCCTTAATATTTATTATATAAATGGAGTCAAGGTCATGGGTTAATCCTTGCAGAGCTTTTTTGTGATATAGACACAGATTGTAAACCATGAGCCATCTCATAATTGCAATATGGCTTTATAGAATTGGGAGACAGAATGCAGATCTACTAATATGAATAATTGACTATTACACTTTACAGGAGAAGAAACCAAAGTGTCTTTGTATACAAAGGACATGTTTATAATATTTTCAGAATTACTTATTTTTCAAGGCAGAGTTAAGAGAAGTAAGGCGAATAGGTTGTTTGAAAGTTAAAACAAGGATCGAAATCAAAACTTCATTGCAACAAAGTCAACATTTATTCAGCACTACTCAATAAAACTTTCTTATAGTGTTTTAAGTTTCATATCTGTGCTATACACTATGGCACCACTAGCCACATGTGGCTATTGAGCATTTAAATGTGACCAGTGAGACTGAAGTGTAAAGTTTTTAATTTTATTCAATACTAATTAATTTAAATTTAAATAACCACATGTGACTAGAGGATATTGCATTGGACAGTGCTCTTGTAAATTAATAAGGATCTGGTATAATAACATAAATCAATTGAACCCTACTGAATGGCAGGTACTATGCTAAGTGCTTTATATTAATGATGTATTAGGGTTGTTATTATGAAATTTAAATTAATTAATACACATAAAGCAGTTAGTATAGTGTCAGGTCCATGCAAAGAATTCACTATTATTCATCAGCTTTACAAGGTAAATGCTATTATCTTCATTTAATAGGTAAGAAAATAGAGTCTTTTGAGAGTTATGAACATACCTTGAGAAATGTAGCCAGTAAAATGCCAAACTAGGATTCAAACTCAGAGATGCCTAACCCTTAAGTTTGTGCCTTTAACAACAACTAGTAGAATTATTGTCATCAGAAAGCTCTAAATATTGTTTTTGATTGACTGCAAATCCTATACTAATGGACCAAAGATATGTTTTTCTCCTACAGTTTGCTGCAATTACTAGTACATATGTATGTGCCCAAAGGAATCACTGTATCTTTCTCCCAGAAGATACTTTTATTTGATTTCTCGTTCCTCACTTGGCCTATCTGGTCTCCATCTCTTTGGATTGGACAGTGGAATGAAACATTAAATTTTCCCCTGTTGGTCAACACAGAGTATATAGGACCATGACTCAGTAGACCAGATGTATACCACTAAACGTACTAGTCTCCAGGTGAGTTGCTAGCAAGTCACTGTACATTTTTGATCACCAGTTTCTTAATCTGGAAAATACAAAAGTGATCAAAGTTGCAGGTTGGGATAGGGAGCCAGTGAAAATCCTTGTCTGGTCTACGTCATTAGGCTGTCATGACATATAAATGAGATAGTATTTTTAAAGTACTTTTGAAAAACCTTAATGCAGAAAACAACTGAAGGCATTATTTTGAAAATTATTGTCCTTGAAATTATTGTCCTTGAATTATCGTCAAAATATACTGGGATAACTCCTGAATGCATCAATATTGTTGTGAATAGGAATGTTTTAGAAAATAACTGTGAACTAAAATTAAATTATTAAGAAGTGTCTTTATAAGCTGTACAATGATACTCTTAGTTTGTTCCTTCCTTTTTGTTTTGAATAGCTCTTTGGGGAACTCCAAGCCATTAGCAAAAATAGACTAGTGAAACAGAGGCATAAATGAAGCTTATTATTTTTGTTATTTTCCCAGGGGACTTACCATTTCCAGCAGGTTCAAGAGCAGTCGGCTGTGCTTTCTGACAATATTATAAGCTCGACAGCAAAGCTCCACAAAATCTTGGAAATGTTGTGGGTTTTTCCCACCCTCTGTAATAAAGTACTCCATCTCTGAAGTAAATATAAAAGGGGCTCGGTCCCTATAACAAAACAATAGCAATCATAAGCAGGAGGAGAGGTAATTTGTAAGGTTAAAGTAGGCAGTTATGACAACTTATTTCCATTTGAATGTTCTTGTTATTTTCTGTCTACTCTAATAAATACACCTATTTCATTGTGGGACAGCTGGAGAAACTTATAATTGTAGGCTTTGAAGAACTGGACTGCATCAGAGAGGAAAGGAGAAGATATTTTACAATGTCAACCTATATTGTCTCAAATGTTTAATTCCAAATTACATTTGGATGGGAATATTATCCATTAAATAATATAAGGGCCAATTAATAATGAAAATGATATTTATGCAAATAAAGTATATTTGCTGCTAAATTTTGAAATGACAGAACTGATGCATTTATATTAATATACTTACATTAATAGTATTTTAAAAATACATTTTTTCCTTATAAAATATACTGACCTTTTAGGAAAAAAGCTTTTGGTAAAGGCTAAGTAAGATATTGTAATGACAAGCTCTTTCAGAAAGCAAACTATGAAAAAAGCAGATGTTATATGCTTAGTAACGGGGAAAAAAGGTAGCTATTTTTTGTTTCACAGTAGAACCAGTAAAAATACGGACCAGAAAGGAGGAATGAGCATACCATGTTATTAAGTAAGTGATACTGCCCCCTGTAGTCTCAAGGATGGAAAAACAGGAAAACAAAGGACAGAAGATGGTTCTGTTTCCCTACTTTCCTCAGTTTTTCTCATTATTTGATACACGGACAGGCCTGAGATGAAGTGATAGTATCTCTAACAGAGAATAGCAGCAAAAGGATTGGAAATATCTCTCTTTGAGAGGTCTCAATCATTAAATAAGAAAACAATGATGAGACAGTTTTGATACCAATTTGACCTCAGATCTTCCAGAAGCATTAGAGATGGGAATATAGTTTTGGGTAAAAAGTTATTTTAAAAATAAAGATTTTTGAATAGATTGAGATAAAACATGTTTTAAATTCAGCCTAGCAGTCTAGATATAAGTAGGTTTAGACCAAGTAGTAAGTGAAAAAGTCACGGATTATTGAGGGAGCCTCTTAGCTATTTTTTTTTAAATAATAAAAAATAATCGTTTTCTTGTTGCTTTACTTCACTATTTTAATAAAAATATGATAGAGTGAAAAACTCACTAATCTGACTTAGTAAACCAGGCCTTTCAGAAGTATGGATATTCAAATCAGAAAGCCACCATTCACGCACTTTATGGCAGATATGGGGCAGTGGACTCAGTGCAGACAAGTTGTTTTAGAGGAAAAAAAATAACCAAACTTTCTTTGGCTGTGATTATTTTACATTATTTTATTTTGTAATCCATGCTACTATTGAATGTCCAGAGAAGAGATTGGAATACAAACACTTTCATTCAGCTTTATATTCATTCATTCATTTATTCAACAAAATTTATTGAGCACCTACACTGAGACATGTGTCTCAAGGATCAGATCCAAATTCTTAAATTTTTGCTCAAAATCCTTTTATTTTATATTTGGCCCCCATTGACTTAGCCAACCTGTATTCTATGAATTCATTTTACAAGTTCTTTACTTCAGCCAAGCTCGGGAGATGTTGAAAACATGAGATATAACATAGGTTCTAATCCTGGACCTGCTATGTCCCAATTTCCTCATCTCCGAAATGGATGTATAATACCTCGCTCTTAGAATTGCTATATGATTAACTGAGAAAATGTACATAAATGCCTACGACACTAATGAGAAGGCGGCACATTTGTGAACTACTATGATTAGAGAGAGGTTCTACGCAGAGAGCACAGACTATAGGCCCTGTTGGCTGCGTTTCACATCACAGTTCTGCCACTCACTGTTCTGTGATTTATTTTCTCCATGCCTTTATTTTATCCCATCCTTACTTTAAGGTTTAATTTACTCCCAGTTTATCCATGTAACGTCTCTGGTTGCATAAGCCCTTAAGTGGACCTTTGAATTTGGTAGCATTTTTATATATCACTCACTCATGTAGTCATCACTCTTGCAAGCATTTTGGTAGGGTTTCAGCTATATCCCAGACTTTCATAATCAGTTTTCTAATAATTTTCCTGCCTATTTTCTATGTTATATTTACTATATTGAGTGGAACTTTGGAAATAATTTTAGAAGAGTCTTAATTTTTACAACATCCTGAAAATTTCTCTTCTAATGTGATGAATATGCTCTTTTCTCTTTAATAGGGAAAATTGACTTCTCTTGAAAAGTTTCTTCAGTCATGCTCAATTTCATGAGATACATTTCCTTCTATGGTAACCACCATTATAAATCAGATGCAGAAACAATGTAACAAAGTCAAATACACAAAAGAAACACAGCCAAATTAGAAAAAATATAAAGTAAGAATATTGAAGAAACAAATTTTAGTTTGTGCTTAAACATTATCATAGTCTAAATTTTTCAGTGGGTTCAACAAAGTAAAAATACTGCATCTTTTCTATATGATTTTCATGGCTCACTTCTGAGAAATTTTTTAAAAACTCAGAATTACACTAAAACTTTTCTATAAATGAAAAGAAGCCTCAGATATGAAACAAAAATCCTATCCAACCAATAAGCCATAAAAGTTCTAGCTATGATGTAGTCTATCAGCCCACTGAAAGGCAAACCTAAACCTAGGTTGTAGGATTATTATATCAGATTCTATCTCTGAAGTTTAAGTATTACTTATAAATCTGAGGTATAACCTGGTTGTGGCAAGAAGGAAAATTGGAAACTATTTGATCTCTCAGAGTTTATACCATTAATACACTCTGAATTACATATTGAAAAATCTCTCATTTATAATCATATAAATAAACTATAGAAATTTCTTATTGTGACTATTCAACCTTTTCCCCCCTCTAGATTAGTGATCCTACCATTGCTTGCCTATGTCCTACTTGTTCTTGTTTCTGTACTTTTCTATAAATCGTTTTCTACTTCTGAGCATTCCTCTCTCTCTCTCTCCCCCCATCTCTCCCCTGATGCTCTAATACTGACTTAGAGATCAAGATCAAAAATCTTTTCTTACAAGAAGTCTTCTCTAATTAACTTATCCCTTGCCAGAAGTTTTTTTTTTTTCCCCCACATGACCTGTATGCTTTTCTAGGGAAAAGGAAATATTCCAACTTCTTTTTATATAGTCTTAATGTCTAAAACAATACCTTGATGGTATTCTATTGCAATAAATGCAACAGTAAGTTAACATAGGTCATATAGGGAAGAGTTTGTGATAATTTAACATTTATGGAAGAAGGCCATATGAGCAAACTTATTTGTTATAGTTCTGTCATTTTGTTGTCAAAGTTAATATTTTCATTAACTTATGACCAGTTTTTACCTGAAGTTATTATTCTGTAAAAATGCAGAGATTGAATATTTTATAAATCTCCAGCAGGGCTGAGAAGTGAGTTGATGGTTTAAAAATGTATATATTTGGAGATAAATAAATTCACTTGATAAGAGAAACAGCAGGATGGTTAATAACTTGCTGTTTGCTATTACTTTTGTATAAGCTTCCCTTTTAGCCATACTGTAGACATAATCTCCTTGTGTAATCATTAGAATACCAAGATCATCATCATTAAGCACTTACAGATCACCATTGAGCTGAAGATACATAGAGTTTTAGAATATATCTCTATCCATTAGGTGACTTGAAATCTAGTCAAAACACTCAAATATTAGAGCATTATAGTTATTTATCAACAAATATTTATTGAGCATCTATAATAGACATGTGCAAGGTTTGTAGGTGAGATTAAAGATTTTTAAAAATCAATGTCATAAAAGCTGTATCAACCTATTGAATAATTATAGTGTTTTAAAAAGATTATAGCTATAATAGAGGCAAGTGTTTGGAACAGGGAAGTTATATTTGAGTAGATAAGACAAGAGACCTTTGCAGAAACTTTCGATCAGATATAATAGTAGCTTAGACTAGGATTGTGGCATATAGATACAGAGAAGTGGAAAGACTGAAAAAATACTTCGAAGGGGAAGGGCACACCTCTAGCCCTGGCTTGGGTGAGGCAAAGTCATTACTTGTAACCGAAATGTTTGTACCCCCATAATATCCTGAAATTAAAAAAAAAGAAAAAGAAAAAAGTCAAGAGGATCTTCACAATGGTTAGAATAGGAGGCACAAGAGGTGCAAGAAGAGTTTTAACCTTTTTCCTTGTGTAGCAGGAAGACTATAGTCCAACATTCAGAGTGGGCACAACTTTGAGCTAAAGTTACACCTGCCTTTGAGACATATAAAAGCAGTTGACAATGAGGACACTTGTTTCTGGATCATAGAGAAAAGATTTAGGTTGGAGGTAAAATTTTGTGAGTCAAACTTCTGCTTCTGGGAAGATGAAATAGGCATATTTTTCCTGGTTTCTCCCACTCAGCATACTAAAAACTTTGCCAATTGAATATAAAAAAAAATAAGATGACTCTGAAAAGCATAAAGAAGAAGACAGACTACCTATGGATAACAAGACTCAAGAAACAATAATGCGGGTGAGTTCTCTGGGTTGTCTTTTTGCCTCATATATTCCAGACATGGAGGTGGAGAAGCAGAAAATCCAAAAATACCACTGGGTGTAGACAAAAAAGCCCCAAGAAAAGCCTGCTTTCTCTAGCCAAAGGACCAAAAGAAGCAGCCTAAAAAGACAGAAAACTTTTAGGCAATAACCACTCTCCTCCAGCCAAACATCACAGAAAGAACTGTGATCCTACTCCTTCCTCACACCAGCAAAAGGTAAGGTGGGCAGCCTCGACTTCCACTCTTACCAGCCTGTAATGAGGTACCTCTATCCGCTGTCAGGGACAGCTGAGTAAGTAACTGGCAAGGATAGACACATAGATCAATGAAACAGAATAAATAACACAGAAATAGATCCACACAAATATTAATATATACCCAACTGATTTTTGTCTAAGATGCAAAAGCAAATCAATGGAGAAAGGATACCCTTTTGAACAGGTGATGTTAATACAATTACACAGCCATATGTAAATATATGAACCTTGACCTAAACCTCACACCTAAGACAAAAATTAACTTAAATTGTATCACAAACTCACATATAAAACTATAAAACTTTTAGGAAAAAACAGGAGAGTTAGGGCTATGCAGGAATTTTTAGACTTCAAAACTTTTACTTTGTAAAAAACAATGTTAAATGAATGAGAAGGCAAACTACAGACAGGGAGATAATATTTACAAACCATGTAGCCAACAAAGTAATAACATCTGACATATATATATACACACACAAATGGATGTATATATATGTGTGTATGTATATACACACACATTTGTATGAATTCTCAAAATGTATTGTTAAAAACTCAACAATACAATTAGAGAATGGGCAAAAGACATGAAGAGGCATTTCATGGAAGAGGACATAGAGATAGTAAATAAGCACATGATAAGATGTTCAACATCATTAGCCAGTAAGAAAATACAAATTAAATCCACAATGAGATAGCACTACAAACCTATCAGAATGGCTGAAATAAAAAATAATGACAATACCAAATGCTGTCAAGGACGTGGAGAAACTGGATCACTTATACATTGCTGGTGGAGATGTAAAATGATACAGCCATCCTTGAAAACCAGTTAGCAATTTCTTAACTGGACAGCGGATAAGGGGGAAGCAGGTGTGACTAAAAAGGGCAACATGAAGGATCGTGGTGGTCATGAAACTGTTCCATATCTTGATTATATCAATATCAACATCCTGGTGGTGATAATTGTACTATAATTCTATAAGATGTTACCACTGGGTGAAACTGGCAAAAGATTCATGGCATCTCTTTGTATTACTTCATACAACTGCATGTGAATCTATAATTATTTCAAAATAAACAATTTTGTGAGTCATCTGGATATAGATATTGATAAAAGCCTTGGATGTAGATGACACCAGTTTGGTGGAAACTGTAGAGAAGAAAAGAGGGCTAAGATGAGTCTTGGGGGATCTAAATTTTTATGGCTTTGTGGAAGGAAAACATCATGAGTTGGATACTAAGGAGAGAAAAAGTAGATGGTGATGATGCACTACAGAAGGCAAGTGGGACCATGTGCTGTGATGTGTGCCTACAATCCCGAGAGGTTAAGGCAGGGGGATCATTGAGACCAGGGTTTAAGACCAGCCTAGGCAAATGGGCAATATAGCAAAATGGTTTCTCTAGTGGGTGGGGTGGGGGGAACAGCAAGTGAAGAGAGTATTTTAGAGAAAGGAATAGTCAACACGGTTTAGTCAACACTGTTGAAATTAGCAGACAAATTAGGCAAAATAAGGAATGAATATTGTTAGATTTAGGTCATTTTTGTTCTTACTAAGTAATGAAGAGTAAAGCCAGAATAAGTGGTTGTGGACTGAATGGGAGAGAGGGAGTGAAGATCAAGAGCTTATCAACAACTCCTTCAGGAAGTTTGTGAAGGTGAGCAAAACAGCACCAAGACTGGGGGTTTTAAGGAAATGTTAGTTAAACTTTGGAAAGACAAGCTTATTTAAAAAGATTATTTGAAAAGGAGAGAATAAATATGCAAGAAAAAAATGAATTATTGATAGTATAACATTCATCGAAGGCTGGGAGGGAAATGGCTCCAAAGCACGGATGGAGGGATTGACTTTAGAAAGGAAAAACAGATCTTCTATTAGAACAGAAAGGAAGAAGTTTAGGTACAGATGTAAGTAAGTGTGGGAGATTTATACTGGGTAGAAAAGTAGGCTCTGTTCAGATAGGTTTTATTTTCTCAATAAATTAAGAGTGTGGTCATCTGTTTAAAAGTAAGGAGGTGGTAGAAGTGATCTGAGGTTTATCCTTGAGAGGATAAAGTACAAATTGTTGTGGACAGTGAAATAGTGAGATGGCCACAGAAATGTAGTGTCATTGTTGGGACATGAGGATGGTCCATTTGAAACTGGTGACACATATTTGCTCTGTAGTGTGAGTTTTTCTTGCGGCGCTTGGCTGCTGTGGTGTAGCACAGAGGAAGCAGGTGGGTGGGTTATAGCACATGCTTATCTTCTGCCTCCACACTTTTATTCATAATATTCTCTACGGTGGGCTGTCTTTGCCCTCTTTCCCACTAATTTAAGTGCAATCCTTACTGTAAAGTCCTGTTCATTTCACACTTCCTCTTGAAATAGTTTTAGTATCACTGCCTCTGATAGTGGAAATGACCCCATCCTAAATTACATTATTAAAGGAATGGACAAAGCATGCTAATTGTAATGAATGAACTCTGAAATAGGTGACATACTCTGTCCTTAAAATGAGCAGTGATTCATTTATTGAGTTGTTCCTTAAATATGTATTAATACCTACTCAAAAAATGAATGATATTTGATTTTTAAGTGTTGAACACATGAGCTATTTAAAGACACAATGATTCCCAGAAGCAATGCCCTCAAGTGTGAATTATGCAGTCTAGATAGTATCACTGGGCTTCATTCTAAAAGTTCAGTATGGTCTTTGGCCATACTAAGTTCCATAGGATAGATTCTGGTGGTCTCTGAAATTAGAGTCACACCTTACAAGCATTTAATTTATATTAGCTTAACTATACCTATTCAATTTTTTTAAATGTAAGAATAAATTAAAAGGAAGGGAGCAATTTTGCCTGACTTTTTAATGAAAGAGAAAATACCCATGAATGCTACTTTTGTACTTGGACTTAGGTTTTTCACGCCTCTTGCAGTGCAATCATCTTGCAAGACATTTGATTGTTTTTTTAAAGATATGATTTTAATATACATCAGGGCCATAAATGTGAGATAACTATGTCAGCTGGTACTAACTAAAGAAACAGCCATCTGTTCCAATGCTGGAGAGAAAAGAGGCTATGTTGAGATTATTGAGAAATGGAAATATCATAACATTATCCAATGGTTCTATTACCTATTACCTATGACTCTGGACAAGTTATAACAACTAAGACTTCTTCCTGTCTTAGTTCTTCATTTGTATAATTGAGAAAATAGCAGTACCTACCTCAAAGAGTTTCTGTAAGGTTAATAAAGCCAATGCACAGCAAGTATTTATGGGGTTTTAAGGGGTAATTTCTGACTATTTCCTTTGGAATCTGATTTCCTACACTTGATGCAGTACCACACTAGAGAACTTGCTTTACACCAGGCCAATGATAAGCTGTAGGAAAACCACAGCAGTTTGAGAAGAGCTACATGCTTCAGTGTTGGTGATGGAGGCAGAGGATATGGAGATATGGAGAGTGGAATGGAATGACAGAGCCCTATCAAGAATTCATGATAGTAGAATCTGTCTGCTGGACTCTGAATATAGCTATTTCTTCCTTTTATACTGTAGTTCAGTCAATATTTTACTTGAGCAACTGATGAAGTCAGTAAATGGAAATATGCAAACTTTAGTCCCAGGTTTGAAAGACTTGAATGTTTGAATAATGTATTTGTACCCTAAACTAAAATGTAAGACTCAGCAATGGGGTGAATTTTGTTTTTATTATTGAAATTATTTTTATTAATTTTTGAATTTAAAATGTTTTTGATTCTAGGAAATATCATAGTGACATTAAGATATATCTTTTTAAAGATTTCTAAAAGTTGTGAAATCCCATAATATTGAATGATGATATTAACATATAAATAAGTGACTACAGAATACATCAGAAAATGTTTAAGCTTACACTTTTCCTAATATCATAAATGACCTACATTTCAAAGAGCACATTTTGCTGTCTAACAGAAAGAACACAAATCTCTTGTCTAATATTCATGAGTTAATTGAGAAGGCAAATTTGGAATCTCCATTGGATAGGTTAGAACTGTGGATAATTAGGCAACACAGTAAACTTCATATGTGCAATATAACGAGAACATAAGGGTGCATGTATTGTTACAGAAAGAACATTTAATGCCCTGTGAGATAGCTAAGCTCTTGGCAATTATTAACTAAGGTGAGCCTCACCAATAATCTCTTAGGTGTAAAACACTATTTTTTGTGTGGTTCAGCTTCTTTTGTAAACGCATTATGTCCTGAGTGAGACTCCTGGAAGTCCCTGATCTTTAACTGCTTAATAACTTTAGATACTGACTCTGGAGGCTCCAGTACATCATCTCTCTTATTTGAAAAGAGTGGTTAAAACAGCCACCTCTTTGAAATTATCAGTCCTACTTCCCTAATATGGTGGGTCTGAGTTTATAGTAGAACAAGATTTCATTAGGATAGAAAGAGACTAGTCAGATCCTCCAAATCCCCATGTTTTTTCCCTTTAAGATTGAGTTTTGAGGAAAGAGCCCAGCTATGCTTTGCATGCAATTCTAGTATATTCTTGGAGCAGAAGTTAGTTTGAATATGAGGAAAAGATTATCAATGCTATAATACGTAGGTAAAAATTGGGTTTGGGGTATCACATTTTAAACAGGGGTCAGGTTCTAATATCAGATCAAAGGTGAAAATCAAGAATACCCTAAGTTATCTCTGAAAAACATTTATATCATCCATAAAGTTACCATATGCATGATCAGAATTTATGTATGAGTTGTGAAATGGACATATTATCTCTTACTAAGTTTAACACCATAAGTTGTTTCCCCAGCAACAGAAGCAGGGCACTGTTTCTTTAGTTGGATATCAGATGAAGCTTTTATACTAGGCTCATGATTAGAAGACTTTGTAGCCTTTCTTTAAAAGCTAGATTTAGAGTCAGGGCCATGAGATGCTAATATTCACAGACACATTTTGCCTTACACTGACTGAAAAATCAGCAATCGTCTCCCATCTTAAGCTTTCTTTGTTCACAATAGAGCGTAGGCTCATTGAGGGCGAGAAAGCAGGATCCTTATACCAAATAAGTTGTCTTTTCTCTTCTTTTTCTCTCTTTTATTCTCCCTCTCTCACAAACATTTCTTCCCTTCTCAATCATTCCTCACTCTCTTCATCTGAAAGTCTACAAAGTCTCTCTATGAAGAAAATTTATATTTCTTTTCAGAGAAATTGTTTTTTACTTATAATGGGGGGTGGGTATAAGGGGCTTATTCAAAAGAAATCAGGCAATAAAACATAGTGGAATGATAAAGTGAAGCAGAAGAGGAGAAATAATAGCAAGAAGAGGGAAATGACAAAGCAAACTTTATGTCTTGAAATAGCCTATGTGAGAGTGCTTTGTAAAATCTAAAGCATTATTTAAATGCTAGCTGTAGTTTGCCTAGGATTGGCTTTGTGGCTGGCAGAAGGCTTTGTAAAACTTAATATGTACCAAATTTTGAGTCTCATGCCCCAGACTTCCACGTGTAGAGTGACCATCAGATAAAAATATCCCTTGGCAAATTTCCAGTTAAAGGTAACAGAATATGGCAGATTCTTAATAATTTTATCTTCAGAAAAATGATTATACTGTTTCAGGTCAAGAGAAGTAAATTTGATGGCATTTTGAGAGTGATCCTTCAATCAACAGAAATTGAACCTCTGCTCCACGCTAGGTGCTTAGGACATAAAGATTCCCTGAAAGCATTCACCATTGGAGAGGTATTGGAAAGTGTTTTCCTTCTAGAAAACTCAGATGATACTAAATCCTGCTTTGAGTAAAAAGGAACTGTTAGATTCGTCTGTGTGTTCCCTGGTCCTCGGGTTCCCAGTGTCAAGAATGAGTACTGATACCAAGTTGAGCCAATGACAAAGTGATTACAGACAGAGCAATTTTATATAGTTTACCACATAAAAGAAAGAACAAAAGTGCAGAAGGAAGCTACACAAGGTGAAAATACATTCCAGAGAGAGTGGAACAGGTCAGAGTGGAGAAAGACACCAAAAGCTGAGCACACGCTGCCTTTTATTAGCCCACTAGTGTGTCCCGCCTCTCCCCTGGCAGGATTGGTTGTTCTTTCCTGCCTTTGGGGTGATTGACAGATTGGTGTTAATATACGAGGTTACATAACAGGGTAGGTTATACATCAATTTCCCTTTGTCGGCATGTGTCCTCCCCAGAATCCTTCATGTTATGCTAAGTAGATGGTAATGAGCTCTAGGTCAGTTAAAGCTTACTAGGAACTTTTTACCATGTATATTCCCACCAGGGAACAGGTCCTAGCTACAATTCAGTTCCTGGCTACAATTCAGTTCCTGCTCTCCACCCTTTGCGGCTTCTTTGCCACCTGTTTACCCTCCACCAGACCCAACAGAACCACTAAGTTCAAGGTAAACAATTATGTGAATAACAGACCAATGAGACTCATCTAATTTCAGAGAACACTAATATAGTAATGAAAGCATGTAGGGGATCATTAATACCTATATAGCATTTGGAACATTATGAATATTGTACTGAACCAGAATGATTGGAATAAGACAAAATTAATCTTTTAATCTCTCTAGGCAGCAGTCTCCACCGTTTTTAGTACCAGGGACCGGTTCATGGAAGACAATTTTTCCATCGCTGGCAGGGACCGTGAAGGGGGAGGTGGAGCTCAAGCAGTGATGTGGGCAATGGGGAGCATTTGTAAATGCAAATGAAGCTTCCCTCACTTGCCTGCTGCTCACCTTCACCTTCTGCTCTGAGCCCTCCTCGCTTCCTAAATTTCATGGAAGACCGGGTGGGCGGCGGCAAAGCTCTGCTGGCCGGTCTGTAACAGGCCATGGACCGGTACCAGTCCGCAGCCCTGAGGGTGGGGGACCTCAGTCTCAATGAAAATTTTTAAAGATGGTTTTAAACTGAGAAGATTTAGAATATAAATAGTATAATGCTCAAATTATAAATTAGAATTTACATCAGTGTGGTTAACTATTAAAATCATGTCAAAATGATTATAGATACAGGGAATTTTTATGAAAAGTATTAAGAGGAAAATGTTGAGATTAATTATATTAGGTGATTGGTGATCTAGTGGGATAAAATCTAAAAAGCGTTTTGAATCATATTATAATAAGACCAATATATAATATTTTTTATCATCCTGGTATAAAAGCATAGAAATTGAATTTTATTTTGTTGAGTTCTAGAATGATTTTTCATCTCTTTTAAGTGGATTTATATCCTGCCATATGGTGATAAATATTTAATAAGTGGCTCACTTTTTCTTTTTATGAGAAAAAGCTCTGATTTGTGGCATTTGTCAATTTCTGTGGTGTAAATACTCCCACCGTGGCTAATTTCAGGCTACCAATGTGGTGTCATTGAATGTGCAATTGAGAAGAAATGCTCCACATTGGTCTTGGCAATGAATTTTTTGGATATGACCCCAAAACCATGTGCAACAATAGCAAAAATAAACAAATTGAAGGTATTGAACTAAAAAGCTTCTGCACAGCCAAGGAAACAATTAACAAATTGAAGAGAGCCCATAGAATGGGAGAAAATATTGCAAGCCATACATCTGATAAGCAGTTAATATCCAAAATATACAAGGAACTCAAAGAACTCCATAGCAACAAATAATTCAATTTAAAAATGGGCAAAGACAGGCATTTCTCAAAAGAAAACATAGAAATGACCAATAGGTACATGAAAAAATGATCAGCATCATTAATTATGATGGGAATGCACATTAAAATCAAAATGAGAAATCACTTGATAACTGTTACAATGTCATTTCTCAAAAAGGTGAAATATAAGTGTTGGAGAGGATGTGGAGAAAAGAGAACTCTTCTACACTATTGGCAGGAATGTAAATTAGTATAGCCATTATGGAAAAGTTTGGGGCTTCCTCATAAAACTAAAAATAGAACTACCATATGACCCAATAATCCCACTTCTGGGTATATATTCAAAAGAATGGAAATTAGTATGTTGAAAGAATGTCTTCACACCCATGTTCATTGCAGCATTCTTCACAGTAGCCGAGATATGGAAACAACCTAAGTGACCATCAGTGAATGAATAGATGAAGAAAATGTAATATATATACACAATAAAATACTCTTCAGTCTTAAAAAATGAGTAAATCCTGCCATTTATGATATCATGAATGAATACGGAGGACATTATGCTAAGTGAAATAAGCCAGGTGCAAAAAGACAAATACCACATGATCTTACTTGTGTGTTGAATCTAATAAAGTTGAATCATAAGAAGTAGAATGATGGTAACCAGAGGTTGAGGCGGGGGGGTGAAGAGGAAAGAAATGAGGAGTGGTTAATAAAAGGGCACAAAGTTTCAGGTAGACAGTAGGACTAGGCTTTAGACCTTTTGCCCAGCAGGTTGACTGTAGTCAATAATAACATTCTATGTTGCAAAATAACTAACAGAGTAAATTTTTAATGTCTTATCATAAAAAATGATAGGTAAGCAAGGTGATAGATATGTTAATTAACTGGATTTAATCATGCTACATTATACACATGTATCAAAACATCACAGTATACCTCATAAATATATATAATTATGATTTGTCAATCAAAAATAATGTTAATAACTTTTTAAAATATAAAACTGAATAAATACATAAACAAAAACAAAACAAAAACACATAGTCTGTCTCCAGGGTACCTGACCTTAACCAGTGGTCATACTGTCTTTAAAATTAACTAAAAAGATAACTACAAGAAAGACTTAATGCAAGGCTGGCATTACCAAAGTTAAAGTCCACATACGCTGTGGAAATATAGTCTCAAAAAATAAGAAAATGAAACAAAGAGTTAGGAGAGCAACAAATATCACTAATAAAGGCCTTTTTAAGTGTCTTCTGTTCTATGTCACCATCAAAACATTATTGAGTTAAAATTTAGAGTTTATTACTATTATTACAAAAGTATCTTTTATGTAATGAAAAATTACTATCTAGAAATTATTGTAGAAGAACTGAATGAAAAATTGTAGATGCATAATTTTTTTTTTTTTTTTGCCCGAGCTAGAGTGCCGTGGCATCAGCCTAGCTCACAGCAACCTCAAACTCCTGGGTGATCCTCCTGTCTCAGCTTCCTAAGTAGCTGGGACTTCAGGCGCCTACCACCATGCCCCGCTATTTTTTTTTTTTCTATTTTTAGTAGAGACTGGGTCTTATTTTTGCTCAGGCTGGTCTCAAACTCCTGAGCTGAAGCAATCCTCCCACCTTGGCACCCAAAGTGCTAGGAGCCACCGTGCCCAGCCTGGATGCTTCATTTGTTAACTACTTTAATTTGTACCTTTGTGAAAGAAAATTTAAAAATGAAGATAATTATTGAGCATTATTTCAAAAGCAAAACCAATTGGTTTCAGAGAACTAGGGAAATTCCTCATTTTTTCCATTGTAGGAATTAGCCAAATTTTCCCAAGAATCATCAAGTAACATTGGGGCTGAATTGTCCTTTGATTTAATCTGCTGGCGTAAATCCTCTTTATCTAATCTCATGATAAAAGTCAATAAGAACAGACTGTTTATATACAGAATGTGAAATTCGTCATATTTGTAGTGGTCTATTTTTACTCTCTTAGAAGTCAGGAAGTTTACGAGAGGCTCAGAGTTGGTCTAAGCAGGGAGATGAGCTCTCTGGATTTCTGGAGAACTGAATTCAGAGGAATCATTCGGGGATACCTAGGCATGGACTCCAAATGAGAATCTGGCCTTGCTGACTCAATCTAATCCAAGAATCAGGAGAGCTCAATGTTTGTAACATTTCTTAAACAGAATCACACCGATAGTGAGTGTGAGATGTTCTGGAATGGTGATGTATGCATGAGCATAAAAGGGCATCGCCCAGGGAGAAATCAGTTTCTTTCTCAGGATTCTACCTGTAAGGAGAATGTCACCTCTCCGCTGAGTCCTTAAAGATACCAAGGATTAAGGGTAAATCTACTCCAATATACACCGCATCTACTTCTGCTCTATTGGCCTGCTGATTTCCATTAGTAAGTTCTGTATCCTTGGCTAAGGTGTAAATCTGCAACTTAGAAGGGGTTTTATGTTATCTACCTACAACTGGAAAATGTACTTTTTATGTGAGATTGAATAATGATTTAGGCAATTGTATGATGAAGTGAAATTAGTCAACATATGTTAACAATATTTTGTTAACCACAGTTATACAAATTCTCTCCCCTCTCCATGTTGTTAAGGAGTAGAGAGAAACACATGTACCTGGAACACATAAACTTGGTACTCCCAGTGGGTGCAGCATTTTATGTTAAAGAGTATGACCTGAGGTTATTATTGGTTGTTATTAGAGTATTATTTGGTCTTGTTAGACTGTGGGACATTAGGATAGTCCTTGTGCATAATTTACATCCCTGGCCTTGTATATTATGGGGGGCTTTTTAATATGTCTGAGTATGTGTATAGAATCTAGGTGAGGCTAGGTTTTCCAGAATTTTATAATGTAATAAATGGGATATAAAGAAGAATGTTCATTTATCCTAGGGGGATACAGAGGCCCTATTTATATTAATAAGAGATCTTTTGTGTGCCTAGCAACCAATAAGGAAAATCACTGGACTTAGGATGGAAGAAGTCAACTATCCCATGAAACAATATTCAGTGAACTCTAGAAACAACTGAAAGAGCCTTGGAGGAAAAATATCAGAGGCTGCCTACAATTCAAAAGATATGGTGAATAGGAATAGTTCAGCTTTGCCATTATACCAACTCAGGGCAGAAGTATCAGTAGCAAGAAAGAAATCCAAGGAGACACTGCCAATGAGCCTTACAGGAGCCACTGGTGGAGACAAAATCCTGGAAACAATAATTCAAATTGATCATGGATCTGCTATTGGCCTCCTTGGCTGGTGGTCAATAGCTAATAATGTCAAGGGAAGACAGTGGCAACTTCATTTTCATTCATCTAATCAATAACTATTGAATGATTGAAGGCCTGCCTGTGATTGGTTTACTGGTTGACTAATTCAACAAACAATATTGAGAACCTATTATGAGTGAGGCTGTATACTGGGTACATTTTTAATTTACCTATGAGGCTGCATAAGAAATATTTAAAATTGCCAAACTATAGAAGTAGCAGTAACTGTTATAACATCAACAAACCAACTTCTCTATAGACCTTGGTCCATACACTTACCATACTGTTTTAGTAACATTTTCTTTACTTTTTATATCTTGCAGGTGGAAATTTTTCTGTAGACCTGGAATATTTTTGTTCATTTTTAACCCCAATGAACAACACAGATGCTGGTGGAATAAATGAATAAGGCATACCCCAATTTCCCAGTGGACAAAATATCAAAATAAAAAAAATAAAGATGGAAAAACTAACTTAATCTTTAATTTTCTAGGAAAAGGTGGATTCAGGGGAAAAATGTTACATGAGTAAATTATGTATACACACATAAATATGTTAATTAACAGTTGTCATTCATAAGCTAAGTATCCCTCCTCTATGATGTTCTAATGTACATCTCTGTATCTCTACCTTTATCATATTTTATAGTAATCATTTATGTGTCTGTCTTCCCAGTACTTAAGAGGTTTACCCCCTGAGGTGGTAAATGTGTATTATTCATTTTTGTATCCCCAATGTTTATCATGGTCCTGGGCACACAACGATACTCAGTGGATGCTTAAGAAATGAATGAATATGTGGAGGATTTTTCTGAGGTTATTCATTAAAGAAGGCAATGTACTGAAAGTAATAAAAAGTGAATCAGTCCATTTATATGCCTCTACAAAAATAGGAGGTATCAGCTTATAAGAATGAAGCCATATTATGTAATTTATGTTGGCATTTTAATACCAGATTGTGGCATCTGGTATAAGTTCTATCAAATTATCTTGTAGAAGACGTTAGTATTTCTTCTACTGAGAAGCTGCTTTGAGGCAAAAGTGGCTAATTAGTCTTTGGAATGTTCTGATCTACTCTAATATGAAGTATCTTTTTAAAGCCAGGGACTTTTATCTCCAATCTCTGATTTCCTTGCCTCCAGCTCAAATAAAATGAAACAAAACCTATTCATTCACCGATCTTTCCTATTTTAGTAAATAATATAATTAGTCACCCATTTGCCAAGATGAAAAATTTAGGGGTCATCCTTGAATGTTTTGTTTTCTTCTCCGATCTGCCGTGCCCTTCCCCCAATTCAATAATCACAGCAGCATCTCATCAATTAGCAGGTTGTGTGGCTCTGTCTTCATGATATATTTTAAATCTGTCAGGTTTCACCACTTCTACCATTACCATTAAAATCTCACCTTCCTTATTGGAATAGTCTCTTCACTGATCTCTACTTCAGGATATCAGGAGAGAGATTTTGAAATCCACTGAAATCCATCAGTGGTTTCCCCCTGAACTTAAAATAAAAGCCACTCTCCATACCAGGTCCTCTGTGCCCGACTTTGGCCTCCACCAAACTCATCACCCTTACCTTAAATTGCCTGCTTCTCGCAATCCTACTGCCAGACCCCAGGCCTTTTTGTTGTTATGGAACATGCCACTCTTATATCCATGCTCATGGCTGTTATATTTGCTGTTCTGTCTTCCTGGAATACTCTTCTATGGATCTCCACAAGGTGGTCATTAATTACACAGCTCTCTGTCATCTCTTCCAAGAGACCTCTTTAAAATAATATCTCTACCCCAGTCATTTCCTATCCCATTTCTCTGTTTTAGTTTCCTAAAAGAATTTATCATTTTGTCATATTATTTTTTTGCTTAACTTGTCTATCATGTCCACTTAGGAAGAGATCAGGGTTTGTCTTCCTTGTTTACTGTTGTACTCTTAAATGGTAGGTGTCCACTAAATGTGTGTGGAATGATTTAAGGCTAATTCTGTGTGGAAAGTGTGCTAGTTTTATGATATGAAGAACAATGTGGTGATGTGCTATGGGCAATATACCAGATGTATTGAGACCATCAACTCATGCCTCATTGTTCATTCACGGCTTGTAAGAAAACAAAAATATTATTTCAAACAATTCAGACTGGAACAGGATTAGTATCCCACGGGGGAAGGCCAATTTAGTCCACTAGCAATTCGAGGACACAATTTGTTCCATTAAAAATCTATTGAAAAAAATCTTTCCTTTAATCTTACTAGATATATAATCATGCTTATATTACCTAGGGGGATTTGAGAGATGGGAGCAAGTCATTGCATATTGGTCAGGGCCTTGCTTAATTATTGTAATAAACATTTGTGCACTGACCTTTTTATCCCTCCAAATGTTTGTGCACGACCTAAGAATTTTCCAAAGTCAATATGAAACATGTGGCCTGACTTTGTCAGCATGATGTTATCATTGTGACGGTCACAGACTCCCAGGATGAACGTTACCACACACCAGCCAGCGCAGGAATAGAAAAAGTTCCTCAGGGCCTAAAACAGTAACACAAAAATAACAACAAAAAAACTGAAGAAATGTATTAGCATCAGAGGTAATGGTAAAAAGTAAATGATATTAATAAAAAGCAAAATTACATAATCAAGAGCAATTTTTACATCTCAGTGGAGAAAAGGGTATAGGCAAGTGGCTGATTCTTGATATGCTACAGAAGAACATTAAACAATCTGTTCTTTAGCCTAATACATGAATGTTTTTATTTGAAATTGGGGAAAATATCTTTTCCATTAAGATGGAGCTAATTTTTATGGTTTACTAGAGAGGTTTCCTAGTGTGATTTTTTTTGATGCTCCAAATATACAATATTAAATAATTTTTTACTAAGTAAAAGGGGAAAGAACAATAGGTACCAATATTGCTTATTCTCAGAGAAATTTAAAATATCAAATTTTTAATATTTGAAACTTTGGAACACAGAAAAAAGCTATACTGAGAAATACGTAACATTTTATGTTTAGCTTTACAAACAGGTCATCCAGTTTATGTCTGAAATATTTTGGTATAGTACATGTATCGGTGCATGCCTATGTAGGTGGAAGCAGATTACCACTGAGTCCCTTGTGGCTTATGTTTCTCTAACGAACAGTGTTCTTTCCAAAAATACTCGTTGTTTCCAAAACGATCTCCTGGGTATACATCATTTTCATCAACTTGGTAGCATACCCATGAGCAATTGGTTGGCCAAGGTTATGTTTCTCCTAGCATGGCGGCTGCCTTGCTGGAGTGGGAGGCTGTGTCTCTGGAGTACATGCCAGGATACTTTACTTTCAGGTCTCCCGAGTTTCTGGCCAAGTCACTTAATTTGTCTGTTTAGATTTTCTTCATTTATAAAGTGAAGATAATAAAATATGTCCTTCACATGGTAGTTGTAAAGAACAAATGTATATGGAAACATAAAAAAAAATAGAACCACAGGAATTTCTGCAAAACTCAAGTCATAATTTTGAGAATAGCTAAAAAGCAGATTTCAAGATAATCTGATTTAATTCTTTATTATTTGGCCTCTAAAAGCTTGTATATTGCTCCACTCTAATCTTACAGAAGTATAGCATAGATGAACTAGTGGGTCTCTTTATCACGGCCCATGCTAGCCAGGGTGACTGATCATCTCAGTTTGCCCAGGATGGAGGAGCGTCCCAGAATACGGGAATTTCAGTGTTGGGACAGCTCCAAACAAATCTAGTGTTAGCCCCTATTGCACTTTTGTGTAAATTAGCACACAGGTGACCCTGCCGCTGGGTGGAGCCAGCTGTTCCAATTTATGGCTTCGTAAATGGAACGAGGCCTGGCTCTAGCTGCAACTCATCCCCTTAGCCAAGAGCCCTGGTATAGAGCAGAACACGCATAACTCTGGCCAGATGCCAGAATGAAGTTAACTGGGAGAAAAAATGTTTGCAGTCAAATAAACAGTACATTTTGTAAAATTCTTCCATATATATGTGTGTGTATGTGTATGTGTATATAAACTTATTTTGCATTCTGCAAACCATTAAGAGAATTGGAGATGAAAAATAGAGCGTGGCAGGAGACATGTGTCTCAAAGGAAGAAGGGATATTTATAGAAATTGGAGATTGTGCACAAATAGGTGAGGTTACTTGAAGGTGGTAGTTTCAAGGGGCATCATTTTTGGAGTGAGATTGCTATGAGTGAGACAGCTAAGCAAAGAGAGTCTTATTGACTGCCCAGGATTTCATTCAGAAGAAAAACCAAACACAGAAACGTTTACCTAGTTAATACACCATTTACACTGGGTCATTATTACTAGGCTGATGACTGAGTGAATTAGAACTCAAGGTATACTTAATTTACTTTCCCATAAATCAGAATATCTAATGAACCAGAACATATTCTTATTTAAGTACATTATTTAAAATGATCTCCAGCACGACAAACCTTTTCATAATCTGCCTTTAAGTGGTTGTGCTGACTGAACCACTTTTTGATTGTGTTTTCTTTTAGCGGTCCTATCAGTCCCGAGTGGCGATGGATCTTGGCTAGGGTAACAGCGTCAGGCACCATCTGCACCAATCCTGGTTAATAGAAAGAGAAAAAAGATTATGAAAGCAATTATTTGTTTACAGGATAAGAGATCCTTAGAAAATATATCTTGTCATAGGTAACAACAACAATAGTCGTCAGAACCACTTGGATTACCCCTTTCTAAACTTTCTTTTCTGAAGGAGGCTTATCTAGATGGCTTTCTTCTAATTCTTCCTAAATCCTGGGGAGCAATGAGGCTACTTATGTTTGGATTGGACCTATCAGAATCAGATTTAATATTTTTTCTTGAACTAAGGTAGAGAGAGCCGATTTGGATGGTCTCTCTACTGGGTCAATGGAATGGTGGATTAATTGTCATAAGGCTGGTACACTCATTTATGGTTTAAGGGAGGACATTCAAGCTTGGATAACATATTTATGAGTTAAGCGAGCCAAAAACAATCTCTATAACAAACATTTCATACATATTACAAAAACTGATGTTCAGGTTAACAAAAGCTTCACAGTTAAATGTTACATTTCTGGGAGTGAACAGAATAGCTCTGCCAGTAAACATGCAGGAAGCCACCTGCTCCTTCCCTCTCAGTGAACTTCAAAGAGAAATCATAATGTCAATTTTTTAAAAGGAGCATATATTGATGGAATTTAAATAGGACCTTTGTCCACTGGCCATGTATCCATCAAGGCTTTTTTCATTGTGTCCTAAAGTTATTGGAATGTAAATATTTTTAAACCTTCTGATTTTTATTCTATACAGAGCAGCAATTTAAATCCAGTACTTAAACTCTCTCAGGAATAATATCCACAAAACAACCTATAATGTACAGTACTGTAAATGCAATCATTAAAAGAAATTCAAGTCTAGAGTTTCTGATTTTCACAATCTCAACAATTGCAAGAGTTACAAACCCAAATGAACATGGGGACCGGAGACAAAAATATATAATAACATAAACATATGAATAGAGAGATGGTTGGGTTTTTTAAATTGACTATTTCATGGTTTGCCTTAAAAGCATTCAAATTAAACAACAACAAGAAAGTAGATCATGGTGATGATAAACAAAACACTTCTCTGTGCTGAATTTGGCCAGTGGCAGCTGGTTTGAAGTCTTAATCTCTATTAATATTCAATAGTCCAGTTGTGGTCATTGGGCATCTACATTTCTAGACCTGAGAGAAACTTACCCCAGAGACAAGTCTTGGGAATATCCTTATCACCATGACATTTTTTTCTCCTCCCCCTAAAGTGTTCATCTCTTGCCCAGGTTTTCTCATATGCATTAAGCAAGACGGCAAATCTAAATCATTGCATTTAGTGTCAATAGGTCATTCTTCTTTCTAATCATGAAATTCCCTCTTCATTTTTTCCAGTTCCTTTATTTAATATTTTCTAAGAGAAAATAACCTTCTACTTGGTTCCTGGGTGTTTCAGTGCCACCTCACCTTGGACCATACCCTAAATTAGGACTTATATTATTGCACTTTTTTAGATACTGTGCTGCAGCAATGTTAGTTACTTTTCAGACTATGTTTGTCTTCAGGGAGTTAATCTTTGCTGAATCCCAAGCCACTGGTTACAAGCCTTGCATTGCTGGACTATTCAGAAAAATCTTGTACCTAATTTATTAATATAACTATCATGGTAGCTAAATTCTGCCTATTAGTTAAAATCATAAATTACAGTTCATACACTTTAAGCTAGTATATATCATACACCTTTTAAATACTTTTAACGTAATTTTGTGCACATTGAGTAGTAAGTGTGGTGCCATACTTACAATCCTTTAATGTAGCGTTTCTCAAATCTAAGGCACATAAACATCATTTGGAGATCTTGCTAAAGTGGAGGTTCTGAGTTAGTAGGGCTGGGGTGGGGCCTGAGATTCTGTATTTCTAACAAGTTCCTGGGTGATGTCAATGTTGCAGGTCTGTGGTTCACACTTTAAGTAACAAGGCTCTTTCTTAGAGATAAACTTTTTCAAGGTGGTGTCATGGAAGGCAGTGGCTTTCAGACAGAGGTACATAAGAAACATCAAAGCAGCTTTTTACAATCACCGTTACTTGAGCCCTTCCCCCTCCAGTGAGGAGTCTGATTTGGTACACGTGGATGAGGGTTGGTTGTATCTACTGCCCCAATTTCCCTAAATAATTTTTATGCCATCAAAGTTGGAGAACCAGGGATAAAATACAGCCTAAAGAATTTTTATTTGCCCTGATAATTTCTTCTAGAACTCCTAGGACATCACAGAGTAGGCATGAGAATGACAATCAACATTGTCGATAAGGTCATGTAAACTTCATGACTGGGGTATACTTTCCTCAAGGACGGCAACTCTACTGAGCGCATTTTAGTATGCATTTCCCATCTCACTTTGTGACATTTCTTGAGAACAGTAGGCATTCAATAAGCCTTGGAACCTGATTAAAAATGCAACCTAATCTTCTAAAAATGACATTTATTTTAATGATGTCTATTTTTCTTGAAGAAGTGTTTTGTCAGGATAATGCCCTCTGAAAACCTGTAACTATAGAGGCTGTTGGTAGATAGAGGGGAAAAATAACTTCTTTGTCTTATGACATCTGCAACTTGGGCAAGTATAATTGTCATTTTATTAACTTTAGAAAACTTAGCTTCGGTTAAGTTCTATGATTATAGACAGAAATGACTAGATGGGATTAAATAATTCCATTGGAGTGGAATGATTAGTGATTTATTCAATTTAGTGATTTATTAGTGATTAGTGATTAATGATTTATTCAATTTCTGAAGAAAAAATGATCCACGTAACATCCATGTAACATCAAAAGCTCAGCTCGGATCATTTAGCTGTACTCTTCCCTTTTCGGCAGGTTGGGATACGAAAAAATTAGGTTACTTATGTGAGAAAAGGGAGGGTAAAATGCAAGACATAACAATCTCATGGTAGAGATAATAAAAGACTATTAGGAACTATAGGTGTAGAAAGTGTTTGGTTTGGGATACTTGGCATGGAAGAAGCCTTATTATCAGAATCAAAATAAGTGGGTAGTATGACTTGCAGTGGAGTCACTCTGAGGTATGGAGTTGCAGGTTAACAGGAGGTGCTTCCATGCTTGGCATCTAAAATCTGAAGTCACATTGGTATATTGAGCCTGCTGGTAGGACCTCAGGAACTGAGATAACAGGCAGTGACAGTTCTTTTGTGATAATAGGTTTAATTGTAGCTCTGCTTGAATTAAAAAAAAAATATTGTCTACATGGTCTAGGTCCCTTTTTGAATTCTATGATTTCCTCCCTTTGTTTATGCACATGTACCTGCTATAATTCATGCCAATTAACTTCATAGAATTCTAAGTGGCAATGGCCAGACATAAAAAAGACATTGTCTTAGGAATTGTTGTTTCTTCAATTTAGCTTTATTGTCATTAAGTACAACTTTTATCTCTGATGTTTTAGTGATAATTTGGGGGACTTCAATATTATTTTAATTGAAAATGTAGATAAGTATAATTATATTTCCATATTAATTTCTTGGCTTTTATAAAGGAAAAGAAATGCTGACATATGCTGAATATTTACATGTTTGGCCATCTTTGTTGATATTATTCCTATTCAAAAGTCTTTTAGAAGTTAAATGAAGATTTTATAATGTGTTTAGAATTTCCAGAACTCCTTTAAGCACTTGACAATGTGTAAATTTTGTGTTAAAAGGTAACAATTGTACTTTTTTTAAATAAGTAGGCTTTTCTATTATTAGCTTAGAAAATGAGAAAAAAATGACTAAGTTTTTAATGTGACTAACTCTTTAAGATACACTAAAGAACATCACAGTTAACATTTTGGTTGTGAAAGTCCTAATTAATACCTACAAACTTATAATGTTTTATATCAATTATGTTGGCTTACAATTTTTGAAAATAATTATTTTTTAAAAATATGAATGTTTATAGTTCTTTGGATTTTTAAATTTATAGTCTGAAATGAAAGCAGTAGAAAGTTTTGTGGCAAATTGCCAGTGAATGAGTGAGATAAATAATGTAAGCCAACCCACTTTCTAATCTATACTGACCTTGGTCTTTTCCTGTGGAGAGACATCTATAAATGATCATTTGCATATCCAAGCCCTCCCGCAGCCAAATGTTGTCCATCACTTGAATAATCTGTAGAACAAGCATATCCTGACGAAGATCATCTCCAGCCTGTTAAAAACAAAATTATAAACTCTAGGTTTCTCCTTGAATTCCATTAAAAGCATTCAAATGTGGTATATGTCATTTCTTTTCTTGGACACATTTCTAGCCTGACTTAGAGTGGTTTCGATTGTTTTATTAGCATTAAGTGTATCTTGTGTTTCTGATAGAAAATCAAAGCAATGAGAACTTCTCTTTAAATGATTACAGAAGCTTCCACCATCAAATTAGAAGCACTGCTTGGAATGTTGTTCCTTGATAATAATTTTCAGTTTGTTATCCATGTGCAAGTTCTTACATTCAAAGTTTAGTGAAGAGAGGCTGGACGAATGCTTATCTCAATTTCAAACTCACTCTCTCTCTAAGTGAAACATTATTTGGTATGCCATAAATTTGTGCCCTGATATGCAGTTAGAATATCAAGAACTTCTTGACTAGGAGTGTAAATCGCATACATACAATTCATCAGACTTTAAATCAGTGATTTCTCTTATTATGAAGGCAGCTAGAAAATTTTCAGAGAAAACAATTTTTGATAATAATAAGAAATCATAGAGGGGTGATCTTCCAGCATAGGTGAAGGAAATGGAATATGTCCGAAGGGTGAAGATAATTCTATGCTTTTAAACAAATAAGCAGTTGGCTTTGAAAATGCTTACTAAATGATGCACAGAAAATTCTGCCAAGATGAGATTTTTTTTTCTTCATCAAATATACAGTGTCATGGAACCACTAATCCTTTAGATTACACAGGTCAAAGCAAAAATATGGGTGCAGTAATCACCCTACAAGATAGGTAGAATCCACCAAAAATTCACTCTGAGATCTTGTTGCATGGCTTGGCTGGAGAATTGATTAAATTAACTGGATAAATGGTTAATTCTCACTTTTTACTTGTAGCTCCCTGTTTGGTCCCTCTTTCCTACCTGTCTATAACCCTGTTACTGCCTTTTACTCTATTTTTTCCCAGGGGATTCATGATGAAGACAGAAATGGCTCATACTTTTTACTTAAAAGAAGAAAGTAATTCAAATTACTAAAATAAGCAAGTTATTTTAGAATTTGATGTCAAATTAATTTATGTCATTTGAATTCCAGTTAATTTTATCCTAATTCAATATCCTAACCAAAAGAACACTCTCCTCCTAGGGGCTCACCACACATTCTACTTTCTGTGCTACTTAAAAGTGATCATATAATTTTATTTATGAAACATATTCTCTTAAATTTTACACTGACGGTTCCCTGGGTTTGAGCCAGTAATGTTTGATTTATTGCCAATCATAGTTTGGCATGGACTACAATTCTGCAAAAAAGCAGAATCTGAAATAACTGGAAAATCTCTGTGTTGCTGCCAAAGGAAAACAATAATTTCTTTTTGTGAGTAATAAATCAATAGTTCTGTCTATGGAATCAATTTGGTGTTTTAGAAGGGCTACTTGTACCTTAAAAATAATGCTGATGTTTTTGCCCATTGGATTAGCATTGATGAAAGTAATCTTCAGTGGCAAAGCATTGGATGTGAAATATGAACATGCCTATGGAAAGAGAAAAATAGTGAGCAAAATAAAGCAAAAAGAACCCTTTTTCTGAAATCATAGCCCTTGCAGCATTTGCTATATGAGCAAATGTAACACATAGGAATAATTTTTACACTTTGGAACAAAGAAACATATTTATTTTTTTAAAATTTTAGTCTATCAACCAAAGCCTTTCTTTCAAAACTGTGCTTAGCTTTTTGGCAGATTGCAAATCTTCAACTATGTTTTTTTTCTCACTGAATGATAGTGATATGTAGGTTTAAATAAACTAAGCAGTATGTAAGTATCATGCTTACACTAGTTGATTCATAGATAAAAGTTAAAATTGCTATTTAAAAAAAATTATTTCCTTTCAATTATATCTGCCTTGTGACATACTCAGAGAGTTAAGAAAGACCTGTGATCAAATCTGGGCTATACAACTTAAAAGCTGTGAGATCTTGGGCAAGTTACTTAACATGTCTGTATCCCACTGTAAAATGGAGGTGACAACCCTTACTTCGCTCATTTTTGTGATAGATATATGAGCTAATGGATATAAAATGGCTTTTACAGTGCCTGACACTCATGATGTTTGAAAAATTAATACATTTCTCTTTCCCTTTTGTTAATGAACATTTTGTCTTTACACATAATAGTACAACATATATTTCATCTTTTCATTTCTTTCAATCATACTTTGCATTTCTATCTTCAGCTATATGATAGTGATTACTTCCCACCCTACTTTCCTGGTTGTTTATTTTCTTTTTATTTTCTTATAATTGTTTGAGTATTGAAAGGCCGTATGTATTTAGGCTATGAAAGAGTTCATGTCGACAGTGAAGAGTCAAATCAATACCAAAGAAAAGAAAAGGACTTGATGCTTTCAATTTATCAACTTGGTAAAATATGGTATCAATACATGATGAAGGATCAGTTTGAACATCATTATCTCTGAGAAGTCTGAAATTGACAGAAGCTGAGAGGAAAGGATCTATTTCTTAACTGACCTATCAAAACAAATCTAACCTAATCCTTAACTAAAGACAAACCCTTGGTTACCGAATCAATTGGAGTTTTACAAATTTATGGGTGAAGTTGCTAGTTAAGCAATAGAGTTCTGCTGCAAGAATCACCTAGGGATATTCTACTTTTATTGTTTCATATCTTGTTTTTCACAAGCAATATATTTTTGAGTCATATCAAAAGTGTTATATATTCAACAACTAGTATGCACAAGCTATTCTCTATATGCTAGCAAAAGGAAGCACTATATATACTCTCAAAAAGCTTACAAAAAGTTGATTGAAAGTATATACATATAAATTAAATTAAAAATAATTCACAAGGCAATTTGCCACAGTTGAATGAAGGCACATTTAAAGAACAAAATCTTTCAGAAATGAACTGGATTTTGAAGATCATGAAAGGACATAGATTGGCAAATAGGCAGATAAAGGGCTTTCTAGGTAGGGAAAGGCAAGCGATGAAATACTAGATTAGAGTAGAAGTCATAAAGTGGATTGGGATGGCCATAGCCAAAAGACAGGGAGAATTTATCAGAGGCTTGGAGAATGAAAAGCCAGAAGGCAGGAAAGAAGATAAGAAAAGCTGGAATACAGCAAGGAAGATATGACCTCTGTCCTTGAGAAGCACACATTAATGACATAAATCTAAAAATAGTTTAAAAAGAAACCTATAAGTAAATTAAATGTCTGGTCCTCATTTTCCCAGTAGTGGAGAAGAATTGCATTAACTTACCTCTACTATCCCACCTGATCCATCCCTTAGTGACTCAGAGGGAAATAAAGAATGATCCTTTGTGATTAGTGTTTGACAGTGGGGACAAGGTTGGGGCTTTTTCTTATAAAGAAGTTTAACTCAAACCTAAGACCTGTGCTCTCTGCCTTTGAGCTCCACACTTTAAGAAACGGGTTGAGCCAGTCCCAAGTGCTTCTCCCCAGCGAAGTTGACTGATGCTGACAGTGACAGAACACTGATTGAGAGCTTTCCCAACCTCTCTCCATTCACAGGACTTCTCTCCAGTGTGATCTCTCTGGTGCATTATAGGCCATGCACTATAATGGCTCACGCAGCCATCTAATGGCTTTCCCACAATCATTTCATTTATAAGGTTTCTCCCCAGAATATGTTCTCTGATGTACCATTAGGCTGGCACTATAACTGATGACTCTTCTGCACTCATTATATTCCTAGAGTTTCTCACCAGTGTGAATTCTCTGGTGTATAATGAGGTGTGAGTTTTGATTGCGGATTTTCCATGCTTATCACATTTATAGGATTTTTTTTTT
>VBSM01002616.1:41347056-41374457 GCA_008086735.1 Cheirogaleus medius
TTTTTTTTGGCCTGTGTGAAGTCTCTGGCATAGAGTAAGACATTTACACAGACTCAATGCCTTGCCACATTGCATTTAAAAGGTTTTTCTCTGGTATGAATTTGCTCATAGTCAACAAATTAAGAGTTCTGATTGAGGGTTTTTCCAAACTCCCACATTTATATGCTTTTTATTAATATATGTTTCCCAGTGTGGAAGCTCTAATGTCATATAAGTCATTTACTTTGCATGAAGGCCTTGCCATATTAATTACACTCATAAGGCTTCTCCTCAGTGTAGACAGTCTGATAATTGATCAGGTTTTTATCGGAACAGAGAGATTTCCCATACTCATTTCAATTGTAAGTTTTCTCACCTCATTGTTCAGCAGGACTGAAGGACAGATTAAAATGTTCCCAAGAGAGTGTCACCTGTACATGTCGGTCCTGTTCATTGCTGTACCTGCAGGTACCCAGCCCAGTGCCAGACACAGTTGATCACAGCAGTGGTCCCCCACCTTTTTAGCACCAGAGATTGGTTTCAAGGAAGACAATTTTTCCATGGACAGGTGTTGGGGGATAGTTTTGGGATGATTTGAGTGCACAACCTAGATCCCTTGCACCTGCAGTTTACAGTCAGGTTCATGCTCCTATGACAATCTAATGCCACTGCTGATCTGACAGGAGGCGGAGCTCAGGCAGTGATGTGAGTGATGGGGAGTAGCTATAAATACAGATGAAGTTTAACTCATGTGCCTGCCACTCACCTCTTGCTGTGTAGCCCAGTTCCTAATAGGCCACAGAATTGGTACCAGTCCATTGGCTGGGGGTTGGGGACCGAAAGATTAGAGCAAATGGGTCTAGATAGGAGGAGGCTCTATTTGGGGCAGCTTCTACAGGGAAAGTGCTGCTGGCTACAGGGTGTTGCAGGAAAGGAGTGAGGTCCCAACCTTAGTGCTAGGGGTGGTGCCTCCTGGCCCAGCTGGCTCATCCACACACCCCCAGGGCCCACACAAGCCAAATTCAAATGTAATTTTAATGGGAAAAAATCACCCTATACCTTAAAAACAACAAACCATGAAAGTAAAAGCAAAAAACCAACACCTGGACTCAGTAATCTCTGTAGTTCTTTCTATCTTAAGATACGAACTATGTCTTTGAAATAATGAGTTACTATATAAGTTCAGCATTAGTCAGTGAATACTGCTAATGATTAAAAAGTTGTATAATCTTTGAAAATTAATAATGATTTGGATTTTAGCCCAGATAGATATATCTAAGTTTATGGAATTTGATACCTTTGTTATTTTTCAAAATATGTTTATGAAGTATATCAGGAAAGTTTGCAGGGTGTCTTGATAGTAGCAAAGTGAAGAAAGTGAGAGTATCAACTTTTTAGCAAAACATTTTATGTTTGAATTAACAATGGTCTAATTTTTTCTCCTAATTTTTGGGTTGGTTTTTTGCCTGTCTTATAACTTCAGTTAAGTACCATTTATTGTGCGTGCATGATAGCTTAACTTTTAAATCTCACTTATCAATCATTTTCTCTCTTAGTATCTTTCTACTCTTGGGTTTTTGATAAGGAGGATAATAAAACTTATCAGGAACAAAGGAAAAGAATGATTCTAAGTCAGAGAAGGGTGACTGAGGAGGTATCATGTGACAGAGGATTAGGAAGAAAAGGCTTAGGACATTGGGAGTCTGACAATGCCAGGGAGGGCTTTCTAGACCTGAATAGAATCACAAAATGCATTATATGACACACTGACATATCAGCAGCAAATGAATTTTAAATTGAATCAAAATGAAGAAGTTGTAGCTAATGATTAATATCCATGTACTAGGCATGGTGATGCGCATAATCTAAATAAAGCATGAAATTATACCCAGCCTGCATGGGGTCACCAAATCCATCATTTTGAATAAGTCAAAAAATCAATCCAGTGATAAATACCTTTATTTTTTTTTTCACTAAACTGATGGATAGTTTGTTTCCAAATGAAAAGACTATTAATACATGACAAGGCCAATGTGTTCCCACCTGGTTGTAGTGCATCAAAGGGAGAATGCAGTGTGGATGGGATTCAATTACTTTTTCCTTATAATAATGTCAATGTCAGTTTATGAGTTCTTTTTGCTATTTCAAAAATACACAGTGAACCAAGCAACACAAAGCATGCATACTCAATTTATCCACTGAATAAATTGACTTACATCACGGTCAATCCCTTTTATACATAGGGCAGGGTTCAGAGGAAGGTGACAAGTATTTCCATCTTGAAAGAATTCTTCTAGTCTGCCAATCTCTTTCTTCAGCACCTCCTGTGAAAAGCATTAGAAAAAGCATTTAAAAAAGTGGAAAGAACTGGACGTTTCCTTCTAGTTATAATTTTCTTCTATTGATTAAATAAACTCTTTAATTCAGGGGTTGCACACTTGGATGACTTTTCAGCCAAGTGACATAGTCCTGTGTGAGCAGGCAGGAGGCTGAAGACGACAGGGAGTGTCAGGGAAGTGTGGAACTAAAGAGCATGTGCTCTTTTGAAAGGACCTCAAATTCAACTAAAAACATAAACCAAATAAAACACGATGGGTTGAACTTGACCCACAGCCCACCAATTTTCAACTCTGCTTTAATTAATTATTAACATGATCCTTTTCTGATAATTTTCCAAAAGCTTAGTTGATAACTCTTGAGATTTACACTTAACAGTAGTCATGTATCTTATATAATTATATATGATAATATTTCAAAACAATTATAATGAACTTACATTATAGATACCACTGTACTTATAATTATTAATTTTAATACTATATTACATGTAGTATACATTATATAATATTCATATACATTAGTAACAATAATGACAAAAACTAGCAATTGCGTAATGCTGTCAGAAACAATAATATACGTGAGCAAATAGTTTACTAGATGCCAATGAGTATATTTCTGATATTTACTCCCTTCCACACTCCACAAACACCTTTAGAATTGTGCATTCTCTGACAAAAATAGATAGGCAACAATCATAGTTTGTCACAAAACAAAAAAAGCTCCTTTTAGCCCATTTTTGAAAACTTTTGAAGCCCAGTGCTTATGATGAGGATATCATATGGATAATGTTTAATTAGATCTCAGGAGTTTCTTAGCTCTGACTCCTGGCTCACTGGCAAACAACAGAATCCACTGCTCCCAGGATCCAGAAGAGCAAGGTGGAAACGAGGCAAAGTTCCGTCGTAGCGCTCTCTGTGTGGCTGCCTTCTTTGCCTTGTCTAGGCTTGGATGTGTCTGCTGAATATCTTGGAGGGAATCTCTACTTCCTTTGTTTAATTAACCTCTTCTCCATGTCATATAATTTGGTTTAATTAGTGTATTTTATTAAGCAGAAAAAAATAGTTATCGGTAACTTAAGTTATGAAAAATTGTCATTATTTTTTAATTGTGAGAAATTATGAATGCCTCTCCTACCTCTTGCCCTTGCTCATCCTATTTTAATGTGAAGAGGTGTTATCACAAAAGCATCCAGTCAAGACAAGAGAAATATACGTAATTGAGTGAATAAAGTCAATATCACTCTGGAAGTTGATGCATATGATAAAAAAAAGGCACTGGAATAATTTAACCATAGTGTGCCTCTTAAATATGTGAAGGATTTCAAAACACAGGAGATAAAAAAACAAACCTACACACAAACTTCTGTAAATTTTAAACCAATTCATTTTACTTGCCATCAACTTTTTGTCTGCCATTAGAAAATAATGAATGAGCTTGCAGTAATATGGAGAAATTGTAGACTTTTTTTTAATATTGTCCATCATGTTATATATCTTAAGGCTCTTCTGTATATCCAGAGTTTATACATCTCCCATTTAAAAATAAATTCCATATTTATGTTTTTTATTTTTCATTTACTCCTAGGTTGGTGAAGTAACATAGCTTCTGGCATTTCTATTAAATGAAGTAACTTCCAGCAAGAAAAATCCTGAGCTGGGAAAGAATTCTGGGACACTTTGCCTATTACTATTTTCATATCATTTTATTAAAAACTCATTGATTTTAGTGAGTGAGTGGAGAGAAACTTATGAGTTTCCTTGAGGACAAAATTTATGTTTTCGTCATCTTTCTATCCTTAACTCCTGATCTGTAGTAGGTACTCAATTGTTATTGAATAATATTCTTAATACAATGAATGGATGTCCACTATCTCTCTGCATCTAGAATGTTGAACTTAAGAGAATCTACTTAACAGTCTATGTCAGTAAAGGGAGCTAGTGATGCAGAGAATTAAAAAGAGCAAATATTCTTCCATTAGATCAAGAAAAAGAATAGCCAGGTCTATTTACTATAATCACTGAGAAAGAGGCACAATATTTTGGCTATCATCCATAGATCTTAGTATAAAAAATATTACCATCGATACCACCTTTGGTTAATTTCACTTAATTCATTTTATTTGTTGTAGCAAAAAAAAAAAAAAAGTCTTTGCAAATGTGACTTTGGTTAGGGCAATTTAGGAAAATCTAGACCTGGATTTTGTGCCGTGGGCTGGGTGCCCTAAAAAATCTCCTCATATATTTCTCCCATGAGTCTGAATCCTGCCACCATTTTGAGGGAATTACTTCATTAGGCTTTTTTAGTCAAACTGCCTTTAAGTCGGTCTCCTCTTGTCAGGTTCCTCTGTGTGCTACATGGCTATTTAGATCAAAACATCATGTCCTGGTGATAGACATTATCATTAACTTTAGGATAGTATGTGGAAAGAAAAAAAAAAACTTGACTGAAGTAATTGACTTAAGTGTCTTAAAGTAGTCAAGGAAT
Source organism: Cheirogaleus medius (assembly GCA_008086735.1). Taxonomy (NCBI): domain Eukaryota; kingdom Metazoa; phylum Chordata; class Mammalia; order Primates; family Cheirogaleidae; genus Cheirogaleus; species Cheirogaleus medius. The sequence goes on from VBSM01002616.1 coordinate 41,351,860, forward strand.
TTGCTTTCCAAGTAATGAAATTAAAACTTAGTTTAAACCAAAATCGAAAAAACGTTACTACCTGAAGATTAGTTTCTCAACAAACCTTTCTTTGATGGTCACTGGCAGACTTGACTTTTTCCCCAATATCTCCCAGAATTTTGATAAGTTTCCTCTCTTTGGAAAACTCATCACTCAAGGCTTTTCCTGCACAGAATTGGAGAGCCGCTAGCAACTTCTGATACCAGCTTTTAAAGTAAGCTTCATTCTGTGCATCCGTTAGCAGCCTGAAGGAAAGAGAGAAAAAGAATTCTTGTATCTAAAGCTGATTTTTGTAACCACCTCCATTAAGAACAACAAGTGCATTTCAGACTAATCCGTATTTGGTGGCTTTGGGCAATTTAACAGCCTAGAATGGGGGAAAGTGTTGTTTATTTGTTGGCAGTCATCAAGTTCCAACTGATCGCTATTGAGATTCCAAGAGTGAAGAATCAATAAGAGACCTGCCTTTCCTCATTTCAATTCACAGTGCATTTTTTCTTCTTTCAGTCTTCTTAATTCTGCAACAGACACTTATCTCAAGAACATACTTTTGACTTCTTATTAAAATATGGACAAAGGACTTTAGAAATCGTTTTTATAAGTGACTATACTATATTGTGGCTCAACAATCAAGCCCACCCTTTTCTTCTTTTCTTCAAATGATAATGTCCCCACAATGCTACATACCCATGCATTGCTCTTTTCCCCAGCACTTACCCTTGATTACCTGGAGAAAGACACTGTAAAGTCAAAAGCAAACTTTTTTTTGTTGTTTCTGTTTTTAGGCATTTTTGGACTCATATCTCAGCTCTATAGCTTACAAGTTATAATTCTTAACCAGGCTGAGATTTTATTTCTTTATCTGTAAAATAAGGTAATGACTCTGATTCTAAAGAGCTGTATAGAACATAAAATGAGCTAATACATTTGAAAGTGATTAGCACAAAAATATTAGTTAATCAGTATCTTGAAGGCTCCCCAAGTCAACTTCTGTTTTTTATCATTTCAAAATATTCAGGGGGTACAAGTGTTTTAAGTTACATGGATTACTTTTGTAATGCTTCAGTCCTGGCTATCTGTGTGCCCGTCACTCAAATAGTGTCATAGTACCCATTCAGTAGGTTTTCTTCCCCTCCCTTCCTCCCTACCCCTCATTGATTTCCACTGAGTTTTATTTCCCTCTGTGCACATGTGTGTTCATCAGTTAGTTCCAAGTTAACAGTGAGTACATGGGGTGTTTGTTTTTCCATTCTTGAGATACTTCACTTAGCAGAATGGTCTCCAGTTTCATCCAGATTGTCGCAAAAGGTATTAATTCATCTTTTGTGGCTGAGTAGTACTCCATGGTATACATATATACCACATTTTACTAATCCACTCATGAATTGATGGGCACTTGGGTTGACTCCACATCTTTGCAATTGTGAATTGTGGTGCAATAAACATTCGAGTGCAGGTGTATTTTTGATGAAAAGTCTTCTTTTCCTTTAGGTAAACACCCAATAGCAGGATTGCTGGATTGAATGCTATGTCTACTTTTAGTACTTTGAGGAATCTCTGGACTGTTTTCCACAGAGGTGGTACTAATTTTCAGTCCCACCAACAGTGTATAGGTCTTCCTCTGTCTCTGCATCCATGCCAGCATTTATTGTTTGGGACTTTTTAATAAAAGCCATTCTGACTGGGGTAAGGTTATATCTCATTTTGGTTTTAATTTGCATTTCCCTGATGATTAGTGACATTGAGCATTTTTTCATATGTTTCTTGGTCATTTGTCTTTCTTCTTTTGAGAAGCTTCTGTTCATGTCCTTTGCTCACTTTTTAATAGGACCGTTTGGTTTTTTCTTGCTGATTTTCTTGAGTTCTTTATAAATTCTGTTTATAGGTCCTTTATTGGATGTGTAGCTTACAAATATTTTCCCCCATTGGGCAGGTTGTCTATTTGCTCTGTTGATTGTTTCCTTAGCTGTGAAGAAGCTTTTTAGTTTAATCAAATCCCACTGATTTACTTTTGTTGCTGCCATGGTTGTCATTGGAGTCTTAGTCCTTAATTCTTTGCATAGGCTGATATCTAGAAGAGTTTTTCTATATTTTCCTCTAGAATTCTTATGGTCTCATGCCTTAGCTCTAAGTCTTTTGTCCATCTTGAATTAATTTTTGTGAGTGGTGAGAGGTAGAGGTCCTGTTTCATTCTTCTGCATGTGGCTATCCAATTTTCCCAGCACTATTTATTGACTAGGGCTTCTTTTCCCCAGTGTACATTGTTGTCTGTTTTGTCAAAGATCTGTTGGCTGTAGATAGATGGTTGTAAATCTGGGTTCTTTGCTCTGTTCCATTGGTCTATTTCTCTATTTTTGTGCCAATACCATGCTGTTTTGGTTACTATAGTCTTGTAGTATAGTTTGAAGTCTGGTAATGTTATGACTCTAGATTTGTTCTTTTTGCCTAAGATTGCTTTGGCTGTTCAGGCTTTTTGTAGTTCCAAATGAAGCATAGAATTATTTTTTCTATATCTGTGAAGTATGACATTGGTAATTTGATGGGGATTGCATTGAATTTGTAAATCACTTTGGGTAGTATGGACATTTTAACAATGTTGCTTCTGCCCTTCCATGAGCATGATATGTTTTCCCATTTGTTTCTATTCTCTGTGATTTCTTTCCTCAGAGTCAACTTTCTCTGTCTGACAGGGAGGTGAGAGCATGAAGAAGTAAGAATACTTTTTCATATGTTTCTTGACCATATGTCTATCTTCTTTTGAAAAGTTTCTGTTCATGTCCTTTGCCCAGTTATTAATGGGGTTGTTTGATTTTTTCTTGCTGATTTTCCTGAGTTCTATACAGATTCTAATGACTTGGGTGGTACAAAGGCAATCTATGTAACCTAAACATTTGTACCCTTGTAATATTCTGAAATTTAAAAAAAACTAAAAAAAAAAAAAGTAAGAATACCTTTCAAGATAATGGAGCCGTGACAAATATTTGATTACTCTGTCTGTCATATGACAATTTCTGTTGCCTTGAAATGAATTGCAATATCCTAAAACTTTGCTTTCTATTATGCCCTAAAACTGTGGTCCCCAACTCCTGGGTTGAACCCCAGTACTAGTCTGTGGCCTGTTAGGAAACAGGTTGCATATCACTGCCTGAGCTCTGCACCACACCACCACCATCCACGACATCCCCCTGCCACCCCACCCCTTGGTCTGTGGAAAAATTGTCTCCCATGAAACTGGTCCCTAGCATTAAAAAGTTTGGGGACAGCTGCAAACATTGAAGTGGAATAAAAAAAGTTAATTCCTTTTAATCTTAACCTCTCTCTGATTGATTCTTTGACTCTAAATTGGTCTTTAGTTTTCTCCTCCTCTGAAAGATAACTAGCTTTCAAGGAATTAGAGAAAATTATGAGAATGGAATACTAAAAGAAAGTTTTTTTGGTATAGCAGCAAAAAAAGAAATATATGTAAGGCTTATTCTGCATGCCTGATTTTGCATCTTTACCCAATATATATTATGTTACAAAGATTCTAACAAACACATTAATTTTTTCAGTGTTTTCTGTTTCTATGCATTTAAGTTAAAAAAAATAGTTGAATGAGTTTGCATTTTTTTAATGTGAGGAGCTGCTCCTTTGTCATTTTGATGAAGCTAACTTATCTTCTAGCACCTCCTTTTACTTTCCCAAAAGAAATACAAACTTTGTGTGAAATGATAGTTCTAAAGTACTTCTGGAAAGCATTTAAAATAACACACATACACATACACAATCATACACATACACAAAAATCTCAAGGGATTAAATCTGTATTACAGGAAAAAAATATACTCTATTGATAACTGGTTATTTTCCATGTAGGAAGAAAAGTAGGCAATGAAAAGTTTTCCTACTCATCCCTGTGATGAGATTTTGAAATGTCAAACACGTAATAAATGAATCACATCATTCATTATCTGGAGGCTCTAAGAAGATGCATGTTGCATGCATGTGAATGCAAAGCTGCAAATGCAAGCATGTGCATGCAAAACTTCAAGATAGTTTGTGCAGAATTGTTCTCACATTCTTACAGTACTCTGAGCACAGTGGTAATGTACCATTTTATAATCTACTTGAGTTTTAATGAAATAGGGAGATAGAGTATTTCCATATCCAAAATCAATATCTGTTAGCATTTTTATATGTTTTGAATATTGGATTCCTTGTTTTTTAAAGTATTTTTAACCTGTTCTAGTATATAAATATAACTCTATAACCACCCAACTGCTAAATACATGATAAAAGGAAAAGTTATTCTGCACAAGTGAAGTTAACAACTTTTTATTAAAATAATTAAAGAAAAATATAGTCTAGGAGTGGTCATAGGGACTGTCAGAATTGTATAGTTAATTTATATACATAGTACTCTTATTTCTTCTTCTATTAAAAATAAATTTTCTTCTCTCATAACAATGTATTTACTTCTCTCAGGGTTCAAGGAGGAAAAACTCAGTTCGATTCCCGACTCAAAATAAAACAGAGCAGGCAAGATTCACAGAGAGAATATATGACCATGTCCTTAAAAAAACATAAATTCTAAGAAAATTCAGTGTATTATGTTGTGATTATTTACCTTGAAAGAATATCTCATTCAAACCCTGCATCCCTGCCAAGGATTCTATGTTCTCCTGGTGAGTTCTGGTTCAAGCTCTATGCCTTTTTACTCAATGAACAAAGAGTTTGGTTTTACACATTGCAAAATTGAAATCACAGTGTTGGAGATGACCAGGAGTGGTTAATTATTCTATTCCTGTGTCCTTAGGCACACTTTAAATGACAAGAGAAATTAACATGGCCCTCAATTTTAAACAGCTGCAGAGAAAGTTGGAGTACACAGTTTGGGGTGAAGAGTTACTCAGTTCTGTGTCAATGACCTTCACTACAAGGAAGTAGTAAATCCCTCATGCTGTAGAAAACGGCTGACCACTCTCTTTCAAGCATTACAGCAATCCTTTTCAGAAGATGTTGTATCCTGGGAGAAGCAGTATTGTTCATGTCAAATAAAACATTTAGAAATAAAAAGTTAAGGTCCAGGGACTAAGAAGTATCAAGCGCGACTTGCTATTAAAAGACCAAGTTTTTAAGATGCAGGCAACGTGATGGTGCATAAATTGTGAGGTGAATCTCAAAAATGCCAGAAAACCTGTTTATCCTAATGTCTGCAAGATCCGGCTGTGATTCAATTTGGTATTTTTGTACACATGCCTTAATGCCTTACAGACTACAAGTTATGCCAACATTAAAATGAGGGTAAATGCATAACATCTAGGTGATTAAAGAAGATTTTGGCAGCGTTAAGTATGATAGGCAGAAAGCAAGAGGGAAGGAAACATAACTCAGGGGACTGAGCATATTTGTTATAGGATGTCATTAAGGTATTTGCCTGAATTAAGTGAACTGCGGTGGACTCAGAGATTCCTAAGATTGTTAAAAACTCCAGCTAGCATGAATTGGAGATTTTCCTTGGAATCAGAGCTTTTCTATATTTCTTCTTGCATGTAGCTTCTTCTGGTCACATGGTGAGTAACTAGAAGAAGAGCCACAGGAAGTGTACAGAGAGGTCACATTCCATCAGTCTATCAGCAGGACAGAAAGGAGTAATCACACCATACCAGCCCTCTTTGTCTCATAACGTCCTTTAGTCTAGGTCTTGATTTTAGTTCTCAACAGCACGATATTCCACATCTTAGCAGCTGCCTTAGATTTTTACCCACTTGTTTATCTCCTGTGGGTCAAGAAGGGAAACAACATCCAGTAACAGAAACAAGCCGAGCTACACAATGAAGACGGGTGAATTCAGATCACTCCAGGACATCCCCTTCCCATTTCCTCTTGTATTTCTTGCTACTTTATTTGGGCCGAGGTGTGAGGATCATCAGACTAGTTTCTAGTGAGCACAGGTGGATTCTAGAATGTCTTTTTCAAATGTATTTAGAACTTTGGGACAGATGAAAGCTGAAATCTAGTATCTAATATGGAATTATAAATTTTAAGATTTCAGTAGTGTGACTGACAAATAAAAAGCATTTTTCTCTGGCATTAGCAACTTTATTTTACTTCTAAGTGGCTAAGAGATTTAATTAATATTTTCCTTAACTGAGGAACTTGATTTATTATATACTCCTTGTAAAGGTAACTTTTCCCTCTGACTAGCCCATTCTTAAAATATTAATTTGCTCTTTCAGAAATATCAGCACTAAACTTCTGTTGAATTTTGCATGAAAGGAGCATTATATGGGGCAAGTCTACAGATATGTAATTTCCAAACAATAATTGTTCTGCAATATATATTTATCAATGAACTACTTTGTAACAACTCAAATACAACACTTGACAAAGGAAATAAGTTTGGAAAATGATTAAATACTATAAAGACTGCATACATTTTTAGAACACTTCAATATATGAAAGGAGATCATAAGTATGTAACTGGCTTGGTTTACACCGTATCATAATTTATGTAGCTCATAATTCTTACTATCTCCAAAGTAGTCTCTTCGGAATGTTATACGTTCATACTTAAGATGTTCCCACTGCGCCTACACTGTGTGGTGGATTTGGTTATTGTTCCTAATCCTCACTGTTTGTCATATGATTTCCAGTACCTTTCTGTAGGTGGAAGACAGTTCTATACCCCTTGACAGGTTGGCCATGTGATTTGCTATGGTCAACAGAATATGGCTGGATGCAACGTATACCCATGTCTGCGGCGACACTTTAAATGGGCTATGGAGATTTTGTTTGGCCTCTTGTTTGGGTTTAGCTTGGTTTGGCCTCCACTTTCTGCCATGTCCCCCGTAGGGGACTGCTCCTTTGTTCTTGGAATGAGAAGACAATGTGGGGCAGAGCTGAGCATTAATGGCCCAAGTCCAGTGGAGCCAGGCAGAATGACGGCAAGTCTCTAGCCTGAGTGCTACATGAGTGACAAATAAATCTTTGTTGCTGAAACTGAATAGCCACTGAAACTGTGCGGCTATTTGTTGCTATGGTAAAAACCAATGAATATGCCAAATTTCGTATGCTTTCTTTTCTTGTTTTCTTTGTTTTCACTTGATTGTTTGAATTGCCCTTAGAATCTAGAGCATATTTTTTAAACATCCTCAGTGGTAGCCCTGAGGATATTTTGGGGCAAACCTAATTACTGAAAATAAACAAAAGTCATCTGGAGCCAAGTCTGGCAAATTAGATGAGTGATCAGTTTGAGTATACTATGTCAGATCAAAAAACTATAAAAGCAATAAAAATGGCTTTCTTTCATGGGTCATAAAAAGTCCCAAAGGGTATTTCAAAATGATTTGATCCAGCTCATTTGGACATGTATATTCTCTTATACTGCCGAAATTTTATTGCTATTTTATTACAACCAACATACTTTTTGACTCATTTAAAAGTGCAAATAGGCCTATCTACCATCTGTTGCTTTGGCCAGCTGAGTGTTTGAGTATCTGATAGGAGACTCTCTGTGAGTAAAAATGTTGTAATAATAAGTGCAATAGGGCAACAGCGAGAGGTGTTAGGGCTTGCATGACATAGGGCTACACAAAGGGTCGATGGCTGAGGGCAGTGAGGGAGGCAGTACATGCAGCTGCTCTGGGAAACTGAGAGCTCTGCCCTAATCACCACAGCTGAAGACTGACAGGGCTGAGTAGGGGGCCAGTGGCTTTGGATAAGGAAGCATCTGCATCAGTGGCACTTTCCCTTGTTGCCCTGGAGTTGGCTATCAATACCCAAGACTGAAGAAAAGAGAAAATAGGTATCTAACATGGTTTGGATGTTTGGCCCCTCCAAATCTCATGTTGAAATTTGATCCCCAGTGTTGAATGTGGGGGCTGGTGGGAGGTGTTTGGGTCATGGAGTAGGAACCCTCATGAATGGCTTGGTGCCCTCCCTGTAGTAATGAGTGCAGTTCTTGCTTTATTAGTTTGCACAAGAGCTGGTTGTTTAAAACAGCCTCCCTCTTTGGCTCCTTCTTTTGCCATGTGACACACCTGATTCCCTTTTGTCTTATGCTTTGATTGGAGGCTTCCCAGTGTCATCACCAGAAGCAGATGATGGTGTGAGGCTTCTTGTAGAAGTCTGCAGAACCGTGAGCCAAATAACCCTCTCTTCTTTGTAAATTACCCAGCCTTAGGCATTTCTTTATAGCAATGCAAAATGGACTCTTACAGTATCCTATATTCTGAGAGTGGCAAAAACCACCACCACCAAGACAAAAATAAGCAAACAAAAAACCAACTGAAGGTTAGACAACTCTTCAAGGATTACTAGGAAATGAACTAAATGGTTATGGTCCACCAAGCATCAGTTCTCCTATTGCGCCCTAGTATATATGCACAGGCAGGCGTTTTCAAGAGTCATGAGTCATCAGCCCAGTGAGGAACAGAGTGGTTTCATTATGGTCACTTACCCTTACAAAGGTACTTACCCTTACTTACCCTTACAAAGAGAGCCATTTATAGTGATTGGGGTGTGTGCAAGAATGGGAGACTGTCACTCCTGGTTAGAATTCTGCTATGAAAAAGGATTTATCAATTTCCCCTGGACTTCTGTGAACAGGATGAAAAATCAAGAGAAAAGGGGTGGCAAAGGAGCAGCCTGTGCTCCTGCACCCCAGCTATTTGGCAAAGTGAGGGTGTGTGGGCTGTGTGTTTCTCAAAGTTCAAATAAAGTCAAGAAAGGAAGGTAATCATATGTGATCCACCCTTTGTGCAGGTAGAGGTTGAGCCAGAGCCTAATTTCCTGGAGGGAAGGCTGCCCCAAGAACTCACCCATGCTAACCCCAAGGTAGCCACCTTTGACAGTGAACCCAGAGAGGGCCTTGGTGGAGAAGCCAAGCTCATGGACAGGGCATTGCCACTGCTTACCCCATCAAGTGTGAGGGTCCCTTTTTCTCCTTTTCCCCCAACCCAAAGCCAAGAGAAGTTAGAGAGAGAAGAGAAGAGGAGTTAAATAACAGACCATATCATCTACCCACTGCAAGTCTCCTAAGCTACACCTTGGCTGGTTCTGGAGAACCGGGGAGGGAGGGTTGTTAAATCAGAGAAGAAAACAGAGTTTTAAATTGGACATGACTAGTAGGAGTTTTTTGATGTCTAAAAGGGATCAAGAAACTATGGAATCTACTGTGGTTTTAATTAGAAAGTGAAAGGATGAGGGTAGTATTTTAAAAATAATGAAAACTTCTGAGACCTATCATGCTCAGCTGGTTTAAAGAAAACTAGGTGAGACAGTTAGAAATCTAAGAGTCAGTGCAGGAAGAAATGCAGCTTCAGGAAATGCCCAGATTGGACTGCATGAGAAAAAGCCCCAAGAGGCAGAATACAGACTGGAGGATCTTGACCCAAAACTCTTAAGAGAGTTATGCTGAGTTGGTTCCCTTTGCCTTTCTTTTTTCTTTTGAGACAGAGTCTCACTCTGTTGCCTGGGCTAGAGTGCCGTGGCATCAGCCTAACTCACAGCAACCTCAAACTCCTGGGCTCAAGTGATCCTCCTGCCTCAGCCTACCAAGTAGCTGGTACTACAGGCACAAGCCACCATGCCCGGTTAATTTTTCTATTTTCAGTAGACACGGGGTCTCGTTCTTGCCTGCACAAAGAATAAAATGTGTGGAATCTCTTTTGATGATGTAAATCATACTCCTGACTCTCCCCTCCTCCATCCTTTCCTCACTTGAGAAAGTTGGGCCAAAACCACGGTTTCAATGAGTCTAACCTCCTGTGGTTTCTTTAGACAAGTGACACTGGGTGGCACTGGGAGAGTAGAAGAGAGAAGAGGCTGCATTGAAAATAACACACTGATTGTGATTGGGAACCTATGAATCCTGATAAACTATGCACACACAACAGATGTGCCTTGAACTATCCACCTTAATTGGGCCTGTGGTTCCAAATAATCCCAAGTTGTGGCAGAAAAGAAATGGGAAGTCTCTAACATCAGCACATGTTCTGTAATAAAATAAATTCTGCTTGACATATAATTAATGCTCACATCTACACTCTTGGAATTTTAAGTTAGTTCAATAAATGTCTACATTTTCCCTTACTCTTTGAAAATATGGTTCTTCACTGAGTTCCTAACTCAGTTCTTTTTAAAAATGTTTCTGTTTTTTTTCCCCAAGTACATGGATAGTTATTTTAAAGGCAGTGTAAGCATCTTTTTCATAAAGTTTCCTTAACAAAATTTTTTTAACAGCAAGGCAATTCCTTTGCTATATGAATGTTTCATAAGAATAGCCACCTAATAATAAAAATCCTCTTTAGCCCTCAGCTTTTTGTTCTTGCACAGCGTGCTGGTGAGAGCTAGATAATCATTCTATTGTGCAGTGAACAATTCCTGTTTTTGAACACAGCTGGAGGGACAGGTTTATAGGTGTAAGGGAAAACCGGCTTTGAAATACCTAGTTTCCCTGGAACCTCAGCTTCAACTCACAGCTGGGGCAGCTGCTTCTCCCTTCATTCTTCAGAGTCACAAGCACTGTGGTTTATTCTGTAAAGGCATTAAAGGTTCCTTGGGATATTATCCATAAGATTTGGAGCTGTGTTTGATGTCCTGAGAAAATTTCTGGGGCATTCTTGTTTGTCATAATGAAAGAACTTGTCCCCTTTAGTCGGCTAGTACCATTTAATCCCATTCCTTTCGGAAACTCAGTGAAAACTTAGCAGAGTTCCATGACACCTCCACAATCAACATGGCTCATTTTCTGTTGACTCATGTGCTGCTGTTGTTGTTCAGATTATACTTTATAAGCTGGGATAATTGTCCTATTCACTATGTCACGTGAATGTAAAAGAGTACTAGACACATCGCATTTCAAATGCTCTATGTATGGCCGCACAAGCAGCTCAACAGTTAACAATCCCAGGCTCTCTATTTGTAAAATGATGATAATAATGTTTGTCCTGTCATCAAATCTATGTTTTTGTTATGGACTGAACCACCACCCCCATTCATATACTGGAGCCTTAACCCCTAAGGTGACTACATTTGGAAATAGGGCCTTTAAGAAGGTAATTAGGATTAAATCAGGTCATAAGAGTGGGGACCAAAGTCAATAGGGCTGATGTCCTTATAAGAAGAGGCTACATTAAGAGTGCCCACATACACAGAGAAAAGGCCATATGAGGACACAATGAGAAGGTGTCTCCCATGTCTTTAAGTCTTGTCTCATTTCTACTCATGTTCTTCCATCCCAAACATAAAGTACAACTTGGACTTGAAACTTCTTTCTCTGGCTATGACACTTTTTCATTACTCCATCCTCTGTGTCTAAAATGATGTCTCCATATGCTGACATCTGTTTATCCTTTAATGTTCAACTTCATTAGCATCTTTTCCAAAAAGTCTTTCTTAGATTTTTCCAGGCTCGGGCAGGTGTATGTCATCCCCTCTGTAAAGATGAAGTACTTCTCTCTATCCATTGTTCTTATAACATTTATTTCATTGTTATTTTAAAAATTGTGTTTTAATTGTTTTTCAGTCTCTCTCCTACTAGACTTTAAATTCTTTAGGGATAGGTTTATAACTTTATATCCTTATGGCCTAACAGAGTTTTTGATTGTGACAGAGGAGGCAGTCAACGTTTGTTAAATAAATGAATTAATGACTACTAAATCAATAAATCCTATCTTCCTAAATTTAATTTATTTTATTTATTGGATAAAATATTAGACTATGAACCCTAATTAATTTGCTAATAATTCTAGAATTCTATTAAGTTACATTTTCACAATTATTCCCTCTAATCTCCAAAAAGTTTGAGTGTTGTGCATATTTAAATATATTTATTAATGTATACAATATTTATGTATACAATATAATATATACAATAATTAAAAATTGATTAAAATTAATTTATGTTTGAGAATTTTGAAACACTCCAAGAGAATGTTAGTGACTTTCTATAATATTGTGATTAGAGGACTCAGCTCATGCGAAAAAAATTGGAGAAATTATTACTATGTAAAAATAATTGCTTAATTGAACTTAGCTGTTCAAATCCCATCATTGGCAAAGTTATATTAACTAAGAGCTAGATATTATTAAAAAAAGCTATCCCATAAAGCACTTTGCTATCAGACAAGTCATGTCATTTTAGACTTGGATTTTCTTGCATCTCATGGAGAAAAATTGCAAATATAAGAAAAAAGTAATGTGTGTGCTTGAGAAAGAGAGAGGAGAGAGAGAAAGGGGGGAGAGAGAGAGAGAGGGAGAGAGAGAATCTATTTAGTAAGTAATCAGAGTACTTATTTCTAAACAAATTCTAAGATCTTGTTAGAGGAAGTTCAATAACATTGGTGCAAAAAACTGTCAGACTCTAAAATCTGGTCTTGTTTAAAAAGTGAACAGTCGCCAGCCTAGAATTTTGTATCCTGCAAAACTAAGTTTCTTATATGAGAGAGAAATAAGGATTTCTTCAGACAAGCAAACACTGAGGGAATTTGTCAAGATCAAACCTGCCCTGCAGGAAATATTCAGATCTGCACTATACATGAATCAACACAATGGAAACCCACCAGTGTAAAATCACCCAAAAGCTAAAGCTCAGAGCCCATATAAAATAATGCTTCAAGAGGTAAAACAAAGCAATAGGGTTGTACTCAACAGGATAAACAGAAATGCATCTGAGTTATCAATTCTTTCAATAAACATGAACGGCTTGAATTCCCCACTCGAGAGACCAGGTTGGCTGAATGGATAAAAAAATATAATCCAAGTGTCTACTGTCTCCAGGAAATACATCTAACCCACAAGAACTTATTCAGACTCAAGGTGAAGGGATGAAAAAAATATTCCATGCAATTGGAAATCAAAAGAAAGCAGGTGTAACCATTCTCATATCAGATATCATAGACTTCAAATCAACAATAGTAAAGAAAGATAAAGATGGTCATTATATAATGGTGAAAGGAGAAATTCATCAAGAAGATGTAACAATCCTAAATACTTATGCACCTAATGCGGGTGCATCCAGATTCATAAAGCAAACCCTACTAGATCTAAACAAAGTGATAAACAGCAACACCATCATTGCTGGAAATTTCAACACCCCACTGACAGATCCTCCAAGCAGAAAATGAACAAAGAAACACTGGACTTAAATGGAACTCTAGAGCAAATGGGCTTAACAGGCATTTACAGAACATTCTACCCCCAAGCCACATTCTTCTTATCAGCACATGGAACATTCTCTAAGAATGATGACATCTTGGACCACAAAACATGTCTCAACAAATTAAAAAAAAGAATAGAAATTATACCATGTATTTTCTCAGACCACAGTGGAATAAAATTAGAAATCAACTCCAAAAGAAACACTCAATTCTATACAAAGTCATGGAAATTAAAAAACCTACTGCTGAATGATTATTGGGTCAAGGAGGAAATTAAGGTGGAAATCAAAAGATTCTTTGAACTAAATGACAAAGGAGACACAAGTTATCAAAATTGGTGGGATTCAGCAAAAGCAGTCCTAAGGGGAAAATTCATAGTCTTAAATGCCTACATCAAAAAGACAGAAAGATTACAAATCAATAATCTAATGAATCTAATTAAGGAACTAGAAAAGAAAAGCAAACCACACCAAAAACGAGCAGAAGAAATGAAATGACTAAGGTCAGAGCAAAACTAAATGACATTGAAAACAAAACAAAACAAAACAAAATACAGAAGATTAATAAAACAAAAAGTTGGTTCTTTGAAAAAAGAAACAAAATTGATAGATCTCTGGCTATATTCACCAAAAATAAAAGGATCCAAATAAACTCAACCAGAATGAAAAAGGAGATATTACAACTGGTACCAGAGAAATACAAAATATCATCTGTGAATACTATGAAAATCTCTATGCATATAAACTCAAAAACATTGAGGAAATGGACAAATTCCTGGAAACACACAACCTCCCAAGACTCATTTTTTTTTTTTGAGACAGAATCTCACTCTGTTGCCCAGGCTAGAATGCCGTGGCATCAGCCTAGTTCACAGCAGCCCCAAATTCCTCATGCAATCCTTCTGCCTCATCCTCCCAAGTAGCTGTGACTGTAAGCATGCACCATCACACCTGTCTAATTTTTCTATTTTTAGTAGAGACTGGGTCTTGTTCTTGCTCAAGCTGGTCTCAAACTCCTGAGCTCAAGTGATCTTCCCACCTCAGCCTCCCAGAGTGCTAGAATTACAGGCATGAGCAACCTTACCAGCCCTAGCCTCCCAAGACTCAATTAGGAAGAAATAGAACTCCTGAACAGACCAATTATGAGCAATGAAATTGAAGCAGCAATAAAAAATCTTCCAATAAAAAAAAGTCCTGGAGCAGATGATTTCACAGGCAAATTTTATCAAACCTACAAAGAAGAATTGGAACCCATACTGCAGAAATTATTTCATAACATTGAGAAGGAAAGAATCCTCCTCAACTCATTCTACAAAGCCAAATCACCTTGAAATCAAAGCCAGGAAAGGACCCAACAAAAAACAAAGCTACAGACTAATATCCCCTATGAATATAGATGCAAAAATCCTCAATAAAATTCTATCAAACCAAATTTAGCAGCACATCAAAAAAATAATCCAACATGACCAAGTAGGCTTCAGCCCAGAGATGCAAGAATGGTTCAAGATACGTAAATCCATAAATGTGCTTCACCAAATAAAAGAAGCAAAAACAAATATCATATTGTCATCTCAATAGATGCAAAAAAAATTTTTGAAAAATTCAGCACCCTTTCATGATTAAAAAACCACAACAAATTAGGTGTAGAAGGAACATATCTAAAGATTGTACAAGCTATGTATGACAAACCCACAGCCAACATCATACTCAAAGGGGAAAAGTTTAAAGTATTCCCCCTAAGAACTGTAATAAAATAAGGGTGCTCACTATCACCACTTCTATTCAACATAGTGCTGGAAGTCCTAGCCAGAGAAATCAGGCAAGAGAAGAAAATTAAGTGTATCCAAATGGGGAAAAAGGAGGTCAAACTATCACTCTTTGTTGGTGATATGATCTTAAATCCAGAAAACCCCAAAGATTCCATCAAGAGACTACTGGAGTTGATAAGTAAATTCAGCAAAGTCTCAGGCTACAAAATCAGTGTGCACAAATCAGTAGCATTCCTATACACCAACAACAGTCAATCTGAGAATCAGATCAAAGATGCAATACCTTTCATGATAGCTACAAAGGAAATAAAATACCTAGGAATATATTTAATCAAGGAGGTGAAAGATCTCTACAAAGAGAACTACAAATTACTGAGGAAGGAAATTGCAGATGATGTAAACAAATGGAAAAACATAAGCTCATGGATTGGCAGAATCAACATTGTTAAAATGCCCATACTACCCAAATTGATTTACAGATTCAATGCATTCCCCATTAAAATACCAACATCACTTTTTGCAGATCTAGAAAAAAATAATTCTATGCTTTGTTCGGAACCAGAAAAGTGTTCAGATAGCCAAAGTAACCTTAAGCAAAAGGAACAAATCTGGAAGCATCACATTACCAGACTTTAAGCCATACTACAAGGCTACAGTAACCCAAACAGGATGATACTGCTATAAAAAGAGACATATACCAGTGGAACAGAAGAGAGAACCCAGATATAAAACCACCTTCATATTGCCAGCTGATTTTTGACAAAGTAGACAACAATATACACCAGGAAAAAGAATCCCTATTCAATAAATGGTGCTGGGAAAATTGGATAGCCACATGTAGAAGATTGAAATAGGATCCGTATCTCTCACCACTCACAAAAATTAATTCAAGATGCATAACAGACTTAAAT
This sequence comes from Cheirogaleus medius, assembly GCA_008086735.1. Lineage (NCBI taxonomy): Eukaryota > Metazoa > Chordata > Mammalia > Primates > Cheirogaleidae > Cheirogaleus > Cheirogaleus medius. The sequence continues at coordinate 41,367,702 of VBSM01002616.1, forward strand.
TTAAGACATGAAATCATAAGAATTCTAGAAGAAAATATTGGAAAAACTCTTTCAGATATCGGCCTAGGCAAGGAATCTATGAAGAAGACTCTAAGGGCAATCACGTCAATAACAAAAATAAATAAATGGGACTTGATTAAATTAAAAAGCTTCTACACAGTCAAGGAAACAATCAACAGGGTAAATAAACAACCTACAGAATGGGAGAAAATATTTGCATGCTATACATCCGATAAAGGGCTAGTAAGCAGAATCTATAAAAAACTCAAGCAAATCAGCAAGAAAAAATCAAACAAGTCCATTAAAAAGTGGGCAAAAGACATGAACAGAAGCTTTTCAAAAGAAGATAGAGTAACAGCCAATAAATACATGAAAAAAATGCTCAACATCACTAATAATCAGAGAAATCCAAATAAAAATCATAATGAGATATCACCTAACCCCAGTAAGAATGCCTTTTATCAAAAAGTCCCAAAACAAAAGTGGCTGGCATGGATATAGAGAGAAAGGAACAGTTATACACTGTTGGTGGTACTGCAAACTGTGAAACCTCTATGGAAAACAGTGTGGAGATTCCTCAAAGAACTAAAAGTAGACCAACATTTAATCCAGCAATCCCACTACTGGATATTTACCCAAAGAAAAAAAAGTCATTTCATCAAAAAGACACTTCACTAGAATGTTTACTGCAGTATAATTGACAATCACAAAAAATGCAATTAACCCACGTGCCCATCAATTCATAAGTGGATTAATAAAATGTGGTATATTTATCCCATAGAGTACTACTGAGCCATAAAAAATGAATTAATACTTTTTGCAACAATCTGGATCAGGGGTCCTCAAACTACGGCCCGCGGGCCACATGTGGCCCACCGAGGACATTTATCCGTCCCACTGGGTGTTTTTGCCCGTTTTGTTTTTTAACTTCAAAATAAGATATGTGCAGTGTGCATAGGAATTTGTTCATAGTTTTTTTTTTTTTTAAACTATAGTCCGGCCCTCCAACGGTCTGAAAGACAGTGAACTGGCCCCCTGTTTCAAAATTTTGAGGACCCCTGATATTCTGGATGGACTGGAGACCATTCTCCTAAGTGAAGTATCACAAGAATGGAAAAACAAACACCCTATTAAATTGGAACTAACTGATTAGCACTTATGTGCATAGACGGAAGTAAAACTCAATGGAAATCATGCAGGTGGGAGCAGGGAGGAGTGGATGGGTGAAATCATTCCGAATGGGTACAGCGTACACTATCTGGGTGATGGTCACATTTATAACTTTGACTCAAGCAGTACAAAAGCAATCCATGTAACCAAAACACCAGTTCCCTGCTAATATTTTGAAATAAAAATAATGATAATAAAAAATTGAGCAGTTATAACCAATAAAAAAAATAAATAAAAAGGAAAGGGGATATTTACCAAAATTAAAATAGCCCATAACAACCTATGAGTGGCTTTTATTCCTACTGTTATTTTCATTTTTACTTCTCTTCAGGAAGAAGTCTTTTCCTCTTTTGACCATCAAAATATTTAGTTCTTTGTGAGACTCTCACTTCATAATTATCCTTTAAGAGAACTTTCAAGAGCTTTGCTTTAATGAGACTCTTTCTTTGTCTCTGAAATCATCAGTGGAGATTGAATGAGAGTGCTTAAAGGGCAGATAATTGAAATTGCTTTGGAATTATTTGGTTAGCAATTTTCTTTTTTTTTCTCTGAACAAAAAGGAAAAAAAAAAAAGAGCACGTAGTTTACTCTTCACCTTTCTTAGAAAATGGCATTTACTCTTAACCAGAATTTGAAAACTATTAATTTGAATTACAAATCAAATATTTACATGCTCTATCTTTGGAAGGATTCATTCATAAAGCAGTTAGACGAATCCAATAATGTTTAACTCTATTTTTTTTATTTTTGTGCTTTAATTTAGCTTTTTTCCTTTTCACTTAATTTTTATTAGCAACAGAAGAAAATAACTGACTTATTGTAATGGTTTCCTAATTACATAGTAATGATTTTTATTTTCACAGATGGGGAAAACAGAGTGATGAGATGGAAAATTGTTGATGAATTTTGCTTGTTTCCTTTCCTAAGAATTCTGGAAACATGTAAAGAGAGAATTCAGCAAGGGAGAATCTATTGTTTTTGCATGGTACATTCTGTTTCCAGGGACCTCTTTACTGGTTCTATTTCTCTCTCTGGGATTGGTAATACCTGTGTCAATTAAGAAGTTCTAATATCAGTTCAAAGGCCTGGAAATATAGGCAAAGAACAGGCTGAAGAGTTAGTTGTACCTGAGCTGGAAACTTGGTTGGACCATTTAAAGTCAGTGTGATGTTTGGCACCTGCCTTAACCTCTCTGAGCCTCAAAAATACCTAAAGATACCTATTATTAACTGACAAAGTTTGTTGTGAGAATTAAATGATATAAGTTAGGAAAAGAACCTAGCGAAAGTCTGATATTAATACATGCTCAATAATGAGTGTAGTTTTCCTTGCTATTCCCAGAAATATGCATTTTGAATACTAGCTCATGTTTCTCTAGATTTCATAAACATTTTCTGTTACAGTGTGGCTCATTTTATCAAAAATGATTTGCTGAACATGAGCCAATAAAAAACTTAAATTTCCCTCAATCGAAATAACAGCTTAGTTAAAAGTATTTCTTATTTGAATGCTATTTATCCCATAATCTCAGTTTGATAAAAACAATTAAAAATGGTAGAGAGCTTTCTCAACTGTTCACAAGCCTGGTTCAAAGATATTCAAGTTTAGTGTCTTCAGTTAGTTTTATGTCATTGTCAAGAGCATTGGTAATATGACTACTACAATAACAGTAAGAATAAACATATAATAATCATAGCAACAGCAGCTGAAACTGAAGTCAAGCTACCAATGTAAGAACAATAATAGAATTGATTCAGCAGATACTCTACTGTGACCATTACTGTTACTGATAAGACTGAAGGTAGCTGAGCATTTTTCTCAGTTTCTGAACAAATACTCTAGATATATTATTTCTACTCGACCCACATAACTGGGCTTCTTGTTTTCAATATTTGATCTAAATTGGTTGACCAGGCAAAGAAGTAGCAGTCATGAGCTTTGGAGACTTCCTTCCTATATAAATAATCCACTGACTGGTCCAAATATACAAGGGCACTTTTGTCTCTTGATAAGACACATGTGCTATCACTAGGTTAAAGTTTGTACAGTATCAGAGAGGATAATTATTTCTTTCAGTGTTTGCCCAAACCTTTGAAATTAAAAAACAAACTCAGAAATCTAAGCTATAAAAATCAGACCTGGACTCCAGACAGATTTATGGAAATAATCTAGTTCATAAGTTTTTTAAAAAATTGTAAAAACAGTAGACATTTTTAAGCAAAATTTTATTTAGAACCATTTTCCTCCTTCGACATGCACCCTCAGGAGAAAAACGGATAAAAATGATTTGCCGTACTGAGAGTACGGCAGGCAGCCTAGATCACTGCTTGTTTTGGTTTCCCCTTTCACACTCTGAGAAAGCTCCAGGGAACTTTGCAGTTTGGAGAAATACATTTTTAAAAAACACTGGAATAGATAAGCTTTTCTATTTTTAGAAGTGCAACGGTGAGGCCAAGTGAAAAAAAATGACTTGTTCTAGTTCATGCAACTATTTTATTTATTCAAAAAATATATTCCAAGGACCTAGACCCTGATGAAGCAGAGGTGACCAAAATATGGCAGAACAGCAGTGACCAAGACGCTATTGACCGTGATAGTGATCACGATGACCAGAGTTCATGAGGTCATAAAGCTTATGTTATAGCAATCGTAATGGGGGAGACAGATGATAAAAAGCTATAAAAATAAATAAGCAGATAATTTTAAAATGTGATATAAAGTGATTGGGATGGGTTCCTTTAGATAGCCTGTAAGTACAGCCAGTTAAAGAATGTCTTTGGGCACAAATCCAGAGTCCAAACAATACAATTAAAATATTTCCAGATGTTTAATTTGTAAGATGTGATGCATTTTTAAAAGAAAGATACATTAAGCAAAAGTGAAAGAATTACAAATGTAGAATTATAACCACTTTTTTTCTTTTACTAAATTAATGACTGCTTAATGTTTCTCTTTTTCCTGTTTTTATACGTTTGAGGTTTTTTTTTTTTCATTTTTGGTTCTATTTTGTTTCTGATCCCAATCATCATTCATGGACATTACAGTATATTCCATAAAAGCTTGAATTTGTCCATTTTCCTACCTTATCATCTCAGATCAGGTATAGGTGTAAAATGCTGAGTGGATATAATGTATGTGTTCAGTAGAATTATTAATAGAAGAGTTCATACAAGGATATGAGAAATTTAAATTTCAAAAATGCATTTTAACATGGCACTCCCTGAGGAATATATTGATATAGCAATGATAATATGGTTCTCTTTTCGAATGAGTATTTATGTATTCAGTTTCTAAGATAAGAAAAAAACTGATTGAAAAATAGTAAATCTATATTTGATTCCCATATTATAAGTAAAGTTATTTCCTCTGGAAAGGAGATGGAATAATTTGGAAGAGATAATTGAGTATATTTTTTGAATCAAGAAAAGCAAAATGTCCTTTCAAATTTGAAGATACAGAGAAGCTGAATTCGTTTCTATTTTAAATAAGTTAGGTGACTGAGAAAGTTCACTGTAGTAGATTAAAATAATAAAATTAAATTTCCCACAGCTTACTAAGGGTATGCCATTTTGATTTTTGTGATGCAGCATTTAATTTGTTATAAATGGATTCTATTATGAATCTACAGATCTTCCATTATTAATAAATATTCAAAAATTCATAAATATTGATTACTGACTATGGGTAATACATTTTACTAGGCATGGTGAGAAGGCCATTGAAGCATAAGAATTCCTAGCCTCAGATCGGTCATACAACCTAATTGGGGTAAATAAAATATACTTAAATACACAAGGTCTTACATTATAAGGAACAAATAATAGTGTACAAATTTTTTGTATAGAAAATTGATTAGGAAGAAATTACTGTTGTTCAGAGTGATTGCAGAAAGTTCATAGGGGATGTGATATGTAAATTAAATTCTAAAAAAATATGATGCAGATGGTAATGTGTTGGAAAAAAAGTAAGAGGCAAGGAAATTTCCAGAGATGAGACTGTCATAAGCAAAGGCTCTGTGATGGGAACAAACAAGAATGATTCAGGCAACAGTTAACCTGTATAATTGGACAAGAGAAGAAAGTTTATGGCAGGGACTAGTCGAAAAAAAGGTTGCAAAGATAGATATGTGATAGACTATGGAATGTCTTAAATATCTAACTGAAAGGTGGATTTAATCTATTGCACTAGGGAGAGCAGTGTGTGCATTCAAGATTTTTGAGTAGGGAAGATATGTTAAATTCATTTGGGTTAGATTCATCTAATTCTGTGTGCTCATTTTGTAGATGAGCTGACGAAGGTCCACCACCAGTAATTGTCTTGTCTGAGTCAGACAACTGGTCCTTCTGGAGCACTTCTTTGTTTTCCAGTGCATTTTTGTGGCATACCAGAAAGCCTCTTAAGCTGGGAACAAGTTTTTGTTTGTTTCTTTTCAGCTAATTGCGTTGCTGAGAGTGACTATTGTACATTGGAGAGCAGAGAAACAGTTTAGACTAAGTCCGATGCAATGTTAAAGGCCTCATAAAGGTCTAAATCAGTGTTCCTTAACTTCGTATAACGTAATCTTTCTTTGGATACATAAAGTCAATCTCATGCCCTTCTTTACTCCTTTTTGGAAACTTCGAAATAAAACATTTTGATGACAAGCAATAAAAATTTATCATAGTGAATTTTGATTTGTGAAACTCCACATACACCATTGATGTGAGCTATCTCTCCTCCTATTGAGATTGAGATCCACTAACATGAACATGGATGGCAGCAGGAAGGAAGAAATATCTGCAAGGGATTCTTGGAGGAACAGACCCTGGGACGTACAGCACTTGATGGCTAGATAGGAAGCCGAGAGACGTGGCAGTAAGGATGCATCCAAGGCTTTAGTTTCCAGAGAGTGTTCATTCAAAGGATGTCAACAGGTCAAATAGGTTTGAGAAAAGTTACAAAAACATAGTTATTCTAAAGCACAGAATTTTTTCAGAGTCTTTAATATCTCAAACTGCACCATGACCCTCCATGATTGGAACAAAGCATTTGGCCCTTTGCAGATTTAGTTGACTGAGTTCTTACTGTATGGGACTGTGGTTTCATGGAAGACATTTTTGGGATATGCACCTGCAAGTTGTTAGCAAGCCTCTACCTGAAGGCTCTCCGATCAAGTGGCAGCGACCCTTGACTCTGTGTCTTGCTACCTTGACCTTTTGTCCTGATTTGAACACTTTTTCTACCAACCAGCAACTTTGGAAAATATCCTGCCTGGCCCTGACTCACTCAACCCACATGCTGGCCTGGATCTATGTCTATTTTGACTCTAACTGCTCTTTTGCCAGCCGCCTACCTTCACTCATGCTAATATTATATAAATAATAATCTCCCAAATTGTTTTTTATCTTATTATGCCCTAAATTGGTAGTCTACTTCCCACTATGGTCAGAACCAGAAAGATGGGTAGAATAACAGATAAGATGTAATAGCAGAATGTGATAAAGCATGTTGGACTCTAACTCTCAGGTCAACTTTATATAAGGCTCCAAAACTTGTAACAAAATTGGCAGTACCAGGTCTTGTAAAGCCACAAAGTCTAAATGACAA
>VBSM01002616.1:41374467-41395779 GCA_008086735.1 Cheirogaleus medius
AAAGAGTAGCAGGTGGTTGCTCTTTGTTTCTCCACACTTGAAAATTTTTAAGCACATAGGGAAGATAGCCAGGAATTAAGTGCTGTTATATGGTATTATAATAACCAGTTTGTCTAATAAGCTTTTTAAAAAAAGAAACACCATTGGTGAATTAAACATACATTCTTCTTTTGTAGAAAAAAATAAAATGAAATATCTGAAGATAATATAAGAAACTAAATACAGAGGGTAGGAAACATGGAGGAGAGAGAGAGAGGGAATAATTTGGGGAGCACAGGAAATTTGGGGAAATAAGTTATTAGAAAACATTTAAAGGGGCTAAGATGAGCATCCATAGGACAAAAGTCAAAGTAATATATTTAATAGCTATTTTAAATAAACCTCAATTACTATTTGAAAACTGATTAAAAGTATAATTTCAGCATATTCAGCATGTCTTTGGGAAGATCATAGTTATAAATAAGCCATTTACTGCCATTAATTACCAAGTTTATGAAAGTATTTCTAAGAAAACATTTTCCTCCCAGTGGGGATTCACTTCTTTATTTCCCATAAGAAATAATTATTTCCATTTTATGCAGAGTCAAAAGCTTTGTTGCTCTGATATCCAAGAGGCTATAAACTACTTTGTAGGTAAGAGCCTCCTTATCAGAAATGGGCCTCTCAGGCAGCTCCAAATTAGGAGCAATAGTTAGAGATTGAGGACGACAGAGGGGAGCCACTTCCCTCATTTCCGTTGGAAATAAAGTTTGAAAATACTATACAAAGGCTTTATCTGATTAGCTGATTGAAGCAATCTGGGTGTATGATCAAAGAACACATTCAACGATTTCTAGAGACTGTTTTGCTGCAAAGATGGATCACAAGGCTTAAGATGTTAACATTTCAGAGAAATAAAACCATGTTGGTATTCTTCCTTCTTCCTAGGATACATTTCAGTTATTGGTTTATCTTGTGCATTACTCACCATTAACCAGCAAAATTAAGCTGCTCTGTTTCATCTCAATAGATTGACTTATTTTCTGGTCATTAAGCACAAGCCTTTTCCTGTAGTCTTTTGTTTACAGCAACAAGGGCAGGATTAAAATATTTTTTAAAAGTAATTCATGGCAGCATGTATATTTATTATTTTTTATGAAATTCATTCCTTGAGAAACCAATTTTGAATCATAAATGACTGGAAATTGTTTTTTAATCACAGAATATTACTGCTCAAAGACCGTGAGGCAACAATTAATCACAATGTATCATTTAGAGTCAACAAAGGGAGAAGATGTCACAATAGCTATTTGTTCCCTATAGTTCCACAAATCATGACTTAAACTGAACTTAAGAAACCATGTCAGTCAGATCAATTGAACAATCAAATATAAGGACATCCAAGAATTTCCTGTTAAGCATCTAAATGGGTCCATGAAATTAAAGGTGAAATGTTTCTGACAGCAAGAAGGAAGAATAGTTAGCAGTTGTGAAGCAGTCAGTAGAGTTGGGAGAAATACTTGTAAGAAAAGGAGCACTGATCCTTGTGAAAGGGTGACAGCCAGGACATTCGATCATGTGAAGTAAAGGGCATGCTTCTGTGGATGCCCAGGGAAGAACTTTATTTATCACAAGTGAAATGTTTGTCAAGATCCTTGTCAGGTCAATCTGATTCAGGTCTACTTTGATTTATGTGGTTGAAAAGTTTCTGAAAAATTATCTACAAATGCAATTTGATAAAACAAACTATTTTAAATGCTCTGGCTGGGGCAAGCATCTTAAGAATCAATAAGGAAGCCAACTGTGTATACAATTTTGAAATTAGAAATATTGCCTCCTTGCTCCCTTGCTTCTTGGTTTTGGAGGTTAGCATTTTGTGTGTAGGGTTTCTTTACAGAAAAATACACCTATACCTGGAGTGATTCCAAGAGTAGAAGTAGATCGATTATCTAAAGCAGTATTTATGTATTTAAAACCAATTTGCCAGCATTGAGCAAACTGAGATAGTTGTAACTTGTTTGACTGAATTGGCGAATTTGTAATCAATGAATAATTGGACAGTTCAGTTAACAGTACCCAATCATTTATAATGACTTCCTGTCACTGAGCATTTCAAAAATAATGCATTTTGAAAGACAATAGTAAAGCTATTCAGCACTTGCTCTTCTAAAACATGGAAAGCTCTGGAAATGAGCTACAAAAAAATAGCAATGAAAAGTGAAAAAGGAAGAGTCCTACTGATTGTGTTTCGATTTTATGAAATGCACTCCTGCATTGTCATATTACTTCTATTAAATTAGGAACATGCAAAGTGAGAAAAGGGGTTATTAATTCTATTTGTGTCAAGTGTTAGTTCTTTGTTCGTGTGTGATTGAATTAGTTGTTAGCATCAGATGAAGGTTAGGGAAGGGTAATGGTGATTATCTGACCTTAGAGTCATCTTAACAGAGCTTTCTCCTTTTTATGCTAAAGTAAAGTGGTTTGCTATTGACTTTTTCCCATGTGCTATTTCTTGACTCTTTCAAGCTTCTCTAAATGAATTTGTCCATCTAATTGGGCATGATGCCATCTGACAAATGTTTAAGCTTCTTGCAGGCACTAAATTTTAAAATATTCTTTAAAATAAATGTATTTAAATGGTTTAATTACAATAAATGTTAAAACTTGGGCTTATGCAAAGCATTTTCACGAATAAAATAAACTTTAAAATGTATATATCGTGGTGTGGTATAAAACTTCCTTTTTAAAAAGGATTCCACAAGTAAAGAAGTTTGAAAATCAATACTTTGATACAAACCCTAAAGATGTTTCAGGTTGAAAGTAGAAATTTGAATGTTTCAATGGAATGTGATAATACTTAAGTATATTATTCCCATTTTTATTGACATGTTGGTTTTTTAAAAAAGTTCATTAAATCCACTATTTGTTCCTCTACTTCTGCTGTTTATGGAAATTTTTCATAGTTTCATGTTCACATGGGGAATCCACCTCAACAAATTGTGTTGTTTCTACATTTAATGAACCTGATTGGTTTATACCACTTCCATCACTATCACCTTATGACAAATTTGGATTATTTTAACTCTTCTGCTTATTTTTGTCTTTGTATCCCCACTGCTTCCTTCATCTATGCATGCTCACACATGTGCGCATGCACACACATGCACACACACACACAGACAAATACACATAGACACATATAAGATCTATTTACCACACATCAGCTATGAGATTTTTAAGCTACAAATCAGTTCATATCCCTTTTCTGTTTAAAACACACCAATGGCTTTCCATATAATTCGTAATAAAATCTAAAATTCTTACCATGGCCTATGAAGATCTGACCCCTACTTACCTCTGTGGCCTCACTTCCATCCCCCCAACCCCTGGCTCACTTCAGGGCACCATCTGGCCTCTAAAATACCATGTGTAACCCAAACTCTCAATCCCCAAGGATCTTCCTGCAGAAATTCAAGTGGATTCCTCCTTCACTTCAGATATTTGCAGAAACGTTACTTACTATCCTTACGAGCAGCATCCTGAACACTGCTGTATTTGTCCTAACACTTGTTACCACTTGACATCATATATTTATTTGTATATTTTCTTTTTCCCTTTGAAAATGTAAGCTCCTAAGAACACAGACTTTGTTTTGTTCACTGATGCATCTCAGCAACAGGGAAGCACTCAGTAAAGATTAGATGTTTATTCATCTAATAACATCTACATAACTAAATTAATATGCATGCCCTTTCTTCTGTCTTGCTGATATGGACTAACATCAAAGTAGGCCATAGAAATAGTGTTCATTGTGTTATATTATTTAACCCTAGAATATTTTCACAACTCCTATGGTGATTTTTTTCAAGATGTTAACCCAAGGTTAAAGCAATTAAAAATCAAAATTTTAGAACAGTTGATTCATCTAGGATCCGTTTTCAGTTCGATTCTATGATGGGTAGTTTTAAAATTGAGTAACTTTTAAAGGGTAGTTGATACCATGACTCATGTGAAAATATCCTGTTTCAGGTGAACCTTTATTTCTTTGGGTATATTATACCAAAGAGACACAAAGTAGTTAGAGTCAAAAATCACCCAGCTCAAATCCCAGGTTCACCAATTATTAGCTGAATCACTTCGGGCAAGTTGTTTAACTCTCTAAGTCTCATTTTTCTTATCTGGGAGATGATAATATTAATATAGTCTGTTCTACAATAACACATTTCTATAGTGTGAATTAGTTCATATGACATTAGCATATGGAGGAATTATATTAGCATAATGCAGAAGTCATATTAGTTTATAAATGATTTTTCCCAGCACATTAATATTTTATGCCACCAAGAAATAGCAGTTGGATGCAAAGTATAGAAAAAAAGTTGAATACAACAAACCATGGAAGAATAATAGTAAATGTTCTAGTAGTTTCCGGTAGTATCCAACTTCTTCTTGGCCTAAAGTGGACACAGGCTCTTACATGGAAGATCCTTATACTTGCTTCCATCAAGGTATTTTATTTTATATTTTCAAGTTAAAATCTCATATTTACTTTATTATTTCTTTATTCATTAGGAATTTAACATCTTTTAAAAATTCCAGTATTTACTTTTAAGATTGGTATTGTTTTGGTTAGTGCTCTAACAATGTTCACAAGGAGTTTTGAATGGTCAGCCTCAACGCTTTTTCCTCACAATCCCTCTTCTTTTTAGTAAATATGCAAAATTTGAGTTTTCTTTAGGGATGCATAGAATTTTCATGAAGATTGTGGGAAATAATCCATGTAAAACTTAATAGAGTACCTAGTACCTAGTAAGTATTCAAAAAAGAATGTGCCACTTCCAAACTCTTAAGCTAATAGAATGCTGTATTTTATTATTATATCCCATCCCTCTGAGTGTGTATGTGTGTATAGCATAGGTAAATATAGCATATATAATCTACATATATAATTTTTATTAAGAAAGTAAACTCTAGATGCTGTGTTAAACACCTGAGATATGCAGATAAATGAACCAGATGTGCAGATTGCTTCTTATAAGAGTTTTGAAATATATTTTAAAATTGATCATTGACTTCTGGTACTATTAATAACAGCATAGCAGTTTAAATATCTGACAAAGTTTCCTGCAGAAGAAACCTTGAAATGCTAGATTATAATTTAAAATATTTATTTTTAATTGCACTGATGAGCTAGCAGGAAGGTAAAGATTCTTCAGAAGCCAAAAACTAAGAAAAGGCAGAAACCTGGAGAGGTAAACAGGACTCTGTAGCCACACTATCCCAGTGGTCAAAAAATGCTCAGACACATAAGTTAGTTGATATAGTTCTGGATTGACAGAGCTCCCAGCCACCTGGCATAAGAAAATGAAAATTCTCTTTGGAGAAACCTGCGTTCTAGCCAGGCTTCGTACCAACAAATATGAATGCCTACAGATAAGTTTCCAGAAAGTATGGGCTCTTAATCAAACACCAAAATATACATGAAAAACAATGCATTATGAATCAGAGTTGGTAGTAACAAAAGACAGAAGAATTAGATTAGTTGGTATTATCAGACGTACTATAGAAAATAGTGATATCTAATATATTCAAAGAAGTTCTTTTTTTTTTTTTTTTAAGAGATGGGATCTCACTCTATCACCAAGGCTGGAATGCAATAGTAGGAGCATAGCTCACTGTTGCTTCCAACTCCTAGACTCAGGCGATACTCGTACCTGAGCCTCCTGAGTAGTTATTACTACAGATGTACACCACCACGCCTAGGTAATTATTTTATTTTTTTATATAGACGGATTCTCGCTATGTTGTCCAGGCTGGTCTTAAATTTCTGACCTCAACTGATCCTCCTGCCTTGGCCTCCCAACGTGCTAGGATTATAGGCATGAATCATGATGCCTGGCCGCAAAGAACTTTCTAAAGAACTAAGAGAGAATAAAAAAGATGAACAGGAGCAAGACACTATAATAATAGAATAAGTAATAAAAATAACTTTCAGCAACAAAAATATGTGATTAAAATAATTGTATATATATATATATACACACATACACATAAACATACACACATATGCATATATACACACTGTAGGATATTAGAAATAGCTTAAGAGAGAATTAATGAACAGGAATAAAAATTTTAAAAAATCTAAAAATCTAATTCAGGGGGGCAAAGAAATAGAAATATTGAAGAGAAATAAAAAAAGACAGATAAAATAGAATGAGTGGGTCTAATATGTATCTAATTAAATTCCAGGAGTAAAGCAAAGAAAGAATTAGGAAAAGACAATATTCAAAGGAATAAACATTGAGAAACTTCTAGAACTTCAGAATGTTGATGAAAAACATTAATCTTCCAAGTAAAAAATCTCAAATTCTAAACATAATTAAAAAGTTGGCATCCAAACACATCTAGAGACAAACAGAAGGTCTTAAAAATGGCCCAAAAGAAAATAATACCTACAAAGAAACAAGTAGAATGATGAAATATTTCTCAACAGCAACAGTTGAAGTCAGAAGATAGTAGACTGTCTTCAATCTGCTGAAGGGAAGCAATTGTCAACCTAGAGGTTTATACTCAGCAAATGTATCTTTCAAAAATGAAGGCAAACTAAAGTTATTTTAGAGAATAAAAAGGGCCAGAGTATGCATCACACCTTCACAAAGAATCCTCAAAATACATTCACTGAATAAACAAATAATAACTATGTATTATAAAATTAAATATAAAATATAATAGAACTATAATACCTAACAATAGCATATAAGTTAGGAAGCAAGTTGTTTGGAGTGTACTAAATTCATTAAGATGGAAGCACATATAAAGTGGGTCACTAAGAAGGAAGATTTTACAGAATGTAGTTCCAATCAGGCAGAGATTTTTTTCTTTTTTAACTGAGGTATTCCAACGACTGTAACAATTTTTTGAATGGATGAATAGATGAATTTTATTATTTTTCAGTCTTAAATTCTGATAAATTAAGTATGTCTATTACAATTTATAACAGATCTATTACTAGATTACATAGAGTTTACAAATGCCAAATTAGTAAAAAGGGGAAAATGGAACAAACATCATTCAAAAAAAGGTAGAAAATGAGTTAAGAAGAAATAGAATATGTAGGTTATTAGAAAAGACAAAATAAGATAATAGAAATAAATCCAAATGTATCAGCACTTACAATAAGTGTTCATGGCATTCAAAGTAGAAGAGATAAGTAATTTGTGACACATTTATATGATAGAGTACTATGGGGTAGTGAAAATTAAATAAACTAGAATTTACAACCAAAACCATGCATGGATTTCAAGATAATACTGCACACAAAAAAATTGCAGAAGACAAACACATGATTCTATTTATGCAGGATTAAAAAACACATAAAACTAAATAATCTGTTTTTGTAAGGGTGTATACATAAGTGGTAAGATCATAGAAAAAACAAATGAATTTGAATAATTAAATTAAAAGTCATTACTTCTGATAAGAAAAATTAAATGGGTATGATTGAGTTTGGTCATATTGGAGTTGTCAAAGTTCATTCATACTTGGATATATCTTAAACCTGGTAGCGAATGCGTGGGTGTTTGTTGGGTGATCATTTGTAGTTTAGACCTCTTGCTATGGTCTGAATATTGTATTACACCAAATTCATATGTTGAAACCTAATCTCCAATGCAATTGCATTAAGAAGTGGAGACATCAAAAAGTGATTAAGTCATGAGGTCTCTTATTTCATGAGTTGGATTAGTGCCCTTACAAAAGAGGCTTGAGGGAAACTGTTTGCCCTTTTAGCCATGTAAGGACACATAGAAGGTGCCATCTATGAGGAACAGGCCCTTACCAGACACCAAATCTGCTGGCATCTTAATCTTGGACTTTTGAAATAATATGACTTAAGAGCATATGGGGCCAGCTTTATACGTAAGAGCAGCTCGTTTTTAAGTTTCATCACGTTATTCATCTACCAACATCAGACAATTCTTCACAATTCCACAATTTAAGATTTGTTAATGCAAATATTTCTGAGAAAGGTAATGATGGAATTAAGTACACAACAAAGCATAAAAGTCTGAAATCAGATCTTTAACAGGCTTTGATAAGAAGAAGAGGAACAGGCACTGAATACCTGCAAGTGGGCAAGGGAGGACATGAGACTAAGGACAGATGGAGAAGCAAAGAGCCTTTCTGATCTTTGTAGATTTGCCTATTGCCAGCTCGGAGACATTAACAAACTCATTTAAGGCTAACACAAAAAAGTTCAAAGTAGGGAGTTTTTAAGTCTTTCTGAACTTCATTTTCCTCATTTATAAAATGTGAGACTGGGTTATGAAGACATATGAGGTCTCTTCTATTTCTTCCATTCTATGCTCTGTGATTCCACGAACACAGAAACTGTCTTAATTGCCTTGGTTTGCACCAAGAATAAAGGATGCTAAACTACCTGTGCTCATTAAATTCTATTCAAGTTATGAACACCTGCTTTAGGAACACAACTGTCATATAATCACTGATGCAGTCCACTGGCGATTAATTAGAAAGCATTCTTCTTCTTGTGTAAATATTTAACAGGAATCCTCCATGTTGCTTAGGCCAAGTTTGTCTATGACAGGGGAAGCCTGTATTGAGTCATCAAAGAGAAAAGAATTCTTTATGGGGTGATGGGAAGCTAATACTTTCTATTTTCAGAATTTTATTCAACTCCTGAGCTACTCATTGTCAAAGGGAGATAATGCTTTGGTTTCTGGCTGCCTTATATAATTAATTTCCCTTAGGTAAAGTATTAAAAATTAGTATGTTCTACTATAAGTATGCTTGGAAAAAAAAATGGTGAAAGAATCTATTCTGTATGTTATAAAACTTTGGTATGTGAGGTATACCATGACAATGAATAACTAAACCAAATCGATGACTCTAAAAGAATGATAGGAATCAGATAACAGCAACCAATGCTGATGATGGTGACTATAAACATTATAGAGTCAAAATCAAATATATCCTTATTATTAATTACTGAATTATCCTATGCTTTATAGAAAAATTATATTTTTAAATACATCTGATAAAGGCTATGGTATTCTTGTACAAACAATGATGCTATGCCAAGAGAATATTTTATAAATGACGGCATTTATTTTTTTAAAAAATGTTTGCTTCTAAACCAATGAAAAGAATGTAATGCTGTGCAATTTAGTTTTACCAGTAATAAAGAGAATAGATTGTATTGTTAGTAAGCAAGTTGATCTTTAGAAAGCAGCCAATATTATGTGTTGAAATGAGGCCAATTTAATCAGTGAGAAGAAATTCCTGAGCCAGAAATTCAACTTGAAACACACACACACACACACACATACACAAAATAACCCTGACATTACTTGGAATAAAACCAGAGGATCCACATTTAAAACTTTCTCTCTCTTAAACTTGGCCCTGATTCTTTACAATCTCTCACAGGTTAAAAAAAATGCAGTTGTCTCATTCAGCTTTCCCATGGGCACTAGTCCAGATTTCAGACTCATCCATGCCTTTGGCTTATCTTCTGTCAATGACCTCCAAAAATGGCCCTAAGTTAGATAATCAAGATAATGCAAGCAGAAGGGAATGAGAGGGAAAAGGACTGCTTACTTGATTTCATTCTAGTTTATCCTAACATCAATTATAAAATGCATTTAATATCCTTAAGGGAAAATCATATTTTTTCTTTTTTTTTTTTCAGTTGAATTTCTCATTAATTTATTTTTCTTTTAAACTCATCAATATATGGTTACATCATCCTTTTGAACAGTATTTCATTGGCTAATATCCCCTAAATTATTTCACTAAAGGCAAAATAACTAGATTCTTATCTCCATATTATGAGCTAGTAATAAGTACATTTTAAATAGCTATGATTTCAATTTGGTTTTTTTTTACTTTTAAAAAGTGTTTATAGACTTACGGGGTACAAGTTCAGTTTTGTTATAAGGATATATCATGTAGCCACGAAGTCTGGGCTTTTAGTGGAGCCATCACCCAAACAGTGTACATTGTACTCATTGTGTAATTTCTCACCCCTCACCACCCTCCTATCTTCCCACCCTTCCAAATCTCCAGTGTCTATTATTACATTCTCTATGTCTATGTGTACATATTATTTAGCTCCCACTTATAATAGAGAACATGTGAGTATTTATGGCCTCCAGTTCCATCTATGATTCTGCAGAAGACATGATTTCATTCGTTTTTATGGCTGAGTAGTATTCTAGTATTCTTGGTATATATACCACATTTTCTTTATCCAATCATCCAGTGATGGATACTTAAGTTGATTCCATATCTTTGCTACTGTGAATCATGTTGAGACAAATATTTGAATGCAAATATCTTTTTAATATAATGATTTATTTTCCCTTGGGTAGATACATAGTAGTGAGATTGCTAGATTGAATGGTAGTTCTATTCTTAGTTCTTTGGGAAATCTCCATACTGTTTTCCACAGAGGTTGTACTAATTTATATCCACCCCCCATATGTTGTTCTCTTTTCTTCACATCCTCACCAATATCTGTTGATGTATGTGTCTACTTATATATCAATGCAATGCTGTTTTGTTTACTATTGCTTTGTAGTATAATTTGAAGTCAAGTAATGTGATGCGTCCAGCTTTGTTCTTTTTGCCTAGAATTTCTTTGGCTAGTTGGGCTCTTTTTGATTTCATATGAATTTTGGATTGGAAAACCACATTTTTTTATTGTGCTTTTTACTGTATTATTTATATCTTTTGTAAAAGGGTTGTGTTTTACTTTGAGTGGTATTTCTGATTGGCCAATATTTTGTAGACCACTTAGGTTTAATACTGGTATTAAATTTCTTCATCTTTAGTTAATATATTGTAGATTAAGCTAAAGGCTACACAAGGAAGAAAAGGTAATTTACTGTGGCAAATTGAATAAGGCACCCACCCCCCACCCATGATGTCTGCATCCTAATCCCCAGAACCTGTCCATATCTTACTTTACAAGGGACTTATAGATGTGATTAAGTAAGGATTTTGAGATTTTGAGATGGGGAGATTTTCCTGGATTACTTGTGTGGGTTAGTGTGACCATAGGGGTCCTTGTAAGAGGGAGGCAAGAGAGTTAGAGTGAAGAGAAGGAGACATGACAGAAGCAGAGGTCAGAATGAAACCATTGCTGGAAGGGGCCATGAGCCAAGGAATGTGGGCAGCCTCTAGAAGTTAGAAAAAGTAAATGTTTTAGTTTATTCAGGCTCCTATAGCAAAATACCATAAACTGGGTAGCTTGTAAACAACAGAAATGTATTTCTCACAGTTCTGGAGACTAAAATGTCCAAGATCAAGGTGCTAGCAGATTTGGTGGCTAGTCAGGACCTGCTTTCTGGTTCATAGATAGCTGTGTCCTCACATAGTGGAAAGGGCTCGCTGGCTCTCTTGGGCTTCTTTTATAAGGGCAATAATCCTATTCATGAGGGCTCTTCCCTCATTATCTAATCTTCCCCCAAAGGCCCCACTTCTTAATACCATGGCATGGGTGATTAGGTTTCAACATATGAATTTCGGGGGGACCCAAGCATTTAGATCATAGCAGCAAGAAAATAGATTCTCCACTACAGCCTCCACAAGGCATGCAGCCCTGTTGACATCTTGATTTTGGCCTCATAAAACCCATATTTTGGACTTCTGATCTCCAGAACTAAGTTGGTGATAATCTGTTACAGCAACAATAGTAAACTGATGCATTTACTGTTGGGCCTTACTGAAAAATGGAATTCTTTGTAATGCAAGTTGTATAATATCCCTCTTAAAATAAATATACCTTTTAAAAATCAAGAAATACTAAAAAAAATCCCAGAAAATTGCACCCAACCTCATTTGTAATTCAATTAACCCAACAATTAGACACTATTATCTAATAGAGTTAGGATGCAAGTGTGAGTGAGGGTACAGGAAATAGCCACTCTTATGCACTGCTAGTGGGAGTGCAAATCCCTACAACCTTAATAAATAGCAATTTGGTGATGCAGATCAAAAGAAGTAGAATATTCTCACATACATTCTCTAGTTTAGCAATTCCATCCTTAGTAAATAGTCCAAAGAAATAACTAACGTCTTATGCTAGTGTTTAACCATGTGGAAAAGAGTCACTGTTCTTAATCACTATGTGATGCTGCCTTAATAAATATAACATTGTAGAAAAATGCATTAAAAGGAGAGAAATCATTTCTTTCTGGTCTTAGGTTCAGAGAGCTTCAGTATGGTATTTGATATAGTACAGTAACAGTGATTCTCCATACATCACAGACCTAGTTAATATTGAGTCTATTTCATTACAGAGTTTGTTTAACTTAGGCCCAGGTTAAGCACACAATAGACTAGATATGAATTTCATTGTAATTAATGCATGTTTAATGTAAAATCCAAGTAGCAAGATTTGAGTTTAATTGTTCCTAAGAGGAAAGATGCTAACTACATAATATAAAGGAGGAGGGTTGCATAAGCAGTAGAAAGGAATATTTCTCCCCTTCACATGAACATTTCTTTGAGAACTTTGAGTGAAGGAAGTTTTCAACCAAAATAATTAATTACTTCCTAACATAGGTTAGTCTATTAATTGGTTTCTCATGGAAGCTAGTCTCTTTTGCTTTTTCTAAATACCTTAGACTTAAGTAAGTGGATAAAAGAATTTATAGTGGACTGACTTGTCCCAAACGCTTGCTCTTCTATATGCAATTATTTATTAAGTTCTAAATTATAATATTTGGGGGTTGTTTGAAGATCAGTTACACACCTAAAAATTTTTAGCTTATGATTTCCAGGTGATAAACTTCTTAAAACATTCTTTCCCCAAGGGTTCTTTTTCTTAAATTTTAATGAGAATGAGAGCTGACAGTCTATAAACATAGTGGCTTAAAACAATGGTCACTTATTGGCTCACAGTTCTTTAGGTCAGAAGCCCAGACAGTGTGGCTGGGTCCTCTATTCAGGGTATTATAAGGCTGAAATCAAAGTATTGGCCAAACTGAGTACTCATCTGGAGGCTCTGGGGAAAAATTAGCTTGTAAACTCATTGAGATTATTGGGAGAAGTCATTTCCTCCTGGATGCAGACTGAGGTCCCTATTTCCTTACTGGCTGTCAGCCAAGGGCTAGTCTCAGGAATTAGAAGTCATTGTCATTCCTTGCCACATACCCCCACCCCCATCTTCAAAGCCAGCCTCAGAGCATCTCCTTATATTGGGCTCTGCTCACACTTTGAATCTCTCTCACTTCTGCCAAGTGCAGGCAGCTCTGCCTGCAAGTGTTCTACTGAGTAGTTGGGCCCACTCAAGGTAATCTCTCTTTTATGATACAGTGTAACACAATCACAAGAGTGAGATATTATCATATGCACAGGTTCTTCCCGCATTATAGGGCAGGGGATTGCACAAGGATGAAGGTCACTGGGGCCATCTTAGAATTCTGACTACTACACCTCCTTTGCATTTATGTCACTGATCTATTTGAAATGTGCATACAAATATTTATATAATACATTTAACAGGCATCTCTCCAAGTTGCCAGGCCCAGTACTAAGCATGTGATATAACAATACTAACCATGCAATCTACTTCTTATTTTTGATTTACTCCATGGCTTAGCATATAGACAAATTCTTTGGTGTAAGGGAATATTTTTTGTTCTAAATAATACAATGTCCGTAAAGTTATTGCTTTATGTTAACATCTCTTTCATTCCTTAAAAGATATATTAAAATGTTCAATCCACTCTTGGCAATTAAAATCAAGTAAAAGATCTAATTGGCCTATCCTTAACATCTTCTCATTCTTTCATGTCTGTAATAGTTAGGGTGGATAAGATAAAGGTAGTAAATAAGAACACGAAGGGCTATCCCATAAAGCTTAAGATGCTTAGATCATCTTCTGAATATTGATGTAAAATGAATTGTTATCATTTGAAAAGAAAGAAGATTGTGAAAGAAGTAGATGGTGTAGAAATCTTTCATCTTGACATTAAAAAAAAATTATCATCTATCTAAATACTTAGGTTAATGCCAAGTGTCTGATTAGGTTTCACGTACTGTAAAAGTAACACAATTCTTGATCTGTGGATGGTCTACTTCACCTTTGTTAATGTTGATCTTAGGAAGTCCAAGAATTAGCAGCTAACTCTACCATGGCTATTGCTAGATTCATTCAGATTGTGAGTCTAGAGTAAAGGATGTGGCCTTTCATTAAAAAAAAATCAGTACACCTGATTCTTACTTTACAGAGATTGAAAAGTTTAGATATCAGCACAGATGGTTGCAAAGAGAGAGTTTGGGAATGTGTACTTGCTGGAGAATTTCAACATAAAGCCCTAGGGAAGTTTTTGGAATGGTATGAACATACACACATCTTCCAAATCAATGATGTGGTTAAGACAGGTAGAAACAGGCTCACACAGAACCGAGGCCATTACCAGTCGCACTGAAGAATGGGCTATATTATTGATAGTCTTACATAACAGTATAATTTCCTGAAGGCTGAAAGCCACTAAGGAACAATTGTTAAATTATTTTTCTGTATTGATGGGGTGATGAAGGAAAACACTGTATGGTATATTCATTTTTTACTTCTTCAATTGCCATCATAAATAAAAGGAAATTCATAACGAGAGAGGTAATACGTAACTTTCCAGAATCAAAAGAAAGCATTTAATCATTCTCTACTGACATCAATCTTATACTCACATTTATTTAGTAATTTCCTACACACAAACCACAAAGTACAGTATAATCTGCATACTTCCACTCTATCCATTCTTCATGGCTCCAGTTCGACCTTGTCTTCTCCCAGCCAACTTTTCTCTTCCAGTCCACCCTAATTGCTCCTTTTTTTAGATTTCAAATGCATTTTCATTTCACGTTACAATGCTTTGCAAGTAACCATTTTTTGATGGTTTCAAGGTGTTGGTTTTGTCTCTCAGGATTACAAAGTTTTTAAAAACTGCAAACTGTTGTATAAAGAAATTGGGCTATAAATTCAGATTTGACTTCAGGTCTGCCATTACTAGCAGTATGAACTTGGACAAATTAACCTTTTAAAAATTTGATTTCTTCCTAAACTTGTGAAACTTACATCTAGGTTTATTTATATTACCAAATAAATAATTGCCTTTGCTGAATTGTTGTTGGGGGCAAGGATTCTGTGTTTCTACTCTGTAAGCCAATAATGAGTACATTTGAAAACTTGATAAACATTCCTGGGTTACTTCCAGAAACTCCAGAATGGTGAATAAAATAAGAAGAGATGGCATAAGGCAAATGTCATGGACAGATTATGAATGGAAGCAGAAAATAATTTTTTTTTAAAAAGAGTATACTGGATTTTATGGATTGAATGTGTTCCTCCAAAATGTGTATATTGAAATCTCAACCCTCAATGTGATGGTATTAGGAGATGGGGCCTTTGGGCGGTGATTAGGTCATGAGGGTGGAGCCTTAATGAATGGGATTTTTGTCCTTATAAGAGACCCCAGAGAGCTCCCTTGTCTCTTCTGCCATGTGAGGACACAGTGAAAAGACAGCTGTCTATTAAGTGAGTCCTCACTGGAAAATGAATCTGCTGGCATCTTGATTTTGCATCTTGCAGCCTTCAGAACTGGGAGAAATAAATTCCTGTTGTTTATAAACCACCCAGTCTGTGTTATTTTTGTTATAGTAGCCCGAATGAACGAAGACAACAAAGATTTGGAACTTAAAATCTTTAGTAATTCAAATTCTGCAATTCAAGGAAGAAAAATAAAATTTTGAACGCCAAAAGAGACTTTATCAAGTAAGATAATCCAGTTTACTGTTATTTATATGGGAGTCATTCTTGACTCCTTTCTCCTCATACCTCACATGGGGGGTATCTGACACAGCTACCAATGATTCCTACCCTCTAGTGTCCTTGCCCTTGTGTAAAATCCTGAATGTGCACTGGACCTAGTTATTTTCTCCTAACCAATAGATTATGATAAAGGGGATGGGCTGTCATTTCTGTGATTAGGTTATAAAAGACTCTGAGTTTGGTCTTGTGGGTGTTTTCTCTGGCTACTCTTGCATGCTTGCTGTGATGAAGAGGGCTTCCTGGTAAGGAATTGAATCCTGTCAACAATCACCTGGGTGAGCTGGGAAGCAAATCCTGCTCCAGTTGATTTCTGAGGTGACTGTGGACTCCAGTTTGACATCTTGATTACAACCTCTTGAGATAGAAACCCTGAAGCAGAGGATCCAGCTGAGCTATGCCTAAATTCCTGACTCACAGAAACAATGAGATAAGAAGTGTCTGCTTTTTAAGTCAGCAAAATTTGGGGTCAGTTGTTATGCAGATTTAGACAATGAATATTCCCATGTCCAATTCACCAGTACATTCTGTCAACTCTACCTTAAAATGTAGAATAGAAAATTATAAAATTTTCTGAATTCTAAAATTCAAAATTAGAATAGAATCTTACCACATCACGGCTACCCCATTCATCTAATTGAATACAATTTCTCACCTGATTATTGGAATAACCTGTTAAGAATATGCAACTTTTCTGCTTTCTTCCTTGCCTCCTTAATTCTATTCTCAAAGCAGCCAGCAAAGGGATCCTGTTAAGGGATTCCATTCTTATTCGGATACTTATTCCATTCTTATTCGGCCTGGTGTGCATGACCTATTTCCTCTCCCTGTGTACACCTAACCTGACCAGACTGGCTTCTCACACTTGCCCTAACATGCTAGGTGCACTTTGATACCTTTGCACTCTCCCTCAGGATGGGGGAGGCTCTTCACTCAACATCTTCCTGGCTGGCTCCTTCAAATATTTTTACTCAAATGTCTTCCCTGGATGCCTTATCTAAAATCTCACTGCCTCCTCCCAACATAGTTCCTTGTTTTTATTTATCACAAGAGAACATTTTATACCCCTTATTTTTTTTTATTTGCTTATTGTTTGTTTCTTCTACTAGAATGCAGGTATTTTTAAATTTTTTTTTACTGCTATATCTCCGTCACATGGGACAGTTCTTGATATATAGTAAACATTCATTAAATATTTGCTGAATTAACTAAAGGAACAAATAAATGAATATCATTAATTTCCATTTGGTGGAAGAAATTAGTAGGAAGGCTCTGTTTTGAGAAGAGGTTATGTTTCACATAGGTATGCAATGATATTAATGTGGCACTTAAAACCACAAGAAGCTTTACGTTAATAATTTGCTAAGCCATGGGGTGGAATTAAGCCAACTCTTTCTTCTTCATAACAAACAGAAGTAAACCTTGGCATGGGCTATTCTAAACCACAGATAACTGACAACATTCAAATTGGGCACTGAGTCAGAACACTAATTAAAATTTACATTTTAAAGCTAATTGAACTGTGTTCATTTGCACAAATCATTTCAATAGCAAATTATTTTCTCTCTCTCCCTTTTTTAATTAAAAAGAAAAAAACAAAGCTCTGAAAGTGTCTCTTTTTGTTGCCTCAAAATCGCTATTCAGAATCGACACCTGTAAGAGAATTTCTAAGGCACTTTCCAATGTGCTTAGTATTAGGAGTAACCTCAAAATGAGAGTGCTCCATATAATGGTTATGTTGAACCTAAAGCCTAATCCCTATACTCAGAACCTGCAAGTTAATTATTAAAAGCACAGATCACTAAACCTTTTCACCATATAGTTCTAAGAGGAAAAAAATTGTTGAACAGCTCTCAGAGGTATATATTCTTTCAATAGTTATATGCATACAAAGCTATAATAATAATAAAAAAAACTATGGTACTGGCATAAAAACAGGCACACAGACCTATGGAACAGAATTGTGAGCCCAGAGATAAACCTAAGCATATATAGTCAATTCACTTTCAACAAGGGCACTACGAAGATACAATGGGGGAAAGGCTACTCCCTTCAAAACTGGATATCCAGCTACAAAAGAATGAAACTGCACCCTTATCTTATACCATACACAAAAGTCGATTCAGAATAGACTAAAGACCTAAGCATAAGACCTGAAACTGTAAAGCTCCTAGAAGAAAACATAGGGGAAAAGCTCCATGACATTGGCTTTGGCAATGATTGGATGATTGGCAATGATTTGGCTTTGATTTTTTGGATACCACACAGAAAGCTTACGAAGTAAAAGCAAAAATAAACATGTGGAACTACATTAAACCAAAAAGCTTCTGCACAGCAAAGCAATCAACAAAATAAAATGGCAACCTACAGATTGGGAGAAAATATTTGCAAACCATATATCTGATAAGGGATCAATGTTCAAAATATTTAAGGAACTCAAACAATTTAATAGCAAGAAAACAACCTGATTAAAAAATAGCAAAGGATCTGAGTAGACATTTCTCCAAAGAAGACATAAAATGCCCACAAAGTATATAAAAAGAAGCTCCAAATCACTAATTATCAGATAGTTGAAAATCAGAACCATAATGATGTATCACCTAACAATTGTTAGGATGGTTCATATAAAAAAGAGACGTGATAACAGGTGTTGACAAGGGGGTATAGAGAAAAGGAAACTCTTAAGCACTGTTGGTGGGAGTGTAAATTGATACAGCCATTATGGGAAACAGTACGGAGGTTCCTCAAAAAATTAAAAATAGAATTACCATATAATCCAGCAATCCCTCTTTTGGGTATATACCCAAAGGAAATGGAATCAGCCTCTTGTAGAGATATCTACGTTTCCAAGTTCATCACAGCATTATTTCCAATAGCTAAGGAATGAAAACAGCTTAAGTGTACATCGACAGAAGGATGAATAAACAATGGTGGTATATATACAGTTGACCCTTGAACAATACAGATTGGAACTGCAGGGGCCCACTCATACATGGATTTCATTCCGCCTCTGCCACCCCTGAGACAGCAAGGACAATCCCTTGCTGCTCCTCAGCCATCAAGAGGATGAGGATGAAGATCTTTATGAAGTTCCACTTCCACTTAATGAATAATAAACATATTTTCTCTTTCTTATGATTTTCTTAATAACACTTCCTTTTCTCTAGCTTACTTTATTTTAAGAATACAGTATATAATACATATAACATACAAAATATGTGTTAATCAACAGTTTATGCTATCAGTAAGGCTTCTGGTCAACAGCAGGCCATTAGTAGTTAAGTTTTGGGGGATTGGAAAGTTATACACGGATTTTTGATCATATGGGAAATCAGCAATCCTAACCCCTGTGTCAGCCCAAGGGCCAACTGTATGTATAGTGGAATATTATTCAGCTTTATTTAAAAAAAGGAGATCCTGCCATTTCTGACAATATAGATGAAACCGGAGGATATTAAGTGAAATAATCCAGACATAGGAAAAATATTACTACATAATCTTACTTATATGTGAAATCTAAAAAAAAAAAAAAAAATGGAGAATAGAATAGTGGTTACCAGGAGTGAGCAGAGGAAATGGGTAGATGTAGTTCAAAGGGCACAAAGACACAGTCATGTAGGATGAGTAAAGTATAGAGATCTAATGTACAGCATGAAGACTATACCTAATAATATATTGCATGTTAAAAATTTGTTAAGCAAGTAGACTTTAAGTGCTCTTACCACTGAAAAGGAGGTAATTATGTGAGATGATCAGAATAGCGGTTTGCTTGACTGATAGTAATCATTTCACTATGTATATCAAAACATCATTTTGTGTACCTCAAATATATATAATAAAAACAGACAAAACCAAGTTATAGTCAAATTCTTTCACACTAATATATTGTATTATAAAACATATATAAAATTAAATTTAATTAAATTTAAAAATGAGATATAGGAAATACTATTTAAAAATAATTTTAATTTTATCATATGTATTAATCAAAAATCATTTTTTGCTCTCTATAAAAATTATTAATACTACTTAGTAAAAATTATGTTATTCAATATTCTTTATTGTATTTTAAGATGTTAGTTTATCATTTTATTATACTGAGGTCTTATTTTAATATTTGGTCCCCTTAGCATCACTGCTGGGAAAGATCCATCACAAAGATGCAGAGATCCCAGTGAACGAAATCCACCATAGTCTGCGTTAATATCATCGATGTATTTTTAATAATAATTTAAAATAATATCATCCAACTGTTAAGCAAACATTTTTAAAATTTTGTTAAAAATTTTTAATATTACCTGATAGCTATTAACTGTCCTTGCACACTAGTGGAAGTTGTTGCACCTTTATACTTTTAAGTCCTTTACTTGGAAGATTTTATAAGAAGTGAGAAAATTTTATCTCTGTGTTTTACAAGTACACAGATATAAGAGATTTTATAGGTAATGCTTTTACATAATTTTGTCACCAAATCCAGTTAGTTAAGAAAAATATCCAAATAAACATAACATTTTCAGAATACTTCCTCTGTAGCACATCTTTTTTTTAAATTTGATTTTTCATTACTGTGAAAAATTATCTTTATCTTGAAAGGGCACATGAGATGAGGTATGTGTGTGTGTGTTAACACAATATGTACCAAGTGACATCCTACTAGACATCACAGGAAAGGCTGAAAATTTGAAACTTACATTTTATAAAAGAAAATGCACAAATCATTTTTAGGTTTGACAACTTGTTTGAGCATCTGTCACAAATGAACCACTGAACCTCTCTCTGGATAAAATTTTTCATAGTTACTTCAAATATCATTATAAAGTGTTATAATGATTCTGCCATTCAAAATAACATTTATTTACTAAACAAGCACAAAGGGCCACTGTCAATTGCTATGTGTTGTGGAGTTGCTACTCTTCTTTCCCTATATCATATGGCCTAAGTAAACAAATGATCTGACACATGAACCAAGTGGGAGTACTATGAGTACCCTTTTGTTAAAAATGCCCCACCTATTAGTTATCTGAATAAATGTGAATGGCTTGAACTCTCCACTCAAGAGATATGGACTGGCCAAATGGATAAAAAAACACAAGCCAAGTATCTGCTGCCTTCAGGAAACACATCTAAACTGCAAGGATGCAGTTAGACTAAAGGTAAAGGGGTGGAGAATAATATTTCAAGCAAACGGAAACCAAAAGAAAGCTGGTGTGGTGGTGCTGATAACAGATAACTTAGTTTTTAAATCAACAAAAGTAATGAAAGACAAAGGTCACTATATAATGGTGAAGGGTACAGTTCAACAAGAAGACATAACAATTCTAAATATATATGCACCCAACCTAGGTGCACCCAGATTCATAAAGCAAACTCTACTTGATCTAAACAAATGGGTAAACAAAACCACCATAATAGTCGGAGAATTTAACACCCCACTGACAGCACAGGACAGACCCTCCAAACAGAAAATCAACAAA
>VBSM01002616.1:41397143-41419768 GCA_008086735.1 Cheirogaleus medius
TCTCTAATCATCAGGGAAATGCAAATCAAAACTGCAATGAAATATCACTTATCCCCAGTAAGAATGGCCTTCATCAAAAAGTCCCCAAACAATTAATATTGGCATGGATGCGGAGAGATAGGAACAGTTCTACACTGCTGGTGGGACTGCAAACTAGTTCAGCCTCTGTGGAAAGCGATATGGAGATACCTTAAAGCGATAAAATAGATCTACCATTTGATCCACAATTCCACTACTGGGCATCTACCCAAAAGATCAAATGACACTCTACAACAGGGACACCTGCACTCGAATGTTTATAGCAGCACAGTTCACAATTGCAAAGTTGTGGAAACAACCCAAGTGCCCATGAATACATGAGTGGATTAATAAAACGTGTTCTATGTATACCATGGAGTACTATTCAGCTTTAAGAAACAATGGTGATATAACGCCTCTTGTATTTTCCTGGATACAGCTGGAACCCATTCTACTAAGTGAAGTATCTCAAGAACGGAAAAACAAGCACCACATGTACTCACCAGCAAATTGGTATTAACGGATCAACACCTAAGTGGACATACAAGAATAACATTTATCGGGTGTCGGGCAGGTGGGAGGGGGGAGGAGGGGATGGGTATATACATATATAATGAGGGAGATGTGCGATGTTTGGGGTATGGTCACCCTTGAAGCTCTGCCTCGAGGGGGGAGGGGGGCATGGGCAATATACGTATCCTTAATATTTGTACCCCCATAATATGCTGAAATAAAAATAAATAAATAAAAAATGCAGAAGTTACTATCATATGTAGTATGATATCTGTACTCAAACTATGAACAAAGGTAAATTAACACAGAGCAGTGGGAGGAAACCGAAGTATAAGATCTTTACCTACAAGGAGATATCAATATATTTTTCATCCCTTCTAAATAAATAAATTTCATTGAATTCTTTTCTACTCTCTATCCTATAATGAATATGCCATTAAACAGTAAAATTCTTAGCAATCAAACACAAAAAAAGAAAAAGATGAAAGAAACCAGGCCTTTGAAAGCAGTAGACTAGATAGAATACCTGTCATTTTGAATACGGACTCTATTTCGACATACATATTCTTTTGAAATTAGCATAAAATCCCATAACTGTGTCTTTGTACATGATTCATGTCAATAATTAATTATTCACTTTTATTCATTACTACATTAATTACAACAAAAAAAAACACCAAAAGTTACTTCCTTGACTTTAACAGTCAGAGTCTAGACAGAAAACAAGAATCATTCCAATACTTTGAAGAAAATGTAATGAGACTATTAAAAATAGTTGCGGGCGGGGTGGAGGGAAATCACAATGTATAGGCAGTAAGTTGGGGCTGGTAACAGTGGAACTGTTAACACTCTCAGGCCTGAAGTGTGGGAGCAATTATTGGATCTCAGGAGATAGTCAGTGGTTATGACAGAAGCAATGAAGACAACACCACAGCCAACTGAAGGAGAGCCCTGCAGATAGGGAGGCAGAGAATATACACCCTGACTTCACTCTCTTCTTTCTCTCTAATCTGCTGGGACTGCCAATTAGCCGTATCCAACCAGAAGCCAGAGGCAAGAGAGACTGGATGCTGTCCATGCACGTGAGCTCCAGGGCTGGGACAGGAGGAAGGAGGCAGTGGGTCTCAAGAGGCAAACAGAAGACATCTGGCACGCTCTCTTAGAGTTTATTCCCTTCCATGTGATTAAAATAATTAAGTGGCAGATATTGGCAGTGTCTAAATTCTGTGTTTATATAAAAAATATATGAGGAGACTATGCTGTCTGTTGCTGTTGCTCTCAAAACATGGCTAATTATAGGGTTTTCAAAAATCATCTACTTTTCTTACTTTTTTAAATAGGCAATGTATCTAAATTACAAAATCCAAAAGACGCAAATAGAACTACAGTAAAAATTAAGTCTCCCATCATCCTTTTCATGCACCTATTTTGCCCTCTTTAAAACCACTGCTCTTGGTTTCTTTTGTATCCTTACAGAGATTTTCCATGCAATTGCAATCAAGGGTAAGTAAATAAATATATTTTTTTCTCATTTTTACATGAATAGTAGCATATTATACACACAGACTGCATGCTGCTTTTGAAATGTAATGACATATCTTGGGATAATTTAAAATCAGTATATAGAGTGCTTTCTAAAATAAATAGAATTTTATTTGTATAAGTGTAACAAAGCCTCCTTACCTGGTCTCTATTGATGTTTTTCTACAACTGAAACTACCATGAATATTATCATTCATACATCATTTTGCACATGTCCTAGCATATATGTAATATGTACTTAAGATCAAATTTTCTTTGTAAAGCTAAGTACATTTAAAATTGTGAAAGATATTTGATAAATAAACCTACATAATTATAACAACTAAACGTCCATCTGCAATTTGAGAATCTATTTCCCTATATGTTTATCAGAAGGCTGCCACCAAATATTTTCATTGTTGCCAATCCAAAAGGTGAAGGTGGTATATGATTGTATTTTATGGCTCAAGTTGAGCACCAGTTTATGTGTGTAAGAACCATATACAGTATATATTTTTGAGTAATTGTCTATATCCTTCAGTAATTTTCTATGAATTTTTAGGGGTTACATATTAACTTTAGAAGTTAGTTTCTTACCACTGAAAGGAGTTGATATGTAACACTTTGATTTATTAAAAGTCTTTTTCTAATTATAAAAAAAATTTCACAACTTTTTTCTTCTAATACTTTCACTTTTTTTCCTCTGTCTCTTTTTCTCTCTCTCTCTTGTAAATCTTTGATATATTTGGAATTTAGTATATTGTGCTAGTGTGGATCCAGCTTTTTTCCATCAGCTGGCTATGTAAACACTATTTGTTAAATAATCTATCTTTTCTCCACTGATTTGAATTTCTTTCTTTTTTTTTAAATCTTAATTCTGGAAGATAATTGGGTGTATTTCTGGACTTTCTATTCTGTTTCATTAATATTATTTGGAAGCATTTTTGGCATTATCACGTAATTTTTATTATGAATAAGAATAATTTTGATCCTAATTATATGAAAATCATAAAAAGACATCCACTGTGCTAGAGAATGCTTCTGAACATATTAAACTTAGAACGTAACCTGAATGGGTTCTTTGGGTTTTGGCTGAAATAGATGGACTCAGAGAAATATTTTTAATAAAAGAAATAAATAAAAACACCCAGGTTGTGTTGGATAGAAGTTCACATCAGTTCAAGTACACTAAAGGAAAAGAATGAAAGAAAAAATAGTTGTTAAGATTGCCGTATTTGTCATTGTCATCAGCAGAAGCAACAGCAGATTGATTAAAGAATTTTTAATAAATCAAAGTGTTGTATATCAACTCTTTTCAGTAAGAAACTAATTTCTTAAGTTAATATGCAACTATTTATTGAGTATTATATATAGGAAATAGTCATTATTGTCTTTATTCTTATGCACTGTGGAAACTGAAGTTCGGGAATTTAAGATTATACAGCAAGAAAATGCCAGAATCACCATCACATTTGCGATCTGCCTGATTTTACAGCCCCAACTCAGTAAAAATACTGATGAGTATTTACCAAATGCATTAGGGTAAGTGTGAGAATTCATAAGATGCAAACATACACATAAGACTAAAAACATAAATACCTAATGATTGATAAAGACAGAATGTGATATGGCGTTTTAGCGGAGTTGACAATTCTCGAGATTGAAGTTGTTCAAGTAAGACTTCATACTGGTGCTAGGATTACTGAAATATATGAGTCAGCAGATAAAAAGAGGGGTGGTCCTTCCAGGAGGAGGGATTGAATGTCAAACATGATGTCACAGAGGAAAGATGACTCATAATGTGTCTGGAGGAGAATAGGTGTACAGATTTAGAATGAGAGCTTGTATATTCATTGATTCATTTATGTATTCATTTCGTAAGAGCAATAGGGCTTTGGCACTCTCTGATGGACAAGAAGAAAGCTAATATTTGTTTCCTATCAAATGCAATGCACCCAATACACTTGAGAGTTCTGAGTGGGAGTCAGGCCTGGAGTGAATATTTGCATAGATATATGCTGCTCCATGAGTTGAGAATGCTGAAGTGGCAACTGTGTAAATAGCTCTTAGGTGTCAAGGGGAAGGTCATTGTACCCTGAAATGCTTCCTATAAAAACTTTGCCATCTTATTTTAAGGGAATCCTTAGATCTTTCTTATGTTTAAATGGTTAAAGGTGGCATGGAAAACAATTATCAGAAATATTAAATGGTAAGAGATCAGGGATAGATGTTAGTAGTTATACTTTTTGATTTATCAATTCTCCATTTTCTTGTTATAATCAGAGTATCACTTTTGCCATGAAACAATTTTCTGTTCACTCTGCCCGTTTTGCTCTTTTCAATGTTTTTTAACCAAGATTTCAACTTTTGACAATAGCATTTACACTGTTACCTATAGAACAATTTTCCAATGATTACAGAAACAAAAGAATAGACATATTTTTTTTCAGAAATTTCTATAAACAAGGATACAACAGAATAAATGGTTTTTCTTTATTTCCTATGTTCTATGAAATGACCAAAAACTTTTTCCAAGTCATAATTTCACGTGAAACAAAATTAAAATACATACACATAACATTGAAAAAAGTAAAAAAAAATATTTGCATATACTTCCTTTTATTACTCATGAAAAATATTATACACACAGACACACACACAAACACACGCCCCAACAGTACTATAGGCAAGATAGATAAGTACCCCTTTGGTTTCTGAATACTAACTCTATTTCTGAATTTGTAAGATCAGTGTAGGTTCCAGGTAGTCATTTTGGAATAAAAACTAGGATATTAATCATACAGAAGAACTTGTAGCCTGCATAATTCTGATCTAACTCAAATTTATTTGAATATAGTAGGCAAAAATGATGAATAACTTTTCTTATTATTTTAAAACAGGCACTCCTAAATATTTTAATCAGTTACAAATATTGTCAGTAATATCTGAAGAATTATAATGTTATAACTTGGTATTCTTTCTTTTGTTCATTCCCACAATGAACCCTGTTTCAGAAACTTAATATGGCTACTCCTTTCTCATTTCTGCCTCTGTCTCTTTATGAGTCTGTTCTTGGAATCTTCTGAGCTTACCCTTATCCATCATCTCCTTAAAATGCTGTCTAAAAACCTCTCTTCCAAGAGTTCATCTCAGCTGATCTCATATAGCTCTAAAGACATTTTAATTTTTCTTCCCTTGAGGGTTATTGTAATTATCTTGTCATTATTATAATGTTATTTTATGAATATTCTTTCATTGTTCCAGATTTAAGCACTTGTTTATATTTTTTCTTATTTTTCTAAGAGAGAAAGTAAACTTTTTGAAGGCAGGCAATAATACTTATGTTTTTAATACTGGTCCAATGCACATTTTTACAGTACTCCACACTCAGTGAGTATCATTAAATGTCTCTGAGTGAAATAAACACAGTTATTTCTTATAGTTTTGGGGTTTACACTGTCAATTAAAGCAAAGCAATAGTGACCATTCATTTCAATAGACCTTTCATTTATGTATAATATCATACAAAAATACATTGTACCATATTAAATTCTAATTTGATGTTTTTAAACTACTATAGTCCAAATCTTAAGTGCTGCTAATGCTTGGTTAATTTTTTTAATCTCCTTAATGGAAACTGGTATTCAGTCCCACTACTGAATTAAAATTTTATTTTTAAAGTTTTACACTGTAATAGCTTCATTTGAATAATAAAATGCACAGATAGAAGTAGGAGATTAAAAGAAAATGAAGCTTAAAGAACAGTTAAATCAGGAGTTTAAGAAGAATGATCCACATTGCTGAACTTGGCATTTGTGTCTCTTGGATATACTTCTGTCTTTGGCATAGTGTTCTCATACCTTTATTTTATCTTTATTATCTGCTTCACCGATTTGTCCTTTGTTGTCTCATTGTAAAATCTCAAACTTCTCTATTACTGTAAATGATTTTGAGTTTGTTGCATACAGAAAATAAACAGGGCTGGACACAGTCATCAAAAGATGACCTTGTTTCTCTCACTCCACAAGGAATTAGCAACCACAAGTACCCACTTGCCTGTTCCCATCTACTCTTCATTTTCTCCTCTTACTGCGTATGGACTCTGTGTCCCAATCCTCTTGTGTTATAGATCTCAAGCCCTATCATTACTCAAGGACTTTACACCAGAAATTATCCCACTTTATTTTGTCTCGTCAATGATGCCTTCTCTATTCCATTTTTCTTATCAGTATATTTAAAGAGATATTTTTCTTTTCTTGTATGTGTGGTAAACTTTAATAGATTCTTCTCTTCTTTTTATTTCAAAATATTAAGTGGGTACAAATATTTCTGGTTATATGGATTGCTTTTGTAATGCTAGAGTCAGAACTATAAGTGTGCCCATCACCCAAATAGTATTCATTGTACCCATTAGGTACGTTTTTGATCCTCCCCTTCTCTCTCCTCCTCTCTCCTAGGTTTCCACTGAGTTTTACTTCCCTCTGTGCACATGGATGCTCATCAGTTAGTTCCAGTTTAATATTGAGTACATGTGGTGTTTGTTTTCCCACTCTTGAGATACTTCACTTAGGATAATGCTCTCCAGTTCCACCCAAATTGTTGCAAAAGGTATTAATTCATCCTTCTTCATGGCTGAGATAGTACTCCATGGTCTACATATATCAAATTTTGTTAATCCACCCATGAATTGATGGGCACTCAGGTTGACTCCACATCGTCATAATTATGAATTGTGCTGTAATAGACATTGAAGTGCAGGTGTCTTTTTGATAAAATGACTTCTTTTCCTTTGAGTAAATACCCAGTAGTGGGATTGCTGGATCAAATGGTAGGTTACTTGTAGTTCTTTAAGGAAATTCCATACTGTTTTCCATAGAGGTTGGACTAATATGTAGTACAATTAACAGTGTATAAGCATCCATGCCAGCATCTAGTCTTGTAGCATAGTTTGAAGTCTGGTAAAGTTATGACTCCAGATTTGTTCTTTTTTCTTAAGATTGCTTTGGCTATTCAGGCTCTTTCCTGGCTCCAAAAGAAGTATAGAATTATTTTTTCTAGATCTATGAAATATGGCATTGGTTTTTTGGTGGAGATTGCATTAAATCTGTAAATCACTTTGGGTAATATGGACATTTTAACAATGTTGATCCACGAGCATGATATAATTTTCCATTTGCTTGTGTTGTCTGCAAATTCTTTCCTCAGTGTTTCATAGCTCTTTCTGTAGAAATCTTTCACCTCCTTCCTTGGTCAAGTATATTTCTAGGTATTTTATTTTCTTTCTAGCTATTGTGAATGCTACTGAATCTTTGATTTGACTCTCAGCTTGACTGTTATTGGCATATAGGAATGCTACTGATTTGTGTACATTGATTTTGTAACCTGAAACTTTGTTGAATTTATTTATCAATTCTAGGACTCTCTTGGTGGTGTCTTTGGGGTTGTCTAAATATAAAATCATATTGTCAGCCAAAAGCAATAGTTTGACCTCCTCTCTCCCAATTTGGATGCCCTTTCTTTCTGTCTCTTGCCTGATTGCTCTGACTAGAACTTCTAGCACTTAGTTGAATAGAAGTCGTGACAGTTGGCACCCTTGTCCTGTTCCAGTTCTTACCGGGAATGCTTTCAAGTTTTCCCCATTCAGGATAATGTTGGCTGTGGGTTTGTCATATATGGTTTGTATAATCTTTAGATATATTCCTTCTACATCTAGTTTGTTGTGGTTTTTTAGTCACGAAAGGGTGCTGAATTTTTTCAAATGCTCTTTCTACATCTTTTGAGATTATTATATGATCTTTGCTTTTGCTTCTATTTATATGCTTAATCACATTTATAAATTTACATATGCTGAACCATTCCTGCATCCCTGGGATGAAGTTCACTTGGTCATGCTGGATTATTGTTTTGATGTGCTATTGAATTCAGTTTGATAATATTTTATTGAGGATTTTTGCATCTATATTCATACGGGATATTGGTCTGTAGTTTTGTTTTTCTGTTGTGTCCTTTCCTGGCTTTGGTGTTAAGGTGATACTGACTTTGTAGAATGAGTTGGGGAGGATTCCCTCCTTTTTGATGTTATGGAATAATTTCTGCAGTATGGGTATCAGCTCTTCTTTGTAGGTCTGGTAAAATTCAGCTGTGAATCCATCTGGCCTGGAGCTTTTTTTTTTTTGTTCCAAGATTTTTTGTCACTATTTCAATCTCATTGCTCATTATTTGTCTATTCAGGAGTTTATTTCTTCCGGAATGAGTCTTGGGAGGTTGTGTGTTTCTAGGAATTTGTCCATTTCCTCTATGTTTTTAAGTTTTTGTGCATAGAGATTTTCATAGTCTTCACAATGAAATAAAACTAGTAATCAGTTCGAAGAGAAACACTCAATTCTATACAAAGTCGTGGAAATTAAACAACCCACTGCTGAACGATAACTGGGCCAATAATGAAATTAAGATGGAAATCAAAAGATTCCTTGAGCTGAG
Source organism: Cheirogaleus medius (assembly GCA_008086735.1). NCBI lineage: Eukaryota > Metazoa > Chordata > Mammalia > Primates > Cheirogaleidae > Cheirogaleus > Cheirogaleus medius. The sequence goes on from VBSM01002616.1 coordinate 41,405,676, forward strand.
TGAGAAAGTAGACACAAGCTACTAAAATCTATGGGATTCAGCAAAAGCAGTCCTAAGTCCTAAGCAGTCCTTAAATGCCTACATCAAAAAGACAGAAAAGTCACAAATTAACAATCTGATGACATGTCTCAAGGAACTAGAAAAGGAAGAGCAAACCAAATCCAAAGCCAACAGAAGAAAAGAAATAACTAAGGTCAGAGCAGAACTAAATGAAATGGAAAACAAAAACAAAAACAAAACAATAGAAATGATCAATGAAACAAAAAGTTGGTTCTTTGAAAAGATAAGCAAAATTGATAAACCTCTTGCTAGATTAATCAGGAACAGTATAGAAAAGACCCAAATAAGATCAGTCAGAAATGAATAAGGAGATATTACAACTGATATCACAGAAATACAAAATGTCATCTGTGAATACTGGGATTTTTATCTGTTTTTTTCACTACTGTATCTCTGAAGGTTACAACATGTCCAAAGTCATAGAAGGTGCTCAATAAATATTTGTTTAGTTGATAAGTTCTTCCTGTGGAATAGGATCACAACTCACACAACTCTTGCAAAGATATCCTGCCTCACTCCTGGTTGGATTCTCTGTATCACACTGCTGTCCAACTCTGTGGTCCCATACTACATTAATTCTCAGAACAATCCTCTGAAACTAAATGTTATTATTATTCTAATTTTTAATACCTGAGAAAAATAGATTATAAAAATTAAGTATCTTGCATAAAGTTGGACACTTAGTAAATAATAGAACCAGGTTTGCATCCTGGTACAGTGAAGTAGATCCTAAACTATTGACTATTACCCTATCATCTAAGAGGATGACCACACTTTCATGCATTAAAAACAAATTGGTTGCATTGAAACCAGTTAATAACATAATTAAATTTGTCCTGTGAGTCATTATATATAAAGTAGGATTAATGAATTTGATCTTTGTACTATAGACATTGCAGAATCATTGTTTAGTTTTAAGTGATAAGGAAAATGAAGTGGTATGAATGGAGATTTGAATTGGGAAATAAGGAAATCATAATACCCTGAGCTAAGGGTTTAGTAGAGGTAGAGAGGGAGGCACTGTTTCATGAACAAATTTGAGTGACTTGTTAGTTACAGAAGGTGATAAAATAAATTAGCCCAGCTACATAAATGAGTAGCTAGGAAAGTTGGTAGGAAAGTAATTCAAACTATGAGTGGTCTGATGAGCCCACAAAACAGGCAGAATTCAGGGGTGGAGTTTTTGTTAACACTTAACTCTATAGTGAATAGTGAAGTCAGAATATAAAAGCATTAATACATTAGATTTCTGAGTCTAAAACTTCAGTTGAGGAGCCATTTCTCATGATGATAAGAATTAATATGTATCCATGGAAAGAGGTTTCTGAAGCGGGAAGGCACTAAAATTTATTGCTATAAAAGGATGTTAAAGGCTCATGAGGCTTGAGTTTCTATCTGAATCATCCATTTAGAAATGCAACTATTAATAATGGTGGCAAGATTGACTGGGATGGTGAGAAACATTAGGAATGTTGACCTAGAAGATTTCCCATCCACATGGCTTTGCCACTTACACTTAGATGCCATGAAATGTATATGAGTTAGATCAGAGTTATAGACTTATGCCCATTTATCTGACAATATGCTTCGGTTGGTGAGAGCTAATCAAAATATTCCCAAACTATCCTCCAACAAATGAAGTATCATCATTTGATTAAAAAATAGGAAAGAGAAAGAAGGGAAAGCTGACAAAGAAGTGATGTTTGTTAAGACTAGAAGCTGTACAAGGCATATTAGTAATATATAATTTAATGTCATTTCATCCTCAAAAATATCCCAATTCTTTCAATTACTGACTGTTCAACATACATTTATTGAGTAACTACAGGTGTCAGGTGCAATGCTAGGTACTTTGGGTAGGTACTATTATTATTATCATTCTCTTGCAAATGAGGAGTTGGAGGTTCAGAAAGTTTAAGTAAATTTTCCCAAAAAAGTTTGTTCCTAAAAAGTTTGATGTGTCCTAGCTGAAATCACTAGTTGCTTTAAGATAAAATATCAAATAGTTGGGTACTGTGTCATCCAGAGGTTAAAGCACCAATTAAAACTAACTTTAATGTATTTACAGAAATAACAAATGACTTCTTAAGGACAGTCATTGCTAGGAATCCTGGGTAGAGAAAAGAGAAAGGAGAAACCTTCAATCCCCACTTGTCATTAACCAATTGTCAAACTGGAAGACATCGCTAGCCACGACCCTGAAAGTGAAAGCTGGATAAATGACATTATTATACTTTGAGAACAGAGCATCTCACAGTAGTCACGTGCTCAGTAATAAGGTTTATTATAAACACTTTAGACCAAATGAAGAAATCATTCAAGATTTAAAATTATGACTAAATAATGGAAAAACCAAGATAAGCACCAATCATGTTTTCTTCCTCATTGTATTAGATGTTTCAATGATTTACTACCTTTCTCAGATAGTCTTTGCTACAAGGCTTTCCTAGCATGGTTGAGCAACTTTAGTTATCTACTCTTTTGCTTTTGTAAGGAGTTCTTCAAGTTCTTTGCCTTTTAAGTTCCCCAATCTTTGAATGAGTACAATTTTGCATTTGTAGTTCACAGTTATAACCCTTTAAAAGAACCAAAAAAATTAATGAAAATTTTTACTCATACTTTCTTGTTCTGCATTGAGTAAGCAGGCAGATGATTGATGTGAGATAGATGTTGGCTGTTGAAATGTAAAAACATGTACCAACAGGAAATCTGTGAATGTTGCCAGATTTCTGTCTGTTAAATTTCTCTGACAATAAATAACACACATATTCCCAATTTGTTCTGACACTTACAGTGTTTCAAGTTACTTTTCTCAACAAGTTTGTAATCTAGTCTGTTTATACAGTGATTTTTCTACTACCACTTTTATCCATTTCAAGCTCTACTATTAAACTTTAATCATAAATTTACAATTAGGATAAGGAAAACAGAGAGCCATAGTAGGAGGAAGGAGTCGAATATCAGGAATTCAAGGTCTGAATTCCACATTATTATTAATTTGTGACATAACTTTGAGGACTGGAACTTTTGTGATACTTCTTATCCTTTCTAAATGACTCACAAGATATATTCTTTGGAGGTACTAAAGGTACATAACATAGAGATAACATATACATCTTTATATATTTTACCATATAGTTAAATAAATTATATTTATTTATAATTGACTCCCAAAGTTTATTCTTTGGATGTACTAAAGATACATAATTTATAAAATTATAAATTAATTTCAACAATAACTGTTAAGAATAATTATATTTACCTTATGGATAATGAAATTGATCAGAGAGGTTAAGTAAATTTCTGAGACCACACAGCCAGTAGAAGCTTGAGTTGCAATTTCCACTCAAGCATATTTTTCTCCAAATCCTGTTCTCTTACTGTTACATCATTCTGCCTTTTAATGTTAATGTTATAATTTTCATAATATTTAAGTGGACTGATGAGTTATAACGTATAGTGCATAGAATCAGTTTTGTCTCTTCTCCTTAATAGCTTTGTATACCTAGCTTCTCTGAGCATTGATTTTTTCATCTGAAAAATGGAGATAATAGAATTGTTATCTCAATTAATGAAGTAATATTTGAGGTGACTAATACAGTATCTAGTGTTAACTATAGTATGTCTTCTACAAGGCAATATCGTCAGGATAAGGAAGAGTATTGAAAGCAGAAAGTTAGATGATTAGAATTCATGGTAAGACTTTCCAAGTCCGGGCCATAGTAGAGCGGATAAACCTTAGAATTCCATTCTTTATAGTAGAGAAAGGATAACAAAATATTCCATCAGGTCACCAGTTCAGTTCCTGAAATTCCTTGATTCTAGAAAGGGATTCTCTAGACACTTGACACAACTATATATAAGAATAAACAATTGTGAATAAATACAATGAATTAGAGTTTATAGTCCAAAGAGGACTCAAAAGTCATTAAATTAAATGTTTAAAATTAACTTATTGACACTAGCATCTGTGGTAACTGCCTGGAATAGCTAGAAGTCTTTAAAAAACCATATTGCTTAATCCATGTTTATTATATAAATGTGTTCATATTTTCCATCCCTTCCACAAAAGAGCTATAAATATGGGCATAATAGGCACTCAATAAAAACTTGATGAATAAATAGATGAATGAAAGAAGGGATGACTCACATAATACTCTTTCCTCAATATACTTCCTGGGCACTGCCATGCCTCTGTTCACCAAACTCTACCAGGCTACTTGGGCAGTCATACCTACAATATCCAGTAACTGAAGCTCTAGATTGCCTTGTGAGATTTTCAGTGTCATCTATTGGTTTATGTCAACAGTTTACTGAGCAGCAGCCTCTTTGAAAATGATGTCAAATTTTACATGGAAGAAAACAGTAGAAGCTCCACCATTATGGTAAATTAATGGCATTTACCACTCTCTCAGAAACATATGTGCACATTGCCCAATTTAGAAAGAAATGTGTCATGTACAGTAGGATTCCTCCCTTTAACAACTTCAGATGACTAAACTCAAGCAAGATACACCAATTACTTGACATTCTGTCAAGTGTGGTTAGTGTGTCAGGCAGACTGTCAACTCTGAAGACAAGTTGCTATTTGTGCAAACTGTTCATTCTTCATTGGTCAAAAATGAATCGTACATACCACAACAAGTATGAGAATTCTAAGTTATTAAATGTGACAAGGATTTGATTGAAATATCCAAATCTGGGTTTTGTTGCAAGAAAAGCAACACATATGAAGTTCTCCAGACAAGGAACAAGAAAGTAACTGTCTTTCTCTTGTAACTACATTAATTGTACATGAATGAAACAGAAATTTGAATTGGAAGACAGGCAAGAAAAATCTCCATCCAACAGTTAGAATGAATAAAATCTAGTATTCAGTAACACAACAGGGTGACTACAGTTAACAATAATTTATTGTACATTTTAAAATAACAAAAAGAAGTGGAATGCTCCTAACACAAAGAAATAATAAATTCTTGAGGTGATGGACATCCCAATTTCCCTGATTAAATCATCATATATCGTATGCCTGTATCAAAACATCGCATGTACCTCGTAAATACGCACAACTATTTTGTACCCATAATAATTGAAAGTAAAAAATGACAGGATCTGCGCCTACCCCAGCACTGTGGTCAGCACCGGGCTAGGAGGATGCCTGGTCCGGGTCTCTGAAGCGTAGGGAGGGTTAACCAACTATCTCACAGGTTGGCAGCCTTGTTGGTTTGTTCTAGATAATGGAATCCTATCCTACTATGATTCACAGGATGATGTTTGCAAATGCAGCAAAGGAAGCATAAAGACAGCAGTTTGTGAAATTAAAGTGCATTCAGCAGGCCATACGAGAATGGAATTAATCATTCCAGGAGGGTAGCATTTCTGCACGAAGGTGGTGAATGCAGCTAAAAGATGGAGGTGGCTGGTTGCTCTGGGGAGCCCCAAAGCATGTTTGACTGATCTGAGGACTAAAAAAGAAAAAGAAATAAGGGAAACCAATGAGTCTCTGAAAACCAAAATGTCTGAACTTCTCCACTACTGTGACCTCCGAATGTGGCAAGTTTATACGATCCAGGAATTTGATCACCATGATGAGAATCATTCACCTCCCACCACAGAGAACATAAATGAAGCCTGGTCTCTGCTTAGCGACACATGTCATACATTCATCACAGAGCTTCAGGAACAGCCAATGCCAAACCTGAGATGTTTCAACTGCCTCATCCAGATCTCTTAGTTTCTCCTGTGTCAAATTCTCCTATCAAATTGTGAAGAATTTTGTCAATCACCCTGGTTCTTGCACTTCAGAGAGGAGTAGCATCTCTATTAATATAAAACTGCAGTCCCCAACCCCCTGGGCTGCAGACCAGTACCAGTCCATGGCATGTTAGGGACCAGGCCACAGAGTTCTGCTGCCCCTGTCCCCCATTCATGGAAAAATTGTCTTACATGAAACTCTGGAGATGGGGGTGGGAGGAGAAGGGACACAAAGCAGGAGGTGACCGCTGGCAGGGCGAAGAGCCTATTTACAGCCTGAGCTCTGCCTCCCCCTGTCCCCCCACCACAGCCCACAGCCCTCCATTCGTGGTAAAATTGTCTTCCACAAAACCGTTTCCTGGTGCCAATAAGGTTGGGGACCGCTGCTATAAAAGAGCCAGTGTCTACACTTCACCAACTCTCCCAGCGATGACGAAGAACCTACTTAGATACAGACTGTTGTAATGAAATTCCCCTGGAAGACCTAGACAGACTTGTTCACTGTTTAAGAAATACACTTAATGGGGACTTGGCATCAGCAACCATTCCTGAAGAAAGCAAACTTACGGCTAAAATAAAAATCTGAATAGGAGGATCCTCTTCCATCCTTCTTTTCCTGAAGAAACTGAAATGTCCAACTTCTCAAAGTATTGCTATGCAAAACCTGCTGCAATCAAACTATTGTTCTAGGGAGTAGTTTTTCCCTTTACTTAGGATTTCTCTGCACTTTATAGAATATAGTAACACAAACAGTTAAGTGTATTTTATCTTTATATAGTTTGTTTGCAAGTGTATTTTCCTAATAACTTTACAGTATCAATGTGCATGTTTTTTTAAAAACAAAGGGTGATGTAACATTTTGATATCCATAGGGATAAATGTAGAAATTTTTCTAAAAAACTGTGAGGGACTGACAGCTTGGTCAGTGTGTATTGTACCTTATAAACATGAAATCTTATAAGGTTTCAGTTTGACAGAAGGGTGATATATGTAAATTGTGCCATGGACCAAATGGGCACTTTTTACCTCAGCTAAAAATAAGTTACAATAGCAGTTTGATGGTGATTGTATTGTATTCCTTTAATCAAAAAAGATCACTTAATATTTTAAATATCTTTAGCCCAATACCACGACATATTGAGCATTTTTAAACAACTCGACCATACTGTCCTTCATATGTGAAGTTGACACTACTGATTTGTAAATGTGAACTGTTGCGTCAAAGTGTTTCATTTTTACTTATTTATTTTCTTGTTTTATCAAAAGGTGATTGAATCCTAACCTTTGTGACCTGCAAAATTTAAGATGTGTATATACTGTTCTTTATATTGTTCTAGAAAAGAGGTTGACATTAGAGTGATCTTGCTCGCTTACATCAGAGAAATAAACAACTTTCAATGGAATCCTCTCCGTTTTAGTGCTTTTTCCCTAAAAATAGACATTAAACTCTGTTGTAAGGTATTGTTTGCAGCTCTTTAGAATACCTAGACATATTTTTATTTATGAATATTTATACAAAAAAATGAATTCTGTCAAGGTGACTGCTCTACATCACCTGAAAATGGCATTATTTAATTAAAGAACAAATAGCATTTTTTGGTAGTGCCTGTCCATACCTTTTGTCAGTGTTTGCCTTGTAATCTGTTTTTCTGAATTCACTTTGGGGTGATGGTTTTGTCCAAGGTTTCAGATGGGGAGGACTTCAAACAAACTTGTTTGGTGGTTTTGAATTAATCATGTGTTTAATAAATACTTGGTTTTGCATTCAAAAAATATTTAAAAAATTTTTCAGAGAGTGATCTTTTGATAAGCAAAGATAAAAAAAAGTAAAATAGAACCTAAAAATAAAGGGCTTACTCATTAACTGATACAAAACACAAAGAACTCTGAGTCTTCACAGCCCAAAATATTTAAACAAAATTGTAGAATAGAGAAGCCAGAAAAAATCAAAAACTGTTCAGTAATTCCCCAATGCTCATAGAGAGAGAGTCTCAGTACTGAAAATTGTATTTTAAAAGATGGTAAGTGGCTGCTTGGCAAGGCCTCCTCAAAACCCTTTTTTCAAATCACTAGATGTAGTCTTTCATTCTCAAGTAGGGTGTTAAGAAACAGCACGGTTAAGTCAGTAAAAAGCACCTCATACCATGGACCTTATCAGTGTAACGATTGATAACTCTTCAAAAACTCTTATTTCAGAGCATCATATTATTCTGTAGGTCATTTAACTTAACTTGCCTCAATTCCAGAGAGCTAGGGAGTCTATCTTTTAAGAAGAGCAGAAATTATTACGAGCATATCACGAGCCAACACTATACGTCTAGTGTAACATGACTTGTTCTGATTATATGCTGTTTTAAGTACAGTAGAGATAGGTTAATCTGTAGGCAGTACAAGTGCATATGGTGTGATTGTGTTTTATTCGTTGAATAGGTATTGACTGAGCGCCTATCGTATGTTATGTACAATGTTCTGTGTTAGGTTTGGGTGGTTAAGTCCCATCCTTACAGTCTAGTACAAAAACATAGGGTTTACCTATACCAAATCTACTCTCCTGATCACATCTGCAAAAATGATCTGCTTTTGTTCAGATATCAAAACTTTAAAGGAAGATGACCGGTTTAGAGATAAATTCTGAATATTCTAAACTAATCAGATAAGTTGAGTCAGCTGATTGCTATCTGACCAGGTGACTGATTGAGGATGACATGGGACCCAATTCTGACAAATAACATGAGATGTTAACTCAGCATGGGGTTTATGAGAAAATTTTTCTTGCCAAGAAAGTGACATCCCCTTTTCTCTTGCTGCATAGTGTCATGTATGTATGTGATACCTACTGTGTCCATCTTCTTGCAATAATGACGTGAGTGGGACCAAGGACAAGTTAACACACTAAGGATGGCACAGCAGAAAGATAAACTGGGTTGTGACAACATCATAAGCTGTTGTAAAGAACTTCTTGTTATGTGAGATAATTAATTTTTCATATCATTTTAAACGAGTTGAATGACGGCTTTTGGTTAGTTGCAGCCCAAAGCATCTTCGAGTGAAGGAAAACCATGAAGGAAACAAATGTATGCAATATATTAATAACCATATTGGAGGTGTGTACAAGGGCTGCAGTCAAAGGCATCTTCAAAGAGGATAAAAGCTTGAGTTAAGTCCTAAAGGATTCTATGTAGACAAGGGAACAACTGCATTTCAAGAAGTTGGGATACGCCACCTGCAGTCATCAGGGCATGAAAGACATCTGAAAATTTGAGTAACTAATTGAGAATAGAAAAAGACTATATTTGGGTATAGAAAGCCTTATAGATGGGGTGGGAGATAGACAGAGTGGAGATCACGAATTTCAATTGCCAAGTCATGTTAAGAAAGAATAGATTTTATCTCATAGTTTAATAATTCTAAACCCTGCCATGAGGAAAGATGGGCACTTGAATTAAGGAATTATGCTAACCAGCTGGAGGGTACCCAGGAACTAGAGCCTACTTTATGAGTTAGGAATCAAATCATATTACATAATGATTATTCTGAGAGCAGTGTGCAGGATGGATGGGCTGGGGAAAGCTAAGAATGGAAGTGAAGGAAAACAATTTGGAAGCTGTTGCCGTAGTCCAAGTAGGTGATGCTGAAGGCTTCAGTAAGATGCTAGTTGTGAAAACAGAAAAGAAGGGACAAATTCAAGACATATTTATGAGAAACATATTTATGAGACATATTTATGAGAAACAATTATCAGGAATTAAGGAATGACGGAATAAGGAAGATTATTATGTTAGAATAATACCTCCTAGATTTTCTGTGTTGAGTATCTTAGTAGTGGCTGTAAACCAGGACATTGTGTACAAAATAGAAGGTTAAAGAGGTAGGTGAAGGATTGAAAGGGTAAAAAAGGTAGGAGTATTGAATTTGATTTTGAATCTCTTGAGCTAAGATGCCAGTTATACACTATAGCTACATAAATATCTTAATAATGAGCCCCTACTCCCTGCCAAATGGTGATAAAATGACCCATTGGTAAACCACTTGGAATTATTTATAGAATTTTTGGACAAAAGCCAAAGACATTTTTAGAAGATGTCTATCAAAATGATGATTTTTTAAAAGTGATGATGATTTTTTTTTTCACTTTTTTTTTCGTTCTTTTATTCAACAGGCTGGTTGCAAAAGTGATGATGATTAATTGAGTATATAGTCATCTTTTTTGTCTGTTAAGACCCATTTTTGTGTTTGAAAAGAAATCTAATTCATATATGTAAAGGTAGGTATTGGCTTTTCTTTCATACCCTCTTTCTCTACACACCATGTCCAAATGTCTTGAATCATCTATATTGTTTCACCCATATGGCCGAAATTGCTATGGGTTTACCAAATCAATTGCGTTTTGCTTTTTTTGGTGTGTATGTATATACACGTGCACCTGGAACACTTATCTACATTCTCTTGAAGGTAGATGGGGCTTCAAATTATGGCCTATAGAATAAAGGCAAAAGTGGTGGTGTGTGCTACTAGCACCTAAAAATACCTCCAACATGGTATTATGATTCTCTCACTTTCTTTCTTCATCTGGATCCATGTTCAGGGAATCCCGGTGAGAATTCCAAACTTAGGGGGTGCTATGGTTTGAAAGTAATCCCTTTAAAAATTCATGTGTTGGAAACTTAGTCCTCAATGCAACAGTGTTGGGATGTGGGGCCTCACGGAAGATCTTTAGGACCCATCCACTCAGACATGGATTCATGCCATTATTAAGAAGGGTTGTAGGAGTGGGTTTGCTCTCTCTCACTCTTCTGCCATGTGAGGAACAGTGGTCCTCCTCTCTTAAAGATGTAGTGTTCAAGGTGCAATTTTGGAAGCAGAGACTGGACCCTTACCAGACACCCAACCTGCCAGTGCCTTGATCTTGGACTTCCCAGCCTCCACATCTAAGAGAGATATTTATCTGTCTGTTGTTTATAAATTACCTATTCTTGGATATTCTGGGTTTTTTTTGCAGCACAAATGTACTAAGACAGGGGATTACTGAGCCATAAGATGGAAGGATCCTGGGTAAGTGGCATCAATGTGCTGATGACTTCCAATTCTCTGTCACCAACCCAGATCTTCCCCCTGCCCAACAGGCTTCCGAACCCAGCCTCTTACTGGGCATTTTTAGTTAGAAGGGAACAAAGGACTGTTTTGCTTACATTTTATTATTGCCAAGTTCTGATTTAGACTGTAAGAATTTATTTTCTAACTCATTTAACTTGAAGAAATGGGCAGATTTAATTGTATTAGAATATTGCTAGTTATTTAATTAAATAGTGTTTTTAAGAAAACTAGAAAAGCCTTGGTTTTATAAAATATGTACTGAAAAGTAAGTATAAATTGAGTCTACTAAGTAAATTATTTAGTGACTCTTCTCTTGTCCCTCATGGTTCAGTAGTAAAACTAGGACAGCAAATTTAGTGTTTTAAATATGAATCAGGTACTATAAAGGAAAGGTTCTGGAAACATCTACTGTCCACTTCAAAACTCCTTCAAAGATGCAATTTTATTACAGCCTATTAATTAGCATTTATAACTGATAGCACCATGCATCACACAAACAACTAATGACAATATTTTTGAGATATTAGATATAAAGATCTCTATTTGGGATATCATTATTTGTTTTGGTTTTGCTTTCAAACTAAAAAAAAAAAAGCCACTGTTTCAGTACTTGCATGAATTTCTACTTATTGATAGAAAACACATTTTTGAATTCTTGAAATTACATTTTTTCTGTAAGTAGATGTTGAATCAGAAAGAGACCTGAATGGGGCATGAGATGTCATGAAAAAAACTTTCAATCTCAATTCTTCAACCAGCTAGATGATTTGCACAGGATAAATCATTTAACTTGTTGAAATGCCTTTCTGGGATAACAGATAATCCCTAAAGTCCCATTTGACTTAAAAATCCTGTAACTCTATGAATATCTGTTAGTGTATTCATTTTGGATGGAAAATTCAATTATTTATAGAAAAGAATAATTTCTAAACAGAATGCCTTTTTGTTGGCCACATATTTTGTAGGATAGAGCAAATCTAGTTTGATTGAGAAACAATGAATAATTAAGCACTATAATGCTGTTTTTCAAGGCCTTAACCCAAATCCCTCGCATAAACTATGACGGTAGGGGACTAACACTGTTATAGGAAAATCAGATTACTATCTAAGGAAGCAGTGATGTGATTGCATGTGGCTATTACGATGAAAAATAGCTGGAAAGTGGATTAGGAAGTTCAATTCCCAAAGGCTAGACTAGGTCTGAGCTTCAAATTTGAGGCATGTGTATCCAAAATGTTCATTTTCATAATTTTTCAGTTTTTTTTTTTTACAAAATAGAAGAATTTGAAAGAAAAATAATTTAAATAAAAGACACATTTCAGGTGAAGCTCTGTTTTTGCATTTTGCATTGATTTGTGGGAAAACTTTGATACTATTTTTATATATATGTAACAGCAGTAAAAAAACTTAAATGACATTAAAAATTTATTTCAAAAATTGTATGGTGCCTCAAAAAATCTTTTTATTAGAGGAACTGCATAAAATCTCTATCACATAAAATAGAAATAAAGCAGACAAAAACAACTGTTCCTGTATTATACCTTAATTAGAAAACTGGGCTAATGGATTTTACAGATTATTATGTAGAACGGAAACATTTTTACACTATCTGTCCCCTTTTCTTCAGGTTGCTTAGGGTAGAGAACAATTATTGTTAGGTTAAGGGAATTGCTCAATGTAAGGATTCTCCCCCAGGTACACTTTTCTGAAAACAAAAGGGTGAAAGATGATTACAGCTGATCAATATTAAATGACAAGGCCGCTGCAGTGGTTCATGCCTGTAATCCTAGCACTTTGGGAAGCCGAGGCGGGAGGATGGCTTGAGGCCAAGAGTTCAAGACCAGTCCCAGCAAGATCCTGTCTGCACAAAACAGAAAAATTAGCTGGGTGTGGTGGTGCTCGCCTGTAGACTCAGCTAATCAGGAGGATGGGGCAGGAAGATCACTTGAACCCAGGAGTTTGAGGTTGCAGTGAGCTATTATGACATCACTGCACTTTGGCCCGGGAGACAGAGGGAGACCCTGTCTCAAAAATATATATATATATAAAAATATATATATAATAAATAAATAAACAAAAAATAAAATAAATGACAGTGAGACATGTTTTTCTCTTGCAGAAAAGGAAAAAATAATTCATTGTTTATTACATTGTTAAGGTAAAAAGGTGAATTACTAGCAGTATAATGATTCTCGAAGGTTAAGAGCTGAGGCTTTAAAAGCCTCCTATTGATTCTGCATCATGTGGGCTCTGTTACACTGCGCTAGCTCTCTGAAGTTCAGCCCTTTACTCTTGCTTCAGGGAGTGTTCCAGACATCAAAGCAGAAAGAGAGAGCATTTACCTCCTTTGTGCATTCATTTGTAAGCCTTTTTCAGTATTTAAAACTGACAGAATGAGAGCACATAGGTTTTTTTTTATTCACTTGATGTCCGGCCTTGCTTCTCTGCTTTTATTTGGAATAAGTCATAGGCAAAACTGTAAAATGGACAGAATTCGTTCAGGTCCCTCCTTCTACTCTGTCCCTGCCACATAGCCAGTGGGTTCTTTCCTGCTGCCTGGAAGCTGAGATGTTAGCCCTTGGGCTTCTTTAAGGCAAGGACCATTCATTGTTTTATCCTTAATAGTTCAAGTGTGTAGCATCTCAATATTAATCACATAAATGAAAAAAGGATAAATTAATTCATCATAGGCATTATGTTCTAAAAATATATTTTTTCATATGAAAAGAATGGCTGGAAGGGAACAATACTTAAGCTCAAGGAATGACTTGTAAATGAGAGAATTTCAGACATCAGGGGAGACATATTTTGGAGAGGGGGCGAGAGGTGTATATGTAACTTCAAATCACATGACGCAAAATTTCCACATTGTTTTGCTTTATTTACAGTAGTTCCTGATTTGAGAAATCGCTCCAAAATTCTAGATAAGAAAAAATTTAGGGAATATCGTCAAAAAAAAATGAATGGGCGGATTCTGCATCATCTCAATTTTATGGGAGGCATATTAAAGCTCACAGGATATGTGAAGACACCTTGTAGTGCCAGAGACAACATTGACTTTATTCATTTCATGGGTTTCCCAGTGGTCCACCAGACACTGCTGTGTCTACTCGTTCTTTGGCCCTAATTCCTGACTTGGTTGGTTCCTGACTGCTGCTCGTATTCTCCTCCTCTCAAGTTTTTAT
>VBSM01002616.1:41424534-41489721 GCA_008086735.1 Cheirogaleus medius
AAAAAAAAAAAAAAAAAAAAAACCTACCTAGTAGGTACAATGAACACTGTGTGATAGGTACACTTACAGCCCTGAGTAAAGTATTATAAAAGCTACCCATGTACAAAAACATTTGTGCCCCCTTAATATTTTAAAATTTTAAAAAATCAGAGAAAATAAATACTTCAGAAAGACTTTAAAAAATATAAACTAGGAATTGCAGCAACTCATAGGCATGGAAATATAAAGTATTATCCTATAAATCTGTTCCTTATAGTTGCTATCACCAGGCAGCAAAGAGCAGAAATCTCCCAAGAAAAAACTGTCCAGGTCAAGTGAATAATAAGGTGTATGAGTAGCATGTTGAATGAGCATAACATATCCATGTAAAACACAGCTCTCCTTTACATAAATTTGTATATGATAATGTTCCATAGTGTCAGTGATTTCTGCCAAGTGATTTATCTTCCAGTACATTTTTTAACAAAAAAGATAGATTTAATTTTGCCATTAGGTCATGGACACTTGTAATTATTAGAATTTTGTGCTATGGAACTGAAATTGAATCTACGAGGTTAGTAATAAAAAAAAGTAGGAAAAACAGCATGCGAAGAACATCATGTTCAATAAGATCCAGAGTAGGTCATGATGGTAATTTTGGTATCTTTTAAATATGTCTTATTTCTCTACTAATAATATTCCAGATTTATGCTTTGGGAAAAGTTCAGTGCTCTAGGAATTTCCAAGAGAAAGAGTATAAATTAGCTTTCAGATTCCATTGTGTATAACTAATATTGCCCAGAAAGTACTTTCAAAGCACATGTTCTTTCAAAATATTCAGTTTTATAACTAGATCTTACATTGAAGTCTCCAAGGAGTAGATATACAAATTGCTTGTGATTTAAAGCTACACAAAAAGGCATCATTAATATTTAAAATTCTGGTTAGATTTAACCTGATGTTTAACAGTAGCAATGTTCCAAAAGAAAGATTTCATAAATGATGACAAATTATTCTCTTAAATGACAATAACTTTCACAAAGGCTTGAAATTGGTTTAATTTTAACTCACAGTTTGTATCAGTTACAAAGTAAAGAAGTCTTCTTCTTTTTCTAAGCTGTTCTACAGAGAAGTTGACAATTTAAAAAACATCCTAACCTGTTTTAATCTTACCAGTAAAGACGATGAGCAACCTGGATGCTTTGCAACGAGCGGTGTAGGAGGAGTTGCACTAAAGGACTTTCAAGGTTCCATTCAAACTTGACAGCCTGAAGTAAGAGATATAATTATTTTTTTATTCTCAGTATGAAAATTATATCAGAATACAGAGGGACTCAAAAGGCTTGAGAAAGTCCAGGGAAAACACCGTGCACATTTTAACAAAATGCTAATAGCAATATATCAATGGCTTTATTAGTTGGTATGTAATCAATAACATAGAACACATACATTACATAATTTGGATTTGTGTAGTCCTTGCTTCCTGTCCCTGTTTATGCTTTAGAGTCACAAGATAATAAATAAGGGCAGATAGTGTGTGGAGTTCAACCACAGCCTGAAGGGGAATCCTGGCACAAAAAGTAATGTCATGAACAATGTCCTTGGATTATAAAAAGTGGTATTATTAGGCAATAGATATTTCTTCCCATTTGGAGATGAAATCAATGCACACCCAAAGCCTTTATAGAAACCACCAGCGGGTGTATCAGTATTAACCTGCAGACCTTGAATCTTTGCTTAAAGTTTCAAAGCTGACTGTTACCACCATACCCAAATCCTTTCCCTAATCTCCACTGCGACCAAGCCTCTTAGGTTTTCTAGGATACCTAATTTGGTAGAAAACACAGAGAGTAATGGCATCCCTTAATATCCTTAGGGACCTAATTCAGACCTCCACCTTCCCTCCGTAGGGACTTTCCTGGCAGCAGTCTGGATCTGGGTGGCCATCATCATCCTAGGAATCTGAATATGTGAGAATGAAAACCAAGCTCTCCTCATAACAATGTTCATCCTTCTTGACAGGCAAAGCTTTTATCCTCAGTTGTTCAATAAACCATTTAAATTTCTCTCTCTCTCTGTCTCTGTCTCTCTCTCTCTCACAAACCCACACACATACACACACAGTTTGAGAGTTTAAGCCAGTCTTTATACCACAGTACAGACAGCAGAAAAAAAGTGGGCACACTACACAGTCAAACACATACCTGAAGACACACCTCAGTATGCTAACCATCCTCAAGGATGGGGAAGTTTATAAATTCCTAAGGTGTGAGTATGCTGAAGATGATGTCAGCAAATTTGCACCAACTCCTGATGCTGTCTGAAAGTAGGAAGACCATAATGTGCGTTGTCCTAAGCTGCAGGCATGGCTTTCTTTCACTTACTTTCTAATGCAGGGCTGACTAGGTCATGGGTTTTATTTATGCCCTAATAGTGAGCACATCATACAGGCATATGAGCAGGAGGTGCGTTTCAGAATTTGCTTCTATGATTGTCTTTTTAGATGTCTGCCCCATTATTTCATCTTGATCCTGATAACTATTAATATTTGGTGCTCTGGAATTGCTTCCCTTGCTTCCAAACTTCCTCCTTTACTCTGTCCACTGGAGCAAACTTCCCCCCAAATCCTGCCTCACCATATAGAAGGTAGGCAACTTTTCTGGTGCATACCACATTATTATGAACTGGTTTGCAGTAACTTCTTGGTTTGTGCCTTATGTGAGTCGTAGTTATGAACCATATCTTCTGGTTTTGTTAAGTTCTTAAAGTCCTTTCTCAGTGCTTTAATATAGCCTATATAATTCTAACATGAGAATATGTAACAAAACAACATGATTCCAGAAAATAATCAACAGGGTTAGGAATCTTTGTGTTGGAAAGTTTAAATTCAGGCTGAAGCATAGAAGGCTAAGGGCAAAATTTACAATGAATGTTTTGAAATTCTGCCCAGTTTTTATTTATTTTCCAGTCACATTATACATTTCTTTTCACTACAAAACATTTTCCAATCTTCATTTTTAATTAGAACATAGTTGAAGCTTCACCTAATTTCACTTTTTGTGTATTTGCTCTGTTAGAGTCTGTGTGCACCTCATCTTATGAATTTGGATTTGCAGGAATATGGCTCTCAGTGGTATTCCTGATGCCAAGTGTACTGACTCAGATTGAGGTTTTTCAAATGAATTTAAGCTCCATAAACTTTTGTAAATACTTACTCTTTTGAGGTGGGCTAGAGATACTGTGTTGCCCATACCCATGAGTCATGAGATGAGTAGTGATCCTACAAGTCAGATTACTCATTGTTTTCACTACACTGACAAGTCTAGGGAAATCCTACTATAAGGATTGGTAGATGGACTGGATTGTACGCTATGGTACCGCTGTTACCAAACTATTTCTCTCCACTTAGGATGACTTTAGAGAAACACATATCCGTGTACATAGTACTATTGCACTGAAGTTTATTAATAGAGAGAGGCTTCTCCCAACAATCTTAGAGTCTCCTGTACTGTCCAAAACCTGAGGCACCTGACATGTAAAATAGCTTGTAACTACAATTTGACCTTTCGGATAAGAAAACAGCTGAATTAAAACAAAACAAAACATAAAAACCACGATTTTAGACCTGAAGAACTAAGCATATTCAGCCTTTTATAGGGTCATTATCTTTCATCGTATTCAGACTAAATCAGTCTTTGCTCATCTTTGTAGATAACTTTATGTTATTTTCTAAAATTACTCCAACATTGTGATATTTGATTTCCCTAAAATGTACTATTCAGTGGCAAAATTTGGGTATTAGAAATTACTTTTGTAAAATTTATAATCAATATTATAATCCTTTAAGGGAAAGACAAGAAACTCATAAATCATGAAGACCTACCTAGCACATGATTATTTTCTATATAGCATTTATTTGATTAATTTGTATTGCTTTATATATATGGATGAAAAGATTTCATCACAAGCATTCTATTTTTTCCATGTTCTGATTAACAAGTGAAATCATTTTTTAAAAATTTTCCTTTTAGGCATACCTTTTTGTAACGGTATATACCCTTTTGTAACGGTATCAGTTTTGGCTGGAGAATGTCTTCATTGCCCATGTTGACATATGTGCTATAATTTAGCCCTCTGGCTGGTCAAATTTCACTATCAGTTTTATGTAGTTTATTGTTTGATTCGTTGGGAACTTTTTAGAGAATCATTAGCTAAAATCCTGCTTTCCTTGGCAACTGTGTGTTCTTACCTGAACCAGCTGTGGGAGGTATTCCAGTAGTTCATCATTTGAGAGTCTGTCTAGCTGTTCAACTGCCACTGCACGAATTTCTTGGTCTGGAAAACTGATACACAGTAAATATGTCCATTAGGCTGTTAATGATGAGCAATTATGCATGAGGCATGTCAGGGAGAGCAGAGGATGACTTTTACCCCCAGCACATAAGGTAAAATAATAATCCCACAGTCAATTAAGATAATCATTAGCACCAAATAATTTTTCTGCATTCTATACTTTCATATGGACTTCAGGAGAAAGCCCTTTCAACTAGACTTTGGAAACATGATTTGAGTCAGAGCCCTGCCAGCTTTCTTACTTATAAAATGTGGATTGTCAGTTATATAAAATCGTATCCAAAATAATTTGAAAATCTTTGCTTCTTATTTAGCCATGCATTTGTTAAATAAGTGATTACCAGCTGGATATCTGACAGTTTATATCATTAAAAATGGGATCTAATATTTTTAAACTAGTGTTGGACAGCTCCTAACAAAAACCAAAAAACTAAAGTTCAGAAACCTAAATAAAGACACAGAAATAATTTAATAAGGCTAAATCTTACTAGACTGTGAAGTTCTTGAGGGTAATTGTGGCTCATTTTTGGACCGTGTATGCCTGTTGTAAGATTTAGCATTTCTTAGGCAATTAAATATTTGTTATCAAAATAAATTTGTGACTGTATTTAGCATTTGAAACCCTATTCCCAAGACAATTTGTTCTCAAATGGTCTCCTCAGATAGTCATCATCTTGCTCCATCAGAAGAATTAGATTCAATTATCTCAAAGTCTCTGGGAAGTGCCTGAAGATAACTTTGGCAGCATACTGCTTTTACATGATCTTGACATACTGCTCTGACATGATTAGATATAGCTAGGGTTTTGGTAAGAACTATTAATTTTAAATAAACAAGTTTTTAGAAAAAATTAACAAACATAGTTTAATACTTGAAGGAACTGGTTGTAGTAACTCATTTTGCAAACAAAAAAATGAATAAACAAATCAACAAAGCCCCAAATTCCTTTTGTAAGGAATTAACTGAATGCTTTTCAACCAGTCAGGTAAGGTCTCTGAAGATTGGCTCCTAGGAGTGTGGAGGTCAGAAAGCTCTAAGGTCTTTAATGTCCAGTCTTTTTTCAGCATATCAGGCTACTGAAGGGTGAAAGGAATACTATGCCACTACAGAGTCAAGTAAAAAATGATATTACTCAACTCAACTCTTCTCGATAGCAGCTTGAAATGGAATGCTAAGCAGGTTACATATTTGTTTTTGTCATTTAAACCAAGTATTTTAATTGCAAGAAGAATTCCACTTCCAAGTTTAGTCACTCGAAACTTTTACTTCTGACTTGTAAGTACATTTGCAATATTTTTCTCCCTTTGAACATTCTCGCAATGAGACTAGTGAGAACTTCAGTCCAGACACATCTCATGAAGTATTGCTAAGGTCAGAAGGTCACAGCATAACATCATGCACAGATGGAGAACAGAAAGGGGACAGTAAAAATGCAAAGCTAGAAGCAGATCAGCTCGTTTTAGCACATGAAGACTTTAGATTCTCCTAACTAGATGTGACTCACTCTAATTAATTTATTGCTCTCAACTACTAAACCATGTGTCTGAAGCTTATAGACATCAAGGTCAGTTTGAGGACAGTTTGAAGTCTTAGAGGGAATAGTTACTTGGTACATTTTGTTGCCTAAGTGATGACTGGTTAAGTCAGATACTAGTCACCCATGCTTTCTTGTGTGTCTATTTTACCTTATTGATATGAATGACAGAAAGAAAGAAAAACAGAAAACAAACACAACAACAAAACAAAACTCTTTGGTGAACACTTGCTCTCGAATTATGTATTTGTTTCCACTGAGACATAAAGTCCACAAAATCAGAAAATTTTGTTCATGGACGTGTCCTCAGTGCCTCAGGATTTGTGGGCTCTCTTCATATATTTGTTTGAAGACTGTCTAAATTAAATTCATTGTCATTCCTCCTAAATCATCTTTACTACCACATTTCCCTTTTGTAGTTTGTGTGATCATCTTATTCCAATCATGTAGACCTAAAATTTTAAAGGTGACATTCTGTCCCTCTTTTGCACCTTCATTACTTTTTTTCACCTCTCCCATCTGGTGAAACTCTATGCATCTTTGAAGTCCAAGCTCACGCATCAATTTACCCGTGAAGCTATTCCAGCCACTTTTTAGTCCCCTGTAGAGTTAATCACTCTCTTCTCTATGAGATTCTATATTATGTACAGGGTTGAAGGTAGGCTCATTAACTTATGAATCTCTAGTCCAATCACAGCTGAATAAAACTTTGTGGAAGTCCTAGTAGTCTCTTATCTTTACATCTAATCAGTTGCCAAGTTCTATTGCCTTTTCTATGTTAATGGCTCTAGCATTTGTGCTTGCTTAAAATTTCTTCTGCAACTCTCTAGACCATAATTATTTACCTCATGCTAGTACTAACATTTTCTATAGTAATACCTTATAAAACTCCCTAAATTATTTATAAGTTCATTTCTCATAAAACATTAAATGGTTTTCTATTTCCAGTGGACCTCTCTTAAGCCCACAGTACTAGTCTAGATATTGAAGGCTAAGTAAATACTCTAGATTTTTTTCCTGCCGCAATATTGAATACACCAGTCCAGCTCATTGATGTATTATTTTTGCTCTGAAAATGCCATGTGCCTTTTCATCTTTGTGAACACTCTAATCTCTGCTGAAACACCCTCCCTTAATTCTGAAAGGTCTAGTCCTCCTTCAAAATGTGGACCAAGTCCCCTTGAAGGTGACTATCCAAGTCCTTAGTATTCACTTCTCTGAACTCCAGATATTGACTGGTTGACTCCCACTGGGCACTTAGGATACAATGGTGTTTGTTATAATTTATCTTTTTATATATGTGTCTTTATTCCTCAGTCTATGGATAAATCAACTGAGGACAAGGATTGTTCTATCTTCTTTTTTTTTATTTCTAGGATTTAGCACCCTTTTCTATATATGGTGGGTGATAAATAAAAATGGATTGATCATGATGATAATAATGACAGAAATCATACTATAGAGTCAATTTTATTTCTTCCTGTGTTCTGAGAGAGTTTACATTGGTTACAAGAGGTTTAATTTTACAAATACCACTCATATAAATTCAAGATTGTTTTCTCCTCAGCCAAAAGGGTGAGAGAAAAAACAAACCTGAAGGTAATGGAAAAGAAGGATTCTCAGGCGTAGCTCAGAGATATTGTGAGTTTGGATCCACACCACAGCAATAAAGTGAATATCACAATAAAGCAAATCACACAAATGTTTTGGTTTCCCAGTGTATATAAAAATTATGTTTCCACTATACCATAGTCTATTAAGTGTGCAATAAAATTATGTCTAAAAAACAATTAATAATATAAATCTTAATTTAAAATATTGCTTAAAAAAAGGTAAAGAATATATGAGCCTTAAGGAAGTCATAGTCTTTTTGCTAGCTGAGAGTCTTGCTTTGATGTTGATGGCTGATGACTGATCAGGGTGGTGGCTGCTGAAGATTGGGGTGGCTGTGGCAATTTCCTAAGACAATGATGAAGTTTGCTGCATATATTGACTCTTTCTTTCATGAAAGATTTCTCTGTACCATGGGATGCTGTTTGGTAACATTTTATCTATAGCAGAACTTCTTTAAAAATTGGAGTCAATCCTCTCAAACCCAGTTGCTGTTTTACAAACTAAGTTTATGTATAAGTATTCTATATCCTTTGTTGTCATTTTTCAACAACACTCAGCATCTTCACCAGGAGTAGATTCCATCTCAGGAAACCACTTTCTTTGCTCATCCACAGAAGCAACTCCTCATCTGTTCAAGTTTTATCATGAGATTGCAGCAATTTAGTCACATCTTCAGGCTCTACTTCTAATTCTAGTTTTCTTGCAATTTCCGTCACATCTGCAGTTCCTTTCTCCACTGAAGTCTTGAACCTTTCAAAGTAGTTGATGAGGGTTGGAATCCACCTCTTTCAAACTCTTGTTAATGTTGATATTTTGACCTCTGCCCATGGATTACAAATGTTCTTAATGCCATCTGGAATGATGAAGCTTTCCAGAAGGTTTACAATTTACTTTGCCCATACCCATCAGAAGAATCAATATCTATGGCAACTATAGCCTTATGAAATGTATTTTCTTAAGTAATAAGACTTTAAAGTCAAAATTACTCCTTGATCCTTGGGCTGTGTTAGCAGGCATGAAAACAACATGCATCTCCTTGTACGTTTCCATCAGAGCTCTTGGGTGACTAGGTGCATTGTCAATAAGCAGTAATATTTTAAAAGAAATCTTTTTTTTCCTTAGCAGTAAGTCTCAACATTAGGCTTAATATATTCAGCAAACCATTCTGTAAAAAGATGTGCTGTCATCCAGGCTTTCTTGTTCCATTTATACAGAGAGCACAGGCAGAGTATATTTAGCAAAATTCTGAAGGGCCCTAGGATGTTCAGAAAGGTAAATGAGTATTGGGTTCAACTTCAAGTCACTAGGTGCATTAGTCCCTAACAAGAGGGTCAGCCTGTCCTTTGAAACTTTGAAGCCAGGCATTGACTTATCTTCTTTAGCCATGAAAGTCCTAGATAGCATCTTCTTCCAATAGAAAGCAGTTTGGGCAACATTGAAAATCTGGTGTTTAGTGTATACACTTTCATCAGTGATCTTAGTTAGATCTTCTGGATAACTTGCTGCAACTTCCACAGCAACACTTCCTGCTTCACTCTGGACTTCTATGTTATGGAGATGACTTCTTTCCTTAAACTTCATGAAGCAACCTCTGCTAGCTTCCAGCTTTTCTTCTGCAGCTTCCTGACCTCTCTCAGCTCTTTCATAGAATTGAAGAGAATTAGGGCCTTGCTCTCTGAATTAGCTTTTGACTTAAGGAAACGTTGTGGCTGACTGTTCTTCCATCTAGACCACTCCAGCTTTCTTCATATCAACAATAAGCCTGTATTGCTTTCTTATCATTAGTGTGTTCACTGGAGTAGCACTTCTAATTTCATTCAAGAACTTTTCCTTTGCATTCACAACTTGGCTAACCGTGTGGTGCAAGAGGTCTAGCTTTTGGCCTATCTCAGCTTTTGACATGCCTTCCTTAATAAGTTTAATCATTTGTGGCTTTTGGTTTAAAGTAAGAGATGTGCAACTCTTCCTTTTGCTTGAACATTTAGAAGCCATTATAGGGCTACTAACTGGCCTATTTTTAATATTGTTGTGTCTCAGGGAATGGAGAGGCCCAAAGAGAGGGAGAGAGATGGGGAGCAGCTGGTTGGTGGAGCAATCAGAACACACACGATGTTTATTGATTAAGTTTGCCATCTATTTGGTTCAGCGTGCCCCAAAACAATTACAATAGTAACATCAAAAATCACGATCATCATAACAGATATAATAATGAAAAATTTGACATATTGCGAGCATTACCAAAATGTGACATAAAGATATGAATTGAGCACATGCTGTTGGAAAAATCATGCCAATAGACTTGCAAGCAGGATAGCCACAAACTTTCAATTTGTAAGAAATGCAAGATCTGAGAATTGCAATAAGGCAATGTTCAATATGTATTTTTTTTTCAGAATCAGGGGAACAAAAATCAGTAATACAGTACCTATATGATATAGTACAAAAGGAAAATTATATATTTGTATCAATATATTTACATGCTGGGAAGAATGTTTTTGTACCTTAATGGAAAGGGATTTTTCCTTTTACTCATTACTGTTGCTTGAAGTTCAGGAAGAAATTAAAGGAGAAGTTGCTATGAAACTAACCACAAGACATCCTGAGATGTGACTAAGGCCTACCTTGACATTAAAGCATATCCAAATATAACTTGCATTTGACTATTTTAGGGAGGGTTAGCCACATTAAAAAGGATGCCGGCAGTATTACTGAAGTTGCTGGGACATGGGCTCTTTCATACACTGCTGGCAATATATGGCAAAATGCATTAAAGCAAAAGAAAAAAAAAACCCTTTAAAGTGTGCTTATTCCTTGATCTAGTAATATAACATTTGGGAAATTATTTTAAGGATGTAGTAAAAAGTGGTAAAAGAATATTTAATGATATGAAGATATTATAAAACATTTATGCAGTATAATACCATTTTTAAAAGAAATATCTGCATATTTCTCAATATGCTTAACAAAACAATGAGAAAGATCAAAATATTAATACCAAATATCTGAATGGAAGTTTCATAGGTGGCTTTAATTTTATTTCTTAAGCTTAGTTTTAAAATTTTTCAAATTTTCTGTATGAAAGTTTTATTAATTACTAAAAAATTAATAAATACTTTTTAAAAGTAAGGTTCATACAACTGATTAATAAGTATATAGGAATAATTGCAGATTCATTTCCAGCACTAGAAAAAAGCTCCAAATAATATGCCCTTTTAAGAATGAACATTACTATGTGAACAAACAAACATCCTACTTTTTAGTTGATTTAGAACACTCCTCTAACCTAATAGGCCTCTAGAGAATTTATGCTTAACTTAATACCTTTTCAAGGCCCCTGAACTCAAGTATAGATCAATGGACAAATATGTTCCACAAAACCCGGCATTTCTTCCCTGTGATATTACCTGAAGTTATTTAAACATTCTTTGGGGATATAGTTGTTGGCATTTCATGCTCAGTAGCTCATTCCTCAATGAGGTAAGGGCTACCCATTTGTTCTCTGACTTTGGTGTGATATTTACACACTGAAATGTCATATGTATCAGAAGAATTGCAACCTGTTTTGAATTTTCCACTATCCAGGTTATCATGCTTTATTTGAGGTGCTTGAAAAATACACATATAATTCTCATATATCATAAACTAGAAGACACTCTTTAGCAATTCTGCCAACCTTGGGAATAGTAATTCCTGTAGGAGTGCACATTACATTATGCATCTGGGAGAGAAACACAATTACTGTTATTGAAGATTCATCAGGCTGATGTCAACTAGGTTCCTCATTTATTTACATTTATAAGAAACTTCCTTATAATCAATCAGAAAATAGATCATTGCAATGTAATAAATGGAGATCTGGCTTGAGATATAAAAAAGATAAAGGTTAGTAAAATTTTATTACTTGTTGTGGAGGAGACCATGTAAGGTAAAAGAAATGTTCACTTATTATGAAAAATTTTATTTTAATTAGGCTTAAGAGTTCATATGAAATAATCACTTCTTTAAGGTTATTTACCATTTTCTAAATGTTTGCCTAAGCAACTTTATGCTACTTAATTTCCTTTCCTAAGCATGTCTGAAGAGGAGAGAACAAAACCAAAATATGATTCTATCTTACTATTCAGGATTTAGTTGGCCTCTGAGTTGAGCTATCAATTGAGTCCCTGGGATATGTAAAAGGACAAGATTTCATAGCTAAGATAAATATAACTCTATACTTCGTTAAGAATTTACCTAAAAATCGAACATGATCTATTGTACCGTGAGAACATTGAGAAACAAAGGAGAAATATTCCTTGAAGACTAAGATTATAAGGGCTAATAAAAAGAATCAAAGATATGTGGCTAAAAACTCAGAAGGTAAAAGAAAATTAGGTAAAGTTGAAGTAACTTCAAGATAAACATTTTTAAAAGGAACTTCAGTGAAGTATCAACTCTATATCTTGCCAACAATGTAGGGTTAACACGCAGTGTAGGGTCAAGCAAGGGATTAAGTTGAAATGATCATGCTTACATGTGCAGGAAAGGAAGAGTATCGAGTATTTAGACAACTCTCTGGCTTGGGGTGGAGGTAATAACTGACTAATGGTTAGGATTTATTGTACAACAGCAGTTCTCCAATTATTGTTATCAGGACACTTCTACACTCTTAAAAATTATTAAAGACTCCAAAGAAATTTTGTTTATGCAGAAATTATATCTATCGGTAATTACTATATTAGAAATAAACCCAGAGCATTTAAGAATATGTATCCATTCATTTACAATAACATTAATAAACCCATTATGTGTTAACACAAATAATATATTTCTATAAAAAACAGCTATGTTTTCAAAAACAAAGAATATTTAGTGAGATTAGTGATTCTGTTTTCCCTTTTTTTCGAATCTCCTTAATGTCTGGCTTAATAAAAGACAGCTGGACTCTCTTATCTGCTTCTACATTAAATCTGTTGCAATATTGTAAGACATGTATCCTCTGGAAAACTCCATTCCACCCTTAGGAGTGAATGAGTGTGACAAAGACAAATGACATCTGAGAATTGTTACAGAAATAAATCCGACCTTGAGATGCCCTTGAAATATTTTGCGGACTTCAGACCTCACTTTTAGAACCTCCAAGGTACTTCATAGTTTTGGCAGGTGTTGTGGGGCCTTTAGTCAAAGAATCAGCACCCGTGGTCTGTTTCTAAAACAGCAGCACTCGGCTGTCCCTTCCCCAGGCACAAATTAGCTCTGAAGTCATCTAACCATCATTCAGACTTGGAAATTGTCATTACTCATCTTTTTTTCTCAAGCACTTACAACTCTCATCTCAGAGGGCTGTGGGAATATCACAGAGGATCTAGGCACCCTTTAACAGGGCCAGTGGAGACATGAAATAAAATTTCAACAGAACAATGTATATCTTTCAACTTCTTCCATTTGACTTTTTTCATCATTTCTACTCCTTTCTTATTTTCTCCCCATTTCATTGTTTTTCTCAGTCATTCCTCATTTTCTAGTTTGAAAAATGATAGAAGGACAATGTCTTACTCAAAGAACTTTTGAAATGAGAGGTAAAAGCCAAATGCGATGTAACAAATGTCGACCTTTAAAAAAAAGCAACTTTGATTAAACTGAAAAGCAAAGGAATCTGAGATCACATTTAAGTGTAATGGAAATGTCAGACTCCAGAATACACAGCAAGAGTTCCTGCAGAATATGCCACGAGACTACTCACTGTTAATAGCCCCAACTATCAGGTTAGAATCGGAAAAACATCAGAAATGCACAGCTGTTTCTCCAACAGGTTTTCAGTCTGATGACACACTTGGCACCAGCTTAGAAGAAAAATGTCAGTATGACCATTTTTGCTATTTTTGTAGTACTAAAAGGATCAGATGTGACGACGAAATTTTTTTCTAGGCAAAGTGGGGAATAAGATTCTTTAAGATGATTGTAAACCTCTATCTTCTGAATAATTCAAGTTCCTTCAAGGATTTTTACATGGTTACAGAATATTAGAACCCAAGGAAACTTGGAGACCTAGTTCCATGTCCTTATTATACCGATGAAGAAACTCAAACTCAGAGAGTTTAAAGTTTCCCAAGATTATTTGTCTATGGCACTGAAACTAGAATCCAAATATCCAGATTAGCAGGCCAATAGGCTTTCTATAGTACTTCTAGCAAGGGCTTTTGATTTTTTTGAATAGATAATATTCAGTGCATATACTATATAATAAAATCACAAGATGAGCTTAGGCATATTATTTATCAGCATTCTAAACGGGATCAATAGAAACACATAGTAGTAAGCCATGTAATTTGTGTAATCAGACTGGGACATTGGCTCATTGGTGATCTGGTGATCCAAAAGGAATAATAATGGATCCTGGACTTAAAGAGACATACAAACTGTACAGAAATATTTTCTGATAGTTTATGGACTCGCAGATGGATATTGGGAATTAACTATATAGTGATGGTACTAGTGAGTTTAAATTACTACTTTGTTCCTTTCTTAAACGTTATCATAGAATCATGTAACTTTTATTCAGAGCTGTTATAACACCTGTTGTTTCACATTCATAATTTGTAAATGGCTTATGATCCACCTCCAGTAGATGGCAATTCCACAAAGGAAGACTGGGTTTGTTTTTGCTAAATGCTTGTTTTAGGGCTTGACAAAATGCCTAACATGAGTAGGCCATCAATAATTATGTATTGAATAAATGAATAAACAAATTGGGTTTTAATTTCTTCATCTGTCAAATAGAATCAGTAAAATGGGGGAAATCGTAGTTATTGAGAATAATATTAAAGAAGTCATTCTGTATATTAAATTATAGAGCATAAAGCGCTTTGTAAACTATGTCATTCAGTTAGGAAATATTTAATATGTAGATGATAATTCTTTTTTCATGTAAGTTTTGACAAGAGAATTTAAGTTACTTATGCTTAATAGAAATGAAATATTTCCCATTAATTTATTGATATTTAAAATTTGGCAATGAAAGAATTCCAAAATTCTAAACTCTCTTAAAAATGCAATTACAATGAAGAGCATGATGATGATGATAAGAATGACTGGCAGCATTTATTGAATGCTCTCATAAGTACTTAATCTTATTTATTTCAGACAAGAATTCTATAAGGTACATAATGCCATTACTCTCTGGTTTATAGTTAGAGAATCCTGTCCAAGGTCATTCAAGTAATAAGTGGCAGAACAAAATAGGTCTGATTTTAAAGCTTATGTTGTCAACCGTGAAATTTGCAAGCAAATCAAGAGACTCTCCAAAAGTGCACAAGCACAAGATCCATATCTTTGGGTTTATATAATTCCACCTTCTTCATTCTCAGTCTTCACTCTTCCTTGAAAGGAAATACTGAATTTTCCACATTTTTCGCTTCCATATCCATGTTTATTTATAATTACGTTCATGTTTTTCATTATACTCTTCTTTTCTTTGGATAACATTTCCACTTATACGTTTTTATAGGCTATTGGCTGTTAGGACCATCTCTCTTTACCACTTTGCATGTCCCTCTCTTTTCTGATCTTCCTCTCATGCATTTGTTCTTTCAGTTTGTAAACGTACTTGAGGCTTTTTTATTTAAGCAGGCATACAAGCTTCAAACCTCAAAAATCTTTTTCTGACCTCCTCCAACTTTAGCTATTGTCTTGCTTTTATCATCAATTGTATTTCAAGAGGAACATTTATTTCTCTCCTTTTCCTCTTCAGGAACTTGAAATATAGCATCTAACTTCCCTATTATGATCCAGCCAGGCATAGTGGTTCATGCCTGTAATCCCAGCACTTCAGAAGGCTGAGGTGGGAGGATTGCTTGAGGCTAGGAGTTCAAGAACAGCCTGAGCAACATAGCAAGACCCCATCTCTACCAAAAAAAAAAAAAAATAAGAAAAATTAGCAAGGCTGAGGGAAGAGGATCCCTTGAGCTCAAGAGTTTGAAGCTACAGTGAGCTATGATTGCACCACTGCACTTCAATCTGGGCAACAAGAAAGACCTTGTCTCTAAAAATAAAATAAAATAAAATAAAATAAAATAAAATAAAATAAAATAAATGATCCAGCAATTCCATTCTGAGTATATATCCAAAGGAATTGAAATTATTATGTCAAAAATATATCTGCATTCCTATTATTTACACATTATTTACAATAGCCAAGATATGGAAGCAACCTGTGTCCATCAAGGGATAAATGGATAAAGAAAATGCTGCGTGTAAGCAATGGAATATATTCAGCCCTGTAAAAGAAGGAAATTCTGTTGTTTGTGACAACATGGATGAACCTAAGGACGTTATGTTAACTGAAATAAGCCAGGCACAGAAAAACAAATAGTGTATGATCCCACTTATATGTGGAATCTAAAAAAGTCTATCTCATAGAAACTGCGAGTGGAATGGTGGTTCCAGAGGCTGAGGGAGGGGAGGAATGGGAAAAAGCGAGACATTGGTCAGGGGACAAAGTTTCAGTTAGACGGGAGGAATAAGTTTCAGTGCCCTATTGCACTGCATGGTGACCACAGTTAATGCTAGTGTATTGTATATTTCAAAATGAAAAACGAATACATTTTTAACATTCTTACAACAGAACAATCAATTGGTGAGGTGATGGATCTGCTAATTAGCTTGATTTTATCTTTCTTCAATGTATGCCTAGATCAAAAGATCACATTGTACTCCATAAATATGTGCATTTACTACTTGTAAATTTAATAAATAAAAATTAAAACTCCTTTCACTAATATCATCAGTGGCTGCCCTATATTCAAATTTATTGATCTGTCTTTAGACCTAATTCTATTTAATGCTTCTCTAAAGTCTTTGAAAATCTTTTTCAGTGATTCTAATACACCATCCTTTTCTAAATATCCTCCAACATTTTGGCCACTTTTTCCTGAGTTTTCTTTCCCAGTTTTTCTTGGTTTGTACTTCCCTTAAATTGTTCCTGTTCTCCAGGGCACCATCTTTGGCCCCTTTCTGCACTTCCTCTACATAGCTACACCTTTACTTCTGTGGCTTTAATTCCTGCCTTAAAGCCAACAATTACCACGTTGGCTTTCAAGTTTTGATTTCTCTACTAAGCTTCAGATATGTGTACAGAACTGTACATTGGGCATCTCCTCCTACAAGTCCCCCACATTTTTAAAAATGCAACATGTCCAAAATAGAACTCTCCAACTTTCACTACCCAAATTTGCTCTTTCATCTAATACTCTTGTTTTGGTTAATAAAGTAATGATCTACCTTTGTCCCAAATCACAGAGCTCAAAGACTTCCTTCTCTTCTTTCTGTTTTACTTTCCTCTGAAATATCTCCCAAATCTGCTCTGTGGATCTCTAATGCTGCTTAATTTAGTCCTAGACCATTTTTCAAATGGATTATTTGAATATCTGTTACCTAGCTAACATCCCTGCCCTCATTTTGTTCATTTTTCAATCTTCCTTTACACCGATGCCAGAATTATGCTTGTATTGTATAACATAAACCTGATTATATGACTCCTCAAAATTTCATGGGCTGCTGTAACAAGTCCATAGTACCGATCTGGCTCACCAGACCCAAAACAACTTAAATCAAACCACCCTTTTCAACCTTGTCTCCCAGTACAATTCATTTCTAATATTATATTAAATTACTCACTATTCTCTGAACCTTCATAACCCCGCACAAAGTAGTCTTCCTTTTGGGAATACCATTTCCCCTCTTCCCTGCTCAAGAAATTTCTATGAATATTTCAAGTCATAATTCAATTTCTTCATGAAGTTTTCTCTACTTTCTCTGAAAGAATTTGCCTCTCTCTCCTATGGGCCCATACAGTACTTAATATTTATTATACTTTGATTATAGTATAGAACACATTGTATAGTGACCTCTAGCTTGAGTCTCTCCCTATAAATTGTGTGTTCTTTAGAGATAGTCACTGTGGCTTATTCTATCTCTTTGATTCAGTGCGTACCAAATTCCCTGTACACAGGGAAATTTTTGCTCAATAAATAAATGGAAAAGATACACCATCATTCATTGCTTAATTATTCAGTCAAATGTGGAAGTTTTAATTGCTTCACTTTGCCATATTCCATTCTTTCTATTTACAATGCTAGTCAAGAATGGCTTTAATATAAACTAAATGTATAATAAAGAATACGGTGATTTGGTGCAAACAATTTTTTTTGTGAAACAATTTTTTTGTGAAACATTTTTCCAAGGAAACTGATTTTGGAAGCTAAGGCACTGCCTGTTAAAATATTGCTTTTCTTCTTGCAAAACAATAATTTTATATCACGTGGGTTGGCAAGTTCTGGTACCTTGTCAAACTTTTATTTAAGCTTCTGATGTAATCCTCTGATGCTAATTCAGAGTTGCTATTTTTAAATGGATACTTTCCTCGAACTGACTTTTAATTCCTTGGGTAATTTCTGCTTGTTATTAGCAGTTGAATAGTTGTGCCTGTGCATCAGGGTTCAGGAAAGTAGCAACCACGTGCCAAGAATCACAGACCTTTGTGACAGCACCACCTTCTCTAATGGAAGTATCAGTACCCAGGGGGCACTCTGCTGGCACTCAGTAGTGGAAATATTAACACCCTGTGGCCCACACTAGGTAAATTAAATTTCATCATGTCTCTTGCTAAAAATAAACTAAAAGGAGATGGTGACTCTTCAGACAGGACTAAGTAAATAGCGATATTAAAAACTCTTCAAGCTGGAAATGGAGCACACCAGTTCTCAAGAGGTTAAGCTGTTTAAAAAATAGATTATTCAAAGGAGGAAAAATATAGATCTCTGAAGAACTCACTATGACGACTCAATAAGCACATACTGTTTGTTCTCAGAAAAGTCAGCTTTTGAATTTAGAGGAGTTGAAAGGTTCATTTCTGGAAACAGCTTGTCCTCGAGTTTTTTAATAGTTCAGTTAAGCTGAGAGTGGGAGTCACAGGGTGAGTACAGTGGAAATACTCCAACCTCTTCAGTGATCTTATTTGGTGCGTGATAAGGAACTTTCCAGTGTACAAATAAATCAAGATTCAACTAAGCTCCCTAAATGAGGCTTAATAAACAGCCATGTACTTTGAAACCAGTCCCTATAACCTATAAAACATCTGATTATTGAGAAAAAAATAAATTGCACAGAAACATCTGAACATGATGAGATGATTAAGCACTGCTACGTATAATTAAAAAAAAATGCTTTAGGATAGTCAATATATTTAATATGTAAATAGCCTAGAGTGTTTATGTAGGAAAGCTGTAAAATGTAGTGGTTAAGATTGGAAGCTCTCATGAGTGCGTGGATGGGACTCTCAGTTCTTCAACTTACTAGGTTGAAACTTAACCTGTACAGTAAGCCTCAGTTTCTCCATACATACAATTGGAATAAAAATAGTACTTGTCTCATAGAGTTATTGTGGACATTAACATGTGATAGTACCAATAGACACTAACTAAAAATTTGATCTGTACATTTAAACTATTAAGAGAGCTAAATATATTTTCAAGATCTGTTTAAGTAAAGAAGGCTCCCTATAAGCGAAATTATACTTAGTAATCAGATATCAAAGAATATTGAAATTTATCTAGCTAATGCCCTCATAAGTGAGCAAATGAAGCAGTATTATAATCTTCATTCTCCTAAAGATTTTTGTAAGAAATTTCATGCACTCTAAATTTTAGAAAATCGTCCCTTAAAAATTATTCTTTAAAGATACAATATAGATTCATAGATTTTACCTTCACAATATTTTCTCAAACATTTTAAATAGCTTTATTGAGATGTAATTGAAATGCCATATAATCTACCCCATTTAAAGTGCATAATTCAATGGTTTTCAGCATGTTCCCAAATTCGTGCAAAAAAAAAAAAAAAAGCCACAAAGGAAACCTCATACCCATTAGCAATCATTCCTCAATCCCCTCAACCTGTCCTAGCCCTAGGCTCCTGCTGATTGGCTTTCTGTCTATGTAGATTTGCCTATCCTGCACATTTCATATAAATGGAATCATACAATATGTGGTCTCTGTAAATGGCTTCTTTCACATAACAAAGTGTTTTCCAAGTTCATCTGTGTTGTAGCATATGTCAGTATTCATTCCTTTTTATTATTGAATAATATTATATTGTATGGGTAGAGAACATTTTATTTATCCATTCATTAGCTAATAGACATTTGAGTTGTTTTTACTTTTTGGCTATTATGAATAATGCTGCTATGAGCATTTGTGCATAAATTTTTGAATGGGCACTTTTTAAATTTAAATGAAGTATGAGTATATACTTAAGTATGAGTATTCACTTAAGAGTAAAATTGTTGGGTCTTTTGGTAACTCTATGTTTAACATTTAAGAAATGCCCTACTGTTTTTCCAAAGTGGCGGCACCATTTTTCATCCCCACTCATGATATATGAGGTTTCCAATTTCCCCACATCCTAACCAACACTTCTCATTTTTTTGTCTTTTTTGATTTGATTACAGTCAGTCCTAATGAATATGAAGTGGTATCTCAAGTGGTTTTGATTTGTATTTTCCTAATGGCTAATAATGTTGAGTATCTTTTCATATGCTTATTGCACATTTGTATATTTCCTTCAGAGGAGTATCTATTTATATCCTTTGTGCATTTTAAAATTGAGTGATTTTTTTGTTGTTGAATTTTAAGAGTCTTTATATATTTTGGATACAGTTCCCTTATTGTTGAGGGTTAGGGTTGAGACATGAGAACTCCAGGAGTGGGACAGGACTTTGGCAAAGAGCAACCTGTGTACATGTCAGTTCACTGAGCAAAAGCTGCTCAACCTTGAGGGGGACATTCCACCCATCAGGGATGTCTGCAAATGGACCGCCTTGAAGCCTGAGGGCCACAGCCTGGATGTCTGCAAATGGGTAATCCTGGAGAGAATGATCAAAGGATTTCAGCCCAGCAAATAAGAGCAGTTTGCTATTCTAAGCCTGAGGCAATGTTCCTATCTCTCTCTTGTCAGTAAATGAGGAACTAGATAAAGTAGAAAGAAGTCCCAGTACTTGGTCTCTTTGTTCACGTTTGGATTATACGCTTTACTGCTAACTCATGTGAAATAATTGTAATCTATAACATGAAAAAGAGAATAAAAATGGATGGTAGACTTCAGTCAGTACTACCTGGCTCACGGGAATGCTGGTGGTCCCCTGACCTCCCCACACTTTTTCACCTTACTTTTTGTGTCCAAGTCTTTGTCTCTCCCATCTCTTGCAACACACACTGCCCGGGACCCGGTTGTATCGGGGCCATCATGAATCCCCGATACCTTATCAGATCAATGATTCGCCAATATTTTAGTTTACTCTGTCTGTTGTTATTGTCACATTTTGAACTAACTCTATGAGCTAAGCAATTCAGGAATGACAAAATAATTGTGCTAATAGTCTAAGTTTTTCTTCACCAAAAAACAACTAGAATTTAGTATAATAATTTTGCACATTTTGGCTATTCTTATATATCTTATTCATAAAAATAGGTTAGGATTAAGGTAGCTATGAAAATTTGCCTTTTCCTAAAAGATCTTTGAACACTAGCAGGATGAACTAGTGAATGATCCCAATGAAACAAATCAATTGTTAATTGATTCTCTTAAACATGTCATTATTTTATTAATTAATTCAACTCTACAGGGTGATATAGGAAATAAATAAAATATATAATGTTATTAAATAACTTATAATTTAAATGTTAAAATAATATACAAATAAACATAATATATTTTAGAAAGTGATTGATTCATTATTGGGTAATGACTACATCCCAGGTATTATTGAAGTCCTTAGGAAACAAAAACACTGACTGAGATTATCTGTTTTGTCTTGAGTAGCTCTGATTCTAATGTGGATGAAAATACACACATTTTACATGTTGCATGTAAGCATGTTGCAGTACAATGCAATTCCTAAAGCAATAGAGTACTGTATTAGGCAGAAGTGATCAATTACACATGGCAAGGTCAGGGAAGGCTCCACAGACAACTTAAACAAGGGAAAAGCTTCAAGGTCAAATAATAGAAAAAAAAAATATATATATATATATATACTCCTTTATGTATATAAAGGAAGAAGTAGGCATCTGAGCACACATTAGTTAATGGAAGAAGCCACAAAACTAATAAAATCTTCAATGTGAGGGGCACAAAAGATATATACAAATTTTGAGCTTTAATAACTGAGAAGAAGCTAGTGACACAAATAATAGGAGGGGGGGGAAAAACAACCCTCTCTCCCTCTTACTAACCCCAGAAGTTTTATGAAGGACACAAATTTGTAAATAAACCTAAACAAGTCACTTTGAAAGTTCTTTGTGTCACTATGTTTCCCAACTTTCTCCTTCCCTCAGGTCCTTGAGAGCAGACTCGGAATAGAGCAGAATTTCACAATTTTTGCCTGGCTCTAGAGAATATAGACTTTATTCATGGTGTCAGTGAGCTGCTGCTATCAAGACAGACTTACGATACCTTTTCTTGGCTTTGAATATAAAAGGGAAGCCAAGGAAGAGCTGCTGTTTCTGAACCACAGCCAGCTATCAGTTACTCCTGCATGCTTGTCCTTAACAAGAAGACATCATTAGCCCCTCTCCTGCTGCCCCGTGCATTTTATTCCGAGGGAGGATCTGGGGAACACATAAGGCATATATTTTTTCTTTTATTTTTATCATCATCATTATCATATTAATTGTCCACCCACTAGAATCAGGGCATTTTGCTAAACTTTGCATATTTCAATAGAAATGGTCCTAATTTTTAAGAGCTTTTTTATTTTGAGAGAAGTAGGAATTTTTTATTTTTCCCTATTTATTTATCTATTCTGTTATTTCTGTAAGAACTAGGCTCTTCACTTAAGAAACTATGGCCATGAATTATACTACACGCTTAGTACAAGAGACACGATTATAGCTTAGATTTGTTTAAAATTTATATTCATAGCTTACATTTATCTAAAATTAATATCTACAGCTATTGAAATTGAGAACAAACAGAATAGCTATTGAATTAATTATATAGTCCTATATTTTTTTCTCTTCCAACAAGTTCTTCTTAATCAGCAATATCATGCTTGTTATGCAATTCTTACCTGGAAGTTAAAAGCCCAAGTGCCTCCAAAGGGTCAGAAAATGTCCATTTTCTCAAAATCGTATGCATTTCTGAAACAGTCCTCTCATCCCATCCAGGGGCACTACCCAGGACCAAAGGAAGGGAGCAGTTTTCACTATTGCAGTAGGAGCGATAAAACCATAAGTATCTTCTCTTTTCCTCAGAGAGTCTGAAAAACCAGATTGGAAAGTGTAATTTACTGAAGTTTGCTGCACTAATAAATATTGCTATAAATACACAGTACAAAACCTTACTGTAGTTTTTTGAATTTTATTTTAGTTTATTTTGGAAAACAAGTCCTTTATCTTCTTGGGACAGTTTGATAGGTTATTTTATCAGTTTATTTCCTACAAACGTTATTCTTTAGTAGAAAAAGAATAATAAACATTCAGTTCAGATAATTCACATTTATTTTTCCTCACTCTTATTCTTGCCACTTTTTTCAATATGTCATTTTGGTTGGCAAAATCTCTGTCTCCTTTAGGGCAGACCAAGTATATCTGAATCCTGAAACATGTTCTATTTAGAACAGAGATAATCAACTGTTTACTCTCTTACTTTCTTTACAAATTAACTTAGATCCAAATGTGCCTGTGAAGAAATGATATATTTTAGAGCTGAGATGTTTTTATTTCAAAGCAAGTTTCATCAGAGTCCAGAAAACTCTTTCCTGTTAACTTCAAAAACAAAGATTTCAATTCATCCCTGGATGATGTCTTTATATTTGCTGAGTTCACGACAGTTGGGGTGAAAATGTCAGTGATGCTAATTTCTTAGATACTCAAGTGTTTCCCATGGGAGAGTGGTCTGAAACAGAAGATCTAAATCTAGGACTAATGCCTTGGACAATGGCTTTTGAACACTATCTCTTCCAAGCCTCACACTGCTGCTCAGCTTAAATCAACTTGAACTTCCGAGAAGGCTAATGAGAAATATTAAAATATTTTAAAGGTCAACGTCTCTACAATTATTTTTGAAATCATCTTCATCTGTAAAATGAAAAGACTGGATTATAGATAATTTTTAAGGTATGTTTAGGTTCTTGTTGTATGTTTTCTTACCACCTTTCCCACCAAAAGACTCTCAGAAGAGAAAAATATCCATAATAAAATTACTAAAGCAAATTTTGTTCTGATTAAATTCCTTTTTTCTCCCATACTGAACAATGCTTTTCTCTTAACTTCTTTTACTGAAGCATGATTTACGTGAAAGGAAATGCACAGACTCAGTTCAATAAATTTGGACAAATGCACATACCAGATAACAACCATACCCCTATCAAGACATTAAACAATTTTTTCCTGTTATCAGAGGCAAGCACTGGTATGACTTTTTTTCACTCTAGATTAATATTACCTTTTTTAGAACCTCATATAAATGGAATCATAGAGTAAATATCTTTATAGCTTCTTTTCATTAGATACAATGTTTAGAAATTATCCATATTGTTGAGTAGGTTAGTAGTTCATTCCTTTTAATTAATGAATATTACTGTTTTGTATGAATATACCCCAATTTGCTATCCATTCGCCTATTTGACGGACATTTGGGTTGTTTCCTTTTTTGGGGTATTATGAATAAAGGTGCTATGAACATTCGTATGCAAGTTTTTGTATGGATGTATTTCTTATTTCTCCTAGGAAATACTTTGGAGAGGAATGACTGGGTTATATGTCAGGTGTTTACCTTTAGAAGAAACTGTGAAAATATTTTCTGAAGTAGTTGTAAAATTTTACATTATTACCTGCAGAATATGATAGTTCCATTTGCACCACCTTCTTGCTAACTCTTGATTTTGTCTATCTTCATAATATTATCCATTCTAATGGGTGTATACTTGTATATCATTGTGGTTCTAATTTTCATATATCTTATGTCTAGGCAATTTTTCATATACTATTTCCTTATATCTTCCTTTTTGAAATATCTGTTCCAGTCTTTTCCCTACTTTTTAATTGGATTCATTTCCATGATTTCTTTATATATATTCTGTATACAAAAATTTTGTCATATAAATGTTTTGTACCTATTTTTCTCAGGATCTGGCTTGCCTATTCATCTTCCTAATGGTGTCTTTTGATAAATAGTTTTAAAATTTATTATGCCCAATTTATAATTTTTTAATAGTTATTGCTTTCTCTTTTTTTGTCTAAGAAAACTTTGCCTATCCTAACATCCATTCCCTTGTTGTCTTCTGAAAGCTTTATAGTTTTTAGATTTCATATCGAGAATGATAAGCCATGTTAACTTAATTTTTATACATGGTGTGGGGTAAGCATTGATTCCTTTTTTTTCATAAGGACATTCATTTGTCCATTTGCTGAAAATATCTTTATTATTTATTGCTTTGGCAATACACTGAACACACATGGGGCTTGAGGCTCTCCATTCTGCACTGTATTCTATTCCATTCATCTATTTGTCTGTCCTAGGGCCAATACAACACTATTCTAATTGCTGAAAATTTATAGTACATGAATTCATATAAGTCATGAATCAGATTTTGTTCTTTTTCATGATTGCTTTGACTATTCTAGGTCTTTTGCATTTCCATATAAATATTAAAATCAGCTTTTCAATTTCTACAAAATGCTGCTGAAGTTTTCATTGTGATTACATTTTATTTACAGATCAGTTTGGAGAGAATTGTCATCTTAACAACAGGAGTCTTCCAATCAATGGATATAGGATTGTCTTGTATTTATTTAGGTTTTCTTTAATTTCCCTTAGCAAAATTTTGTACTTGTTAATGTAGAGGTTTTGAACATAATAAATAAAATTTCAAAATAGAATTTATTTTCTATTTTTTGCTAGAATAGAATAACTATTTGTACATTGATCTCAAATGCTATGACCTTTACGTTAACACATTATATGAAAATAGTTTTACTTCTTTCTTTACAATTTTTACCTTTTTAAAATTTCTTTTTCTTCACATAGTACATTGGCTAGGACTTCTACCATAACATTAAAGATTAATGTTTAGAGCAGATGTTATGGCTTTGTTTCCAGTCTTAGGGGGAATGTATTCATTCTTGCATGATTTAACATATTAACGATAGATTTTTCATACATCACTTTTTTAAGTTGAGAAAGTTCCATTCTATTTCTATATCTGTGAGTTTTTATCATAACTGAGAGTTGAATTTTATCAAATGATTTTTTTTCAAGTCTATCAAGTTGACATTATTTTCCTGGTAAATCTTCTCATTCTTTTACTTTTACTCTAACTGTTTATATTGAAAATATCAGCTGGGTGCGGTGGCTCATGCCTGTAATCCTAGAACTCTGGGAGGTGGAGGCAGGTGGATCGTTTGAGCTCAGGAGTTCGAGACCAGCCTGAGCAAGAGCGAGACCTCATCTCTACCAAAAATAGAAAAAATTTGCCGGGCATAGTGGCGCATGCCTGTAGTCCCAGCTACCCGGGAGGCTGAGGCAGAAAGATCTCTTGAGCCCAGGAGTTTGAGGTTGCTGTGAGCTAGGCTGACACCTTGGCACTCTAGCCCAGGTGACAGAGTAAGACTCCGCCTCAAAAAAAAAAAAAAAAAGAAAAATATGTGCCTTATAAACAGCATAAAATTAGATATTGGTTTTGTAATGTAGGCTGACAATTTCTACCTGTTAATTGGCATATTTAGTTCTTTTCCACACAATGTCAT
Organism: Cheirogaleus medius; assembly: GCA_008086735.1. NCBI lineage: Eukaryota > Metazoa > Chordata > Mammalia > Primates > Cheirogaleidae > Cheirogaleus > Cheirogaleus medius. The sequence continues at coordinate 41,450,797 of VBSM01002616.1, forward strand.
ATTGATATGGTTGGGTTTGACTCATTGTGTAGCTATTAGGGTTTTTTTTGTTCAAACCATTTCTTGGACTATTTTCCTCCTTTGTTTTGGTCTCCTTTTGAATTGAGTTTTTTTTTTATAGTTCATTTTTGTCTTCTTCTTGGCTTTTAAATATATTCTTAAAATTTTGGGGGTACAGATTTTCTAGAGATTAGAATGTTCTGTTTTTAGCATATTACAACCAACCATGAATTCATATTATATTGCCTTACATACTCCCATTTTTACATGTTTCATTCTTATTGAAATTGTTGTAAATTTTATTTTTTATGTATCATAAACCAATCAATATTTTGTGATTCAGTTTTCTTTAGTTAACCACATTTTTAAAAAAATAATAAATAAAAATTTTTTATTTATCTACCTATTTTATATTTTTGGTGCTTTTTGTTTATTCTTATAGATTAAGTATAAGTTATAAGTTTCCATCTAGTATCATTTTCTTCCAGCTTGAAGTACTTCTTTTAAGATTTCTTATAGGACAGATGAACTGATAATAAATCAACTCAGCTGCATTTACTTGAAAATGTCTCCATTTGGTCTTCATTTTTAAAATATAATTTTACTGTTACTAGAACCCTAAGTTAAGTTTCTTTCCCTCTTTTAACACACAAAGATAAGATTCTACTATATTTTAGTTTGCAGTGTTTCTGATGAGAAGCTTGCAGTTAATATTATACATAATACTGTAATATTCATATTATAGTGGTTTCCTTATATGCAATTTGTTCATCATTTTCTCTGATGTTTTAAGTTTTTTATCTTTATCTCTAGTTTTCAGTGATTTGACTATAATGCATGTAGATGGTCCTTGTGTGTATGTGTTTGTGTTAGTGTGTGTTTGCTTAGGAATTACTAAGCTTTATATATCTATAAGTTGATTTTTTAAATCAAATTTGTAAAATTTGGCTATCTTTTTAATTATTTTTTGTCTAAACATTTCACTCCTTCCAGGTGTGTCTGATATACATGTATCTTATATTGCTTGATATTGTCCTTCAGGTCATGAGGCTTTATCATTATTTTCAGGATTTTTTTTTTCTTTTTGTACCTCAACATGGATAATTTCTATTGCTCTGTCTTCAAGCTTACTATTCTTTTCTTCTGCATTAAGTAATCTATTAAACCCATTCAATAATATTTTTTAAATCAAATATTTTAGATACTGTGTTTTTGGCTCTTAAATTTCCATTTCTTTACTGAGACTCTTCATTTGTTCACTCATACACATCTTTTCAAAACATCATTAAAGGTCTTTATAATAGCTGTGTTAAAATCATCTGCCAGTTGAAAATTCTCTGAATCTGTTTCTATTAATTGCTTCCCCTGAGGCAGGCTATAGTAATATTTTCCTGATTCTTCCCAATAATTTTTCCAATTATTGGTCACATGCTAGATATTTAGAATGCTATGTTGTTGAGAGTCAGCATTCTGTTATCTTTTGGGTGTTGAAGCTTTCAAATATTTTAGTAGCCAGTTTAATTACTAGAAGATCAGCTTGATCTTTTTGAGACTTCTGTTTATGATTTGTTAGGGTGGGCCTAATATAGTTTCTAATCCAAGGCTAAAGTAGACTTAATCCTAACACGCATTTTTCTGGTTTCTTTATTACATGTCTGGGATGTTTTGTGAGCTTTCTCCATTCTTAACTGGTCAGAATTTCTATGTCTTCCAGCATTGCACAATCTCTCACATCTACTTTTATTTACATCCTTTGTACTGGTTCTCACACAGGCTCTGGAAAATCTCTTCCTGCTGATGAGTAGCTTAGTACTCAAGTACATATTTAAGGAGACCCCACAATAGATTTCTGTAGCTCATATCCCGCCCATCTTCTTTTTCCCTAATAACATGTTTTGAAGATTCTAGCAACCTCATTGAACTCTGATTTCTGCCTTTTTTTCTTTCTTTTATTCTTAAATCTCAGAAAGACCTGCATATTCTTCCTTGGTTTTCCCTCCCAGAACCTTGTAGGAGGAGCGAGGTGTAGAAAGTGTCTTCAGGCTGAAAGCCACTTTAACCATGAGGCTTACCTCAAGCCATTTGTTCAATTTCTGAAAATGGTTAATTCAAATGTATTTTTCTTTTGTTATAATTCTTTAAATAAGGGAGATTAATCTAGTACTAGGTACTCTTTATGCTAGAAGGAGAAGCATTAATTTCTTTCAAAACAATGTTTTTGTATCTTCCATTCTGGGGTCTTGTTCATATTTGAAAGCACTCTTTTGGTTGTTTGATTAATTTGAAAGAAGGAATAATTAAACCACCAACTAAATGATAAAATGTGGTATTTGGAAACTGAGGTTATTCTGATTCTAATGTAAGTTTTACCACATTAAAGGCTGTCCTTCATCTGTTTTCGTGGTACAGAAAAAAACTGTACTGTGCTATACTTAACATTAATAATTGCGTTTGTGTGGGTAAAACAGAGGAAAATGATGCTTTTTTGTGTATATTATTAACTTAAATAGAAACCGAAGTATACAACAAACAGAATTCCCTGTGGTTAATTTAAACACACAAACTTCTAATATTTAAAGGTAGTTACTGTGGTTATTTGTTTATTAGTTTTGACCTTTTTGTTTGAATATGTTTAAAATTTCAAAGCATTGCATCTTTTTCATATGCAAAACATCTCCATTAAAATATATTAGCCTTTTATATGTGACACAGATGATAAATGTAACACTTTATAGTTTTGAGTAAGATTTAGAAAAAGCTGTTTCATCAATTTAAGATGACAGTAGTCTAAGCTGTTTCACCAACTTAAGATGACAATGCATTGTAAATACACATCTCACGAGAACTATGAGAAACTTCTACCACCTCCAGTTCTTAAGGTAACCTTTTATTCCAGAAGCTATGCAAGGGCAATTCAGTCCTTATAGCATATTTGTTTTACACTTATTATTTATCAGGCACATCATATAGCAGTAGTCCCCCATCTTTTTGGTACCAGGGTCTGGTTTCATGGAAGACAATTTTTCCACGGACAGAGGTTGGGAAGTGGAGATAGCTTCAGGATGATTCAAGTGCATTACATTTCTTGTGTACTTTATTTCTATTATTGTTATTACATGGTTAGATATAATGAAATAATTATACAACTCACCATAATGCAGAATCAGCAGGAGCCGTGAGCTTGTTTTCCTGCAACTAGACAGTCTCATCTGGGAGTGATGGGAGTGACACCCAAAGTATGTTGCTCACTTGCCACTATAAAGCCTACCACCAGATGTGGCTTAATTGTCACTTGCCACTCACTGATAGGGTTTTGATATGAGTCTGCAAACAACTGATTTATTATGGTCTCTGTGTAGTCAAACCTCTCTGCTAACGATAATCTTTATTTGCAGCTGCTCCCCATTGCTAGCAGCATTGCCTCAACTCTACCTCAGATCATCAGGCATTAGATTCTCATAAAAAGCACACAACCGAGATCCCTCTCATGCACAGTTTACAGTAGGGTTCACGCTCCTATGAGAATCTAATAGTGCTGCTGATGTGACAGGAGGCGGAGCTCAGGCGGTGATGCAGGTGATGGGGAGCGGCTGTAAATGCAGATGAAGCTTTGCTCCCTTGTGTTGCTCACCTCCTGCTGTGCACTTGGTTCCTAACAGGCCACAGATCAGAGGTTGGGGACCACACTTTATAGCACTGGAAACATAGTTATGAACAAGATAGCAAAAATAGGGTTTTCGCTTTCCCAGTTCTTACGCATTAGTGAGGGGGATAAGGAACAAACACATGAATGAGCAGGATAATTGCTGTGTTAACATTAAGGGTATAGGCTAGAGAGTAAAGGGAGAAAGACTTCATTAGTCATGGTCAAAAAAGGCCTCTTTTAGAAGATGGCATTTAAGTGAAAACCTAAAGGATGAGATGATTTTGTCATGTGAAGAACTTAAGAAGGAGCATTTCAGGCAGAGGGAACACCACATAAAAGGCCTTGAGATGGGAGCGGGACTAGCACATGTGAAATATATGAGGGAGACTGATGTCACTGGCTTCAAGTGAATGAGGAAAAGGGTAATATGCATTGAAATTATTGAGCAGGGCAGTACCAAGATGACTGAAAACAAAACTTTGATGATACTCAGTGCCCCAGGATGTGATTTCTCCATCCAGAAAATGACTCTAACAGCCGCCCAGTTGATCAGCTCAAAAGCTTGGAATCTCTATTGACTTAACTTTGATTCCCTGGTTTCTCAGTTGACTTCCTCCCTAATTCCAGTGAATCCTCAAATCATGTCTTCTCAACTTCCAAAATATTTCTCCCAATTCTAGCCACTTCCATCAATGTCCGCTGCCATCATCTTAGTTTTAGCCATCACGAGGTCTTGCCTAAAATGGTCCATTAACCTCCTTGCTGTACTGCTTGTTTCTACTCTCGCTGCCCTACAATCCATTCTTCAACTTGTAGTCAAAAGGATCGTTCAAAAAGATTCTTGTGGTCACATATTTCCCCTGTTCAAAACTTTTAAATAATTTCTCACTCTTGAAACAAAATGTTATCATGTAATATATCTTATCTTATATATATCTTATATAAGGTATCTTATATATCTCTTATATTAGTTACTTTCTTAGTTTTATGCCTCTGGCATGTTGTTAATGAGCACAACCAGCTGTTGCTTGCATATTGCCAAGCAGGAAGTCCAAATGACACCAATTCTCTTACAGTTCTTCCTGGGATTTCGGTTTTATTCAGAGAATTGCTGTTGCACAAAGTACTGCTTAGTCACTAATTTAGTGCTATTTAAATATGATTTATTTTGGTTCTTCTTTTATGCTGCCATGATAACTAAATATTGCTTTTTCCGGTTGACTAAAACAATTTCCTACCTCATTGAAGGATGATTAAGCAATGGTTTATCAATACTATGCGATGATATATATCTAATCACTCTCTGCTTTGTTATTTTGAACTGAATGATTTCCAACCTTTTTGCTTTTCTTTAGTCTAAAGTTAAAGTTGCTAAATACCACAGGAAAAAAATCTTTAAAAGCATACAAAATCACTTATTTACTTCCTAAACATTAATGATCATTCAATAGGCGTGACGTTAGGAAATAAAAGGAGTTATGTTGGAAGGAAGGCTCACTCTTTGAAGATATGTATATTTCAAGTATGATTGATGATATCATAAACAGCAGGCAAAATTCACTCATACGACCTGGGTCACTTACAATAAGGGAGATTGTTTCTGGGAAAGTCTGGCAATATGTTTTAAACACTCTTTTGGTGGTTCTTCAAGATGAGCTCTTGTCTCTTCATAATCAGGTTTTATATACTCCCACCCAGTAGCTGGAAAATCAATCTGAAACAAAGAAATGATTTACTAAGTATTGAAGGTACCTCAAAATACATTATTAATTTAATAATCTCTATTTTAGGATTTTAGAAACTAAAGAATAACTTCTATTTTTCTATGTTATTTATTATTTTAAAATAATTTTTAAAAGAATCATTAGAGCTTGGATTTAGTATTTAACTATACATGGTATTTGGACAATTATTTATACAAATGGTACTGATTAGTCATCTGTAATGTTGTCTGAGGGAAAATGAAAGAAACAATAAAATGTATGAACTTTTCAGAAAGCTAAATATGTTACATTTTTGTTTAATGCTACAATTAAATCCTTTCTACATTTCAGTTTTAAAAGGTCTTTCTATTATGAAATGATGAAATTTAAAGATGATAATTATAACTTTTTCATGAAATCACTTGGGAAAATAAAGAGTTAATCTATGTTAGTCTGGTCTCTATTTTATGAAATTTGCAAGTCTGGGAATCATTTTGTGGACATGAGAGTGAAATCTTCTCTGGTAAAAACTTGTTTTTCTAGTATATAACCAAATAGAATATTGTCACATTGACTCTGTAATTCAGATTTATAGATAGTTCTAGAATCTAGGCCTTCTTTTTTCCTGGGTCAATGAGTTTTCCATTAAGCCATGTTTCACTGATAATCTGATTCTAGTAAATAAAATAATGATCAACAAAAAAAGATAGTTCCAAACTGTGTAAATGAGCTGTATATTTTAGGGCTTCATATATTTGCTTAAGGTAATCATATGCATTTTTTCATTTTAATATTTTAAAAAATCACAGAATTTAATTTTCTTTGCTGAATTATTTCAGATAGGAATCTCAGAGAAAATTAAGGAACATTGTGAAGTAGACTATGTTAACAGTTAGAAATGCAGTTTAATCTATTTGAGTTCTTATTTATTTGAAAAAGTTTTAGTAATTTCATTCCATAACAGCTAAAATCTGTTGCAATTCTTGTTTTTATATAATCTTTGTTATAATGTATTAATTATTACTCAACATGATAAAAAACATGTAATATATAAGATAAACGTAATATTACAGTAAATTTTCCCTTTTGATAAAGATTAATTTTTGTGCCTTAGAGGGAAAGGCATCCAGTACTAGCAGGTTACATGTTACTCTTTATGTGCACAAATATTTTTAAATAGCATTTAATGAGCTAGCACAATTTTATGTTGGTACTAAGTAAATGGCAGGGTCAATGAGGAAACCAAAGATAGTGGAGGAAAATACCAAAGTGCCCTGGTACACAAGTCTGTAATAAATTATTTGATATATTTCACTTGGGAAATAATTTTTATTTCTGATACATGAGTGAGTTCATATATCAAATTGTATTTTTTCATGAATTATGAAGCTAAGTATCTACTGATCCTCCAGCCACTGATAGAAAATAATGAAATTTCTCCCGGTTGCCTCTTGTTCTACCTTTCAACAAAAGAAAAGTACTACAAAAGTATATATTAATGGATTTGCTCTAGAATATTTCTGAGCACCATGCTTTATGGAAGTTACAAGTAGCATCTATTACTTTCAAATAACTTAAAGTATAATTGAGGAGAAAAGACACACATATTAACAACTAAAACAGGGAACAATAAATACACAGTGCCCCAGAGCTGAACTTCATTACTGTGCTTCAGTAATGGCACATACTCGACTCTGCTCTTTCCCCTTCTGTGGCTGTGGCTGACTAAGCCTGGCTTTGGTCTCACATTTCTTTTTAATGGAATGTTCCAGGAGATTTATTCAAATATCAACACTGAATATACCATGACACCACTTTGTCACATTCCTGCCTAAGCCTTAGGAATACACTTCCGATTTTAAGAACAACAACAACAAAAAAATTATGGAATCTTTCCTCCGGAGTGCAGGAAAATATTCAGACCTGGTCACTCTACCTTCTAATTCATACCTCCTTACACATTTGGATATTGACTTCTTTTGTACCATATATCCATCCTTCTCCAAGTACACTTGGCCACCACGGTTCCTACTGTGGCTTCATGATTTGATCCTACTTCAGGGAGCTGTTGTGAATGTCCCTGGTATCCATGCCCCACAATCATATCCATAAGGTGTCCCTGGGCCCAGTGTGGGTCCCCATGATTCTGTCAGTTTATTCAGAGAACTTCTTCCACTTGTGGGTATAGGTTGGGTATTATAAGGCACATGCATATAAGACCCTAAGTTTTATGGCAATTCAAGGGAAAGAAGGATATATGCTAACTGGGTGGCACTTGTGGTGAGTCTCATGGAATATAAATGAGGAATCCATATGGTTGTATTGAGGTGAGAAAAAAAAAAAAGGATCTCTGTTACATAAGGACTCAAAATATAGTGTGTTCTAAGAACCTGGTATTAAGAAAGAGATTGGGTTCTCTCCCTAACACTGCTGGTACTGGAGGATAAGCATGTAATAAAATGTTAGAGAAAGTAAAATGCTTGAGTGAATGAGTAAGCGAGATCTGTGGTTTCAGGAGAAGGCCCTATTAGATAAAAGAAGAGGTGAACATTCTGGTATTCATGTTCAGATAAGTGGCCCAAAGAGCTATGTTTAGAAATTTCTATGGGTTGGGTTATTGTAGTGATCAGAAATAGGGATACATAATATTCATTTAACAATTATATTCTAGGTACTGCTTTAGATGCTGGGGATAAAATATTGTCCATGCTGTCAGAGATTTCTCAGTCCACAGAAAGAATAGAATGTGGTAAATATATGGATAAAATGTTATTGGGTATTATGTGAACACAGATGAAGGGCACTTAACTCTGCCTGGTGTGGGAAGAGAGGATGGGGGTAAGGGAGAGACTCCTAGAGGAGGGTCCATGGATGGTACAAGATGACTATCAATTGCTCAGAGTCAGAGGAGGGGTGGCCAGTGGATGGTGAAGGCAAGAAGCCAGGTGCATTACGGACAGGGAGCAGTATTCATAAATTCACATAGGGTAAAAGCAGGGTAGTGCATGTCAGAAACCCCAACATTTGCAAAGCTACTGGAGCTTGAAGTGTCAAACATGAACTGGCAAGAGAAGTGGCAGGAGAGGGGCCACATTGTACAGTTGGCCTTAATTCTCTGGGTAGTGTTGAATTATCAAAGAGTCTAAGCAGGAAAGTGACAAGTTCAGATTTAAGTTTTAGAAGGATTGCCCTTGTGACTATGCAGACTTTGGATGAGAAAATGACAAAACTAAAGCCAAGGAAAACAGTTAACCTGCTGTAATATAGGAGGGAGTTGTTGAAATAGGGCAGATGAGGTGAGGAATTGGGAGGATAGGTGAGGAAAACACAGATGACAAATTGGCAAGATATAGTGTGGATTGAATATAGACAGACCAAAAGAGGGAGGAGGCAGGAAAAACAGGTAGATGTGTGCTGCGCATGAGGAGGCATAACAAATTCAGGGAGTGGAAGTAATTTTGGAGAGGAAGGTGGGCTCAGTTGGGGCTATGTTTTTGTTTGAAGCTACTGGTAGAATATCCTGGTGGGAGTTTCAAGTAAGTGCGTGTCCATATTTGTCTGAAGCTCGAGGTTTGAAGGAATCTATAATAGAGGTGCAGACTTAGAAATGAACCTACATGGTACCAAAAGAAAACCTTAGAAATGAATATATACTGCTAAGTATATACCCAAGAGAAATGAAAACCTATGTGCACATGACTATCTATACACAAATGTTCACAACAGTGATATTCTTAACAGTCCAAAGGTGGAAATAACCCAAATATACATTGACTAATAAATGGATAAATAAAATGTGGTATATTTATGCAACATAATATTATACAACAATAAAAAGGAATGAATACTGATCCATGCTGTAACGTGGAAGAACTTTGAAAACACTACGCTAAGTGAGAGAAGCCAGTCACAATAGACCACATATCGTATGATTCCATTTAAATGAAATGCCCCAAATAGGCAAATTGATAGAGACAGAAAGTAGATTAGTGGTTGCTTAGGGTTGGAAGGGATGGGGCACTAGGTGGCAATACCGAAAAGGTATGGGCTTTCCTTTTTGGAGGTGATGAAAATGTTCTAAAATTGACTGGGGTGATAGTTGCACGTATCTGTGGAAATACTAAAAACTACTGAATTGCACACTTGAATAAGAGAATAGTATGGAATGTGAATTATATCTCAATAAAGCAGTTTTTTTTAAATGAAAAAAAAAAAAAAGAATGTGAGCACCCAGGGAGAATATGTGTCCTGAGAATAGCCATGGGCCACCCAGACTGGACCTCTGAGATGTTTCCACAGTATAGGCAGCTTGAGGTGAGCCAGGGAAGGGCACAGAGAAAGGAGGACCTGAGAGAAGCCTGAGGAGAAACAGGAGAGTGCGGTCACACCACAGCCAGAGCAAGACAGGGTCCAGTAAGGGGAGGAGCCAGTGCCAAAAAGAGCAGAGAAAGGGCTAGTGTGATGAGGACTGGAAAACACCACTGGATTTGGCACCTAGGAATAAGCAAGTACCTGCCCCCAGGTAAGTGTGGTCATTTAGATGTGGATGGATGGGCAGGTGGGCAAGTAGAGAAACAGAACAAGAAACAACATTAACTCACATGAAACAACAGTGCTCTTAATTGTTAAATACATGATAGAGCCATTCTACTATTAATAGATTGTGTTCGAGGAGAGGCAGGAAGTTTAGGGCCAAGGGAGTCAAGCAGTAAACTGCTTATCTGTCTCCATTTCTGAACTCAGATCTATTTTATTATATCCTTTGCTTCTGATCAGTACATCAACCGCAGGACCTGAAGAAAAGCATTGACATGAAGGAATCATGTTCTGTGACATATCAAATCGCTTGTCATACGGGGGTGGCTGTGGTGTGGCAGGGACCACCCACCATATAAAGACAATCAGAAAAGTACAGACTTGACAGAAGTCAGATAGGCATAGTAGGGTCTTTTCAATGCACAGCGGGGAAAACAGGTTAGGTGACTTATTCAAGGTCATAAAGTTTTCTATAAAAGAGCTAAGGCTAGAATCCAGATTTCCTAACTCTCAGCCAGATGTCTTTCCCTGAGACTCACGCTGACTCCCTAACAAAAACACTGGGTGCAGCACTAACCTGAGAATCTGGAGATTCTGCTGTACATTTATCTGACTATGCAATTAGACTAGTAATGACTATTAAAGATCTTGACTTTACTACTTTAATAACTCTTATCTCATTTTGTATATTTCATCATCAATTAAAAATATGTTGGGAGGTTTTTTTGGGTATCTATACTGTTTGAAATTGTTTCATAAAAATGAGATGTGGGATTTAACTTTTGCATATACTGTTGAATGATTTACACGTCCCTCCCTCACCTTGTTTTGGAGATGAGTTCTGTTATGGATCCACATTTCTGCTTGGAAATCTCTGCTGCTATTGAATATTCAAAATTTTCCTTTAGATTCCACTCACCAGAATCTGTGTTCCCAAAGGAACTATTTCCCTCATCTGAGAAAAATCAAGGAGAATCTCATCTGATAATTTCTCTTCTCCTTCTCCCACCCCTGACACTATCCCCTACCCTAAAGACCCCTAAAATCATAAATTTATATCCACAAAGCTCTGGCAACAGTCAGACGTGAAGACTTTCATTCAGTTGAGGTGGTTTGTATCTGGCAAGAAATAGTTTGATAGAAAATATATTCATCTACTTAAAGAAAAGTCACCTATATCTACAGCTGGATAGCCTACAGGCCTGTATACAAAGCAATGTATCCCATACTGAATTCATCATATTACACTGTTGAAGAGTGCCTATTCCTTCTCTGTACCTTTTTAAAACTAAAGATATTGATATTGACTTAGTAACCCAAGTTTCTGTCTCTGTTTCCTTATTTATTTCCTTCATATGGTTGCGCCCCTTTCTGTTTAAAAATAGTTTCTAAAAGCTACCACTTAATTGTTTTTTTCTTAGTTTGGGCCCTCTGAGCTTTAACCTAGATTACTAAGATGTTCTTCTAACATATCCAGTCTTTTTGTTTTCAGGACCTTTTTCTACCACATTGGTGGAACTACTTTCTATGACTCATTACTTGGATAATCATGTCCAAATCTGGTATGCAATCTAGTGATTTTCCACCTTTTACCACTGTTCCTCATAACATTTATTCTTTAATTTTAGCTAACTTGCCATATTTTGAAGCTTCCACCCCCTGTCTAAATCTGTGTGTTTGCATTGTGCATTCTTTTATGACTGAATAGTTCTTCCCACTTAAACTAGTTACTGAGAGTGAGAATTTACTCGTTTCACAAAGGGCATTCAAATGTCGTGTCCTCTGGGAGTCTGTCTCCAGACTTCATACAGTTGTTCGCTTTCCCTCAGAAATATTCATCACTATTCTCACTTTGTTAGTGCCCCTACAATGGCTACAGTATTTGTCACATTACATCAGAGTGAGTTGTGGAAGTCTGTCTCTCCGGCTGGATTTTGCATATCTCGAATTCTTTGGCCAGGTATTACGCATTCACTCATTTTTGTAAAAGTGTTTATCGTAATGTTTGGTGCATAGAGGTCACATACAACATGTGTATTTGCGATTGAATTGAACCTCTAGCGTTTTGCTATTCTTCATTAGTAGAAAAATGTTTATGTTTATTAGGTTCACGGTAAGTCTCTCCTCTTTTGTAGTAGAAATATCTATCTTTTTTCCCATTACAACAGGAACATCTGCTAATTAATGACACCATGTGTTGAGTGTTTGTGACGTTGTGCCAACATCTAATCTGAATAACCATTCCTTTTTATCATCATGCACACAGATTAGAAGCAGATTTTTAGGTGCTGTCCAGTAGGCCCTTCCTATACTAGAATGTGAAGCCACATTTTTATTGTATTAATTTTTCCTTTCCATTGTCAACATCTTTCCGTGCATCTTTCTAAATTCTGTCCTCCAGAGTCATTCCCTCAAACCTTAAGAACCTAGAGACTCTACTAGCTTCCTCTGGAGCAGTGATCCTCGGCTGAGTGAAACTGTATCCCTGAAGGACATATGACAATATCTGGAGACACTTTTGATTGTCAGAATTGAAGGGGTGCCACTGGCATCTATCTAGTGGGTAGAAACCAGAGTTGTTGCTAAATATCTTACAATGCACAGGATGGCCCTCGCAACAAAGAACTGTCTGGTCCAAAATGTTAATAGTGGTGAGGTAGAAAAACTGTGTTGTTCTAGAGGGTGCTGCCCAGATAGTACTTCCCAGTTTTTCCCGTAGAGACAGAAAGTCCATATTCCCTGCATTTCCATGTCTGGGACTTTCCATGCCTCAATATGACCAACTACATATATATATATATATATATATATATATATCATGAACAAATGAGGAACTGTCAGCAGGAAGGACCAAAGCCTGGAGGCCCTGACCACCTTTCATTCATGATCTCGAATCATAGAGAGTAAGAAGGCTTTAAGAAAAAAAAAAAGTATAATAGATTTTGTTTGTAGTTTCTCTCCCCATACTCAGTTAATTACTAGTCATTTAGGAAATGTACAACAGAAGAGATTTTAAAGAAACATGACACAAATGCTGAGGTAGGTGTGAGTAAGATATCAAGTTAATAATATATACCAATGAGTATTTTTAAACAATGGGGAGAAAAGTGAATGCCTGGAATGAGTATGCTAATGGCAACACTCCATAGCTCTCCTTCATGATCTTGTCTGATGGAGAAGGGTTTGAAATTGCTATGATATAAGCTGGGAGAAAAGCGCTTTGACAGTGCTGAATGTAAAATAGAAGCAATAGAGATGTCACAGATCCCGGCAGGCTGGAGGAAGAGAAGACTATTAAAATGTGTGATCCTAGAAGAAATTGTTTCTAAAATTGACGACAAACTACTTATCAACCAATACTTGTCATGTGCACTTTAATCTCACAGCCTGCACTCACCTGCAGGGTCACAGGGGATGGCTGACTTACGTCCCACACTCCCGGGGCTATCATTGCCAGGGGTGGTTCACTCTGGACTGTCACGCTGAATAGCATAGACCCAAGAATGGATTTTCTGCAAAAGACAACACATACAGACAGGAGTCATTTCATGAGGGGAGCTATGATTATCTGTAAATGTTTTCTTTGGGAATGTAAACATAATCAGCTATTTCAGTGGCTTTATTCAGTTGCTAGAAAAGAAATCAGATATTCCACAAGCCCAGACACTGACTAACAGTTCATTTCCAATATACCACTTGCATGGGTATTTTCCTAGATGCCTACATTTATTTTCCACATGAGAAACCACATGTTTATTCACAATGGTTTCTAATGGGTAGCATGTATTCTTAATTGCCAACAATGGTGATTACAAGGTGAGACTAAGAATCTCAGATTTATATTCTTGTAGTTAATGGCTGCCCTAAGTCAGTAAAGATGTCAAGACTTCAGAACATTTTTTTTGCTCCATGGAGTGACTAAATTCCCTAGGCACCTTTAAAGATATGAGTACTAAATTTATAGAGAGAAAAGATTTAAGTTAGCATAGCATATGATCTGCAGAATAAAAATAGTTATGGGACTTCACAGAGGAAATGCTTCCTTATGTATAAATAGGTTATTCGTATACTGAATGTTTAAAAATTGGTGGTAAATTACTATAGCAAATGAGGGTGCATACAGAAAAGATTTTAAACGGAAGAATCCATGGATGGTTTTAACAGCTTCAGTAACATCCAAATGCACAGATCTCAAATGGATTATAAAAGAAGATCTCTCATACTCCTGGCTGGGTATGAGAGTCAGAGTAGCGGTAAAATGTTCCAATGATCCCTGAGAACAGCCTTTGGTTTTAATATGCCAAATTGAAGATGTAAAAACTGAAAGTCAACAAAATCCAAGTTTATAAAGAACTTCAAAGCATCAAGGGAGTCTTTCTAAAGACAATATAGAATTCCATGTTGCCATTTAATAGATACCATGCAAAACATGAAGGAAAAAAATTCTACAAATAAAGTTTTCTTTAAAGCTTTAGCTTTCTGAGGCCTGCTTTCTTTATTATTTTCTCTATTTAAAGCTATTATCATAAAATATGTGTAGAGAGTATAAATTGAGTACAAAGGGATAGATACAAAGGGCAGATATTTTCATATGACCCAAGAATATTCTTCTGTCAGAATGAATTTTGAGACTTCTTTATCCCTTTTTTCCATCCTCCTTCATCTGAAGAAAACTTGTTTGGGTATGACAATACCAGGGTGCCAATATTAGTAAGGTAAAGATTGGAAAATTATTGATGCAATTTTCTGCTTTGTCTTTAAAAGCATATCACCTTCAACCCCAAATGGCCCAACCTCCATCTGCCTGGGAAAAGTTATGGATTAGTGTTAGGCAGGACGCAAGAGAATGAAGGAGCAGGTCTCATAGCAAACTTGGAGGACTCAGGTAATAATGTTCCCCACAGCATTCGGAGAAAATATTTCTGCGAATGGTCAATAGAGCTTAGGCAGGAGAAAGGTGTGGCATGATGGATGGGAGAACGTGGCACCGGGAGAGCCTGCCGCTTTCTGGCAATGGGGAGGGTGGGAGGAGGAACACGGGGAAGGAGCAGAGAGAGTGCAGCTGACACATGGCCCCCATTTGCCTCTCCTCTGCCTTTGGAAGCAGACGGGAGGGATGTGAGCCAAGTGAGCGTTACATGGGAGGCAGCGGGCTCCTTTTCTCACTCCCTGTTTCAGATCTTGGAAGGAAACCACCTCTTGAACCTGCTCTGTACCGACTTGCGGCATGACCATTAAACTTGGTGTCACATGGTTAAGAGGCAGAAGGAACTCCTGAGTTTAGGTTTTGGGAGCCTTCTTTAGTTTCTGTGTAAATGAGATGGGATCTAGAAATAGCTAAAGGTATTCAAGAGGGAGGTTTCCAGAAAGGGGATAAGGGCCTCTGTGATAAGGGCCTCTTATTGGGCCATCCCAGTTGAGGTCAAATGGAGGTGTCTGGCAAACCTCAGATGGGTCTATGGTGCCTGAGAGAGACTGAGCCACTAGGGAGTGCCAGGAGCCCTGGCCAAGCTGTGGGAGCCCCATGCACAAGCTAAGCTAGCAGCAGATTTCCCCTATAACAAGCAGCCACCAGCTTTAAAAGTGACTTTGATTCAAGTATCAGAAGTCACCAAGCCAAAGGATCTGGGTTTCTTTTATTTTGTGATCTTGTGTTCCTTTTCCCCTCTTGGGAAAGGAAGCGGGGTGTAAGGAAGATATCTGAGTGACCGGGCATTTTTTATCCAAAAGAGACTGCATACTTATAATAGGGCTATTTAAATTACTGATATAACTAATATTTTATCATAGATGGAAAGTTTTTTCTCCTCATTAGTTATAGGGTAGGAGCTCATGAGGAAAAGTGTGATATATTCGTTGTATTTTTTTCTTCATATCTAAGTTGTAAAATGTGTTATATTTGTGGCCTTACATATTTATATATCTTGGCCATGCTTCACTCTGAAAATCTGAGTGATCTAAGCAGGTTCAAATAGAGGATGAGGGGACTCAAGAATCTAGTGGTAAGTACCTGCCATTTCTGTCCTTAGACAGAGTCTGGGTCAATAGTCACCATGACCTTAACCCTGAGGGCACGTGGGGCAGAATGAAGTCACTTGATGTAGGTGTTTGTATGAGGGGATGTGTCAAGAAATAAGTCATAGGGAGAATGAACTTCTAGCTTCCAACAAGGCTTATATAATATGTACTTTAAGGACATGGAAGGGGGAAAGAAAATAAATGTTTGACACCATTTTGCAGGCTCTCTGTATGTTTGATATTATCTAATTTACTTTCTGATAATGGACTGTGCTGGAATATCTTTTTAGAAATTGGAAGCATAATGGAGGAAATGCATTTCAATAGATTTCTGTAAATGGAAAATATGAGAAAGATGATTAGTGGGATTGAGATGTGAAAAGATACATCTAAGAGTGTCAGTGGTTTCAGAAAGAAGATGAAAATGGAAACTTTTAACACCAGGCAAGTGGAGACCACCTTTTTTTTGTTTTTTTGTTTAATTACTACCACTGTGAAAGGTTTAAGTCAGTTAAAATTAAACAAATGAAAAAAAGTTGATGGAGGCAGGATAACAGAAAACAGTTTCATATAATGGAAAGAACACCAGACTCTGTGCCAGGCCATCTGGATCCTGTCTTCATTAACTATCCTTAATTAGCTTAACTTCTTTGAGCTTCTTGGACAAAATCAATGGTTTTCCAGTGTTTTCATATAGCTTTGAGGTTCTACTGATGGTTGAGGGGGTGCTTGAGAAGGATGGTGGGGAAATGACAATTCGGCTAGACTACAGGATTTCAAATTCCACATAGCACATACGTGGACTATTCATTACTCTGACACTTTAGGTTTTGGAACGCAATGTTTTAGGAAAAGGACTATAATGCTAAACGTATTTGTTCTGGAATATTTTTAACAATATGTTCAATTTAAATATTGTACAGATTTATTGACTAGAAAAACCAACCCAAAATTTGCGGTCCCAGGAGAATTGATGGGCTGGTTTATTCTCTCTGGGCCCCTGTTTCCTCAAGTAAGAAAATAAGGTGTCGAAATAAAACAATTATCAATTTTAGCCCTAGAATTCCATAGGAGGATTCTACACATCCATTGCTGGCATTGAACCAGAGAAGAAAAAGGCCCCGGAAGTGGGCAGCCAATAGGATCAGAGTATCTGATGTTACAAAACTCTTTGGGTTGCTGACTCTGACAGAGCTGGTAGGTTTCACGTCCAAGAGCAGAACCCAGGGGAGGCTGAGGCAGGAGCCCCTTGTCAGGTAGTGAGGTCTTTACAGGGTTCATAGAGTAAGCCATGGTACCTGAGAGCAGGAAGGGAGGCAGCTTAAGGTAGTAAAGGCCAGACCTGCATTCTAGTTCTTGTTCTATTTGTAAATAGCCTGGTAACTATAGCAAGTCTTTGCACTTTCCTTCACCATAGAGTTCTTGATCTGAAAATGAGGTATTTGGACTAACTGAGGGTCTCTCTTGGACAGGAAAGAAAAACAATAGGAATTCTCACCCACAATTTATTTTGTTATTTGATTTTGAAGATATATCTGAAATGATTAGATATGGGGGTGGGGAGGTCAGGCTTGGCTACTCAGGTAATTGTCTAAGGAACCTAATTGTTTTGTGATTAAGATTTATTTTAGGCTTGTTTTGGAATTCTGCAGAAGATTCTAGTTTTCTCAGGCTTTAACTCACCTTGGGAGCTTTGGAAATACTGATGATGAGGCCAGGTCACAGATCAATTAGATTAGAATCTTTGGAGGTACTTGGGCTTTGGGGTGATTTTAAAATCTTCCCAGAAAATTCTGTTGCTTAATCAGGGTTGAGAATCCCTGTGTTAAAGTAGTTTACCACAACTGACAAATGCTAAGTAACTACCATGCTATTAGTTTTGAACTTAAATAGGGATGGGACCTCATGGAAATTGTTCAGGTGAAGAAAACACTTTCTTGCTGCATTGTAGAGACAGTATGAATGCAGATGCAGTAGAAGTCTTGTCTGCAAAAGAGGCGATTATAAAACTTTTGTGGGCAAAATTTTACCTTTGGACTTAAGACTTTTTTTTTTTTTAACAGAATAGAAGGTGAATTTGCATGCTTGAAAATGTAGAATTTTATTGATGTAGCCCGAACTGATTTATCTGGGTTGAATCACCATTGGTTCTTCTGAAACTCAATTCTAGAAACCAAAATGAGATAGGAACCCTTTACTTCTGTATATTCTCAGTTTATATGTATGTTGGAAAAAATAATGACATAAGTGCTCATTACAACTCCACATGGCTAGCTATGGGCAATTCAACTGTAATGAAAGACAGATTCAATACCAAATGTTTACAGGCAGGGGTCATTCTATGAAAGGAAATGAAATTAAGTCACTAATTTGCTGTGATCTGGAAATATCTGCATCAAATAAATTGGGTTAGAATCTCTGTAACTCGGAGCAATGAGCAAAGTGGGAGTCATCACATCTCCCCAACTTCCTGCCCCACAGAATGGATTTCTGATGTCTTACTTAAAACAATCTGGATTTCTTTGAATCGTTTAGCTCAGAAGAGAGGCAGATTTTCTGATTTTCATGAGAAACAGTGTGTTTGAAATACATTTACAAATGCTTATTGAAGTACTCTTTGAAGTAAGTTGTGTTTTCTGATGTCTCATCATTCACAATTTTGACACTTTCCCATAGAAAAACACCAGCTAGGATCCATCCCAGATGGCATTTCTCTCAGATTCCCATCTTCTATGATCATTCACCTATAAAATGTTTACCAATGGAAGTGATATATGACAAAACAGCATGGAGGCAGCATTCTTACTATCCTAACCATCTAGAAAAATGCCTTGAAAATTAGTTTGAACGACAAAAAATATTCCCAACTTCTTACATATTTAATGTTTATTGATTGTTATATGCAAAGTAGTATTTTAGGTGATAGGAGAGAAAAAAAATGGAACTTTCTTTTCAGTGAACAGCTAGAAATAATATGCTACAAAAATGCTAGCTCTTACAAATATTGCTGTTGAAACTTTAAAGAAACTCACTCATGAGAAAGAAGGACATTTGTGTAGCTGTTCCTAATGAGAAAGGAATGAAAGTTCTTAGCACATAATCCAGACTTTTGAAATGTCTGCTAACAGCAGTAGGTATTCCTTTTTGGGAAAAACTGTTTCTTGTATACTTTTGAAATCTTATATCATTCTAAATCTTCTATATTGGGATTGATTTTTTTCCCCATTCAATTTAATAAACAAACCTCTACTGATTGCCTATTTATATGAGGCACTATGTTAGATGACAGATATTACAAAAATAAATACATTCCCTGTCCTCCAGGAACACCCACAGAAATGGGCTAAAACATGAAAACAAATAACAGAGTAACACACACACACACAGCCCAGATCAGAAGTAACCCAATAAAGAAAATTTTAAGATTTATCATGGTTGTTTTGATATAATTTTTTATTTATTTATTTTTATTCATTTATTGTTTTTGATGGTGCTCTGCTTGTTTGCAATTTTATTATTCATAGGTGTTAGCTTTGCAATTACAAACCATGTTGTCTGTATTTTGGAGCAGGTTCTGACATCAAATTTGGTTTGTCAATAGATGGGCTGAGCATGTCAAAGAAATAGACAATGGGTAAAATCCCATTTGGTTTCTACAGCTAATAATCTTGTTGAGAGTACAAGATAGTTGAACACTGTAATACGATGTTTTGATATAATTTATATATATTGCCTAGATGTGGGAACTAAACTCTGATGAAAAATTAATTTGTTTTAACATTTTCGTATTACCAAATCTTTCTAAACCATTGAGGAAGAAACATACTTTAGAACAACATTAATACCACAATATAGATCCTAATTTTTGGAGGGTCCTGAATTTTACCATTTGATTCTAAAGAACAGTCTTACTGTGTGAAAAATAATTAGCTTATTTTTTTGAAATATTTTTCTCTCAATAGCATAGAAAATCATGTAATTGATTTTATCAAATTATACTAATAATTCCCAAGCCTTATACTTAAATCAAAAGTTAATTTTGTAATGGCCATTAGTTCTGAGAGAATATCTGAACTCATAGTTGGTATACTTTTCTGAAAAATATCATCTCAAAGTTACTAAATATTTCTTCTTGACAATAAAAGGTCAGTAAACCAGTAACATTGTGTAATTTTACTTTAGCCAGAATTCCATGACTTACATTCCTTCTAAATGACAGTATTAATCCAAATCACTTTGAATAACTAATTCCAGAAAAATTGGCTGGTTAGAGAAAGGAAAGTAATTGAGATTGGTCATGCCAATATGTCTTTGCTGTAAATGACCCAGCTGACAAGTTGAGCACGAGGCCTGTTTCTAAAATCATTTCTACATGTTTCCTTTTCAGTTCTGTTTTCAGTAGTCATGAGCTACTTCAATTTTAGAATACAATGTCTCCTTAATTTTCTCATACCATTTACTGCAAAATATTTAGTTCCAAGGATGCTTTATTGAAATGGGGCTTTTACTAACCACAAATGATATACTTACTCTTTTGGAAACAATGGAAGACAAGTCCAGGCCAGCAGATTCGCATTGTTGGTTGCACAGCCAATCCCATACAGTTTTATAATGAGCATGGATTCCCTTGGAAGTGACTTTATTTCTAGAGGAAAATTGATTCTAAAAATTAAGGAAAGAAGTAGTATTACAATTACAATGATACTTTTATAAAAATAATTTTTAATGTAATAGTCTGGGACAAAACTATTTATTTGAATCGATGTATCCTCTTGAAATATTTTGTATCATCTTATAAGAATGGAAATAACAGAAGTACACAGAGTAAGGAAATTTGTTAATCAATGGGAATTACTCCGTATAATTTTGACATGTAAGTTTGTTTTTAAAAATTACAGTAACTTGAGCATTTACTCTCAAGATATCGGAAGCAAGAGATGAGAGAATGACTTATGAAGTCATTGTCATAGGGAGTTGAAGATGGCAGGAAATAAATGGATTTTAAAGAGTAAGTCAGCTATAATGAGATGGAGATTTTGAAAAGAATTTTTCAGAAAGACAAAAGTGGATAGACAAAGGTATATATGCATGAAAAAATTAAGTGTATCTGAGAAATGGTGAATGGCTCATTGCGGCTGAAACAAAAGATGAGGTCACATTGATAGGGGAAGTTGTAGAGGATGCAATTACTAATAGAAACATAGGTGGTTACCAGAATGCTTAAGAATTCTGCATCCAGGCAAAGGAATTTGAACTTTTCCTTAAAGTTAAAAGGAAATAACTGGGTGTGGTGGCTCAAGCCTATAATCCTAGCACTCTGGGAGGCTGAGGCGGGAGGATAGCTTGAGCTCAGGAGTTGGAGATCAGCCAGAAGAAGAGTGAGATCCCTGTCTCTACTAAAAATAGAAAAAATTAGCTGGACAACTAAAAATAGAAACAAACAAACAAAAAAATTAGCCGGGTATGGTGGCATGCGCCTGTAATCCCAGCTACTGGGAGGGAGAGGGGTACTGGGAGACTACTGGGAGACTGAGAGGGGTATACATGGGTGGCATGATTGTCTAAGAAGGGGCTTTTGACAGAAAGTTGAGATTGAGATCTGATGTCCCTATCAGTGGGGAGGGAGACAGGTACCTTTCCTTCTTTTCTGGTATCATCCCAGTTATATAGAGATGATCAAGTTCTATTACAGGAGCCTCAAGAGAAGCATGGTATTTAGGAAAGAACTATTTATGAGACAAGGAGATGAAGGAAATATTTTTCAACAGGCCAAGATAGGGGGATTCTCCTTTACTAGAAAGGAGAATGCTAGGGAGAAATGGGAAAATTGGAGCAAAGGTTGGCAGACAGGGGCAAGGGTCATGGGAACTGAATCATCATGAGTGGGAAGAGGGCAGAGGAAGGAGACTGGGAGGGTGACTGTGCAGCCTGTGTGGAATGATACCCGAGGGTGTGAGGTGTAAAGAGAATGAACAGAGTCCTCTGGTCTTGTGAGTCCCAGCTGAACTCTGACATCAAATTGTCTAAGTGGTAGGTTATTATCAGAGGACTGATGATGACTAAAGCCTATTGTCCCATTGGAAGGTGTTGACTGAGCTTCGCCCAGCTGATAGTGAATGTCTCCTCACATTGAAGTTGTCTTTCTAGTCTGGAGATGAGGAAGCAGTTCTTACTCAGGATTTCAAATTAAATATTAACAATCCATTTTTTTTTCAGTGGTTTCACAGCTTCCGGCTTTGGGGATTAACAGGAAGTTAATTCAGCCCAGTGATCATAACTGAGCCAAGGAAGGACACATCCCTCTCCTCAACATAGTGTTCCCTGAGATGGGCAGGTCCACATCCAGGGTGCTCACAGAGCAGCCAACAGGATGAAAGAAAGGAGATCTACTTTAGAGGTAAAAAGGATAACAGATACTTGGCTGACAGAATGGTTGTGGAATAGTACAATGAAGAGTCAAAGATGAGTTCTAGTTTCTAGATTATGATACAGCAGACACCTTTAACTGAGAGGGAACATAGAAGAAATGAGGAGGTTGGGGAAAATAATGAGTGCAGTTTAGGGGACCCTGTCATTGAGTTCATAATAATTGTGACATGTCAATATATAATCTGTGTGTGGAGAGGATGAGTCCACGTTTTGGATTTGGATGTGTCTATGTTTAAAGATTTGTCCCACTGACTAAGATATTTTCCTTCAGCAATGCATTGAACCTTTCTAGGTCTTATTTTTCCTTATTCATAAAATGGAACTATGATTATATAACACAATATGTGGCAAATGGTAGGTTGCATATCAGCATTATATTCATTATTCAAGCAGTAATGTAATAATTTATATTAGTCACTGTGCATTTAATACTTAGATTTATAAAAACACATATGTACATAGATGAAATGTAATTCTAGCTAAACATAAGGGAGGGAAATATAGGAAAGACTAAAGAGTGTGAAAATTCTTATATTTTTAAAGATTAGCAAATTTTAGATTATTAAAATATTAAATTGTTACATGTTTAGGTATCTAAAACTAAAAGTCTTTTCTTTCTTATTCTTTCATATTCATAATATTCATTCATGATAATATAGATATATTTCTCGGCCTAAAAAAAGCTCTGAAACTCAACATAAAATGCTGATGATTCTGTGGAATGCACAGTAATTTCCATAATGTTCTTTCTTTTACCTATAATTGAATTTCTATTCAGTGTTCATATTTCTATGCTAGGATGAAAACTGTAATTTCACTTTATTTCTCACATAATCTAGAATGTTCTTTTTTCCATTAGATCTGGCTTCTTCATGTATAACTTCACTTGTTAGTGAGCTTTTCATATTAAGAATGACCAAAAAAAGATAAGTTACAGTGGATAGTTACTGCCAATTTCCATTCTGTCATTTTTATTAATAAAAATAAATTCTTCCAGGGTAAGAATAAGTGCTTTCTAAATAGTTATTTATTCATTTTAAAAATACATATGGATTTTTAAAGCCAGGATTATCTCACATTTACTGAAAAATCTTTTATTTTTAACTTCTGCATGGCTACTTAAAAATCAAAGGAATGAACTTTCAGACCAAAAACAGATGAAAAATAAGAGGCAATTCAGTAAGTGGAGTCAGAATGCTTCTTTTCATCCAAGGAAGAGGCACAGACCTCAAGTTTTAACTATATATTTGCCTTACTATACTATTCAAAAATGAGTAATCACTAAAATTTTCTTAAAATTTTTTCTCCTATATGAGATAGTTTTTCTGAAACCAAAGTAAGTTTCTGACAATAAAAATGAGAAATTTCAAAAGCTACATTGTTTTGAACTCTCCTATTAATACTGATGAAAAATCAAAACACTAGACTAAACACTAGACCATTGTAACAATTTTGACTTTTTGTCTGAATGAAACAAGGAGCCATTTCAGAATTTTTAAACAGAAGAATGACATGTTTTGATTTACATTGTAAAAAGATTACTTTAGGGATAGTGCAAAGACTATGAAGGTGCAAGAGAGGTAGGGAGACCATTCTAAGGCTGTTGTAGTATTACAGGGGAGAGATGATGGTTGCTGAGACCAGTGGGGGTGATGGAAAGTAATATTCTGGATATGTTTGGAAGATAGAGCCAGTAGGAATTCCCAGACATGGGATCTGAGAGAGAAGATCCAGACTAAGGATCCTGACCTCAACAACTTGACCTAGAACTGATTATTCATAACGGCCATCTATGGGTGGAGGAGTGGTTTGGAATGTAAGATCAGGAATTTAGTTTTGGACATATTGAGTGTATATGTATGAAGTTTGAGATTGATGCCTGGGGTGGTGATATAAATTCAGGAGTTGATGACATATAAATGATATTTAAAGGTCCATGACTATATGAGAAAACTAAGGGAGTAAAGACATATACAACAGAGAAGAGGGTTAAGGGCAAAGATAATGATCAGTCTGGGAGGAAAAAAAAAAAATGCATGGAGCAAGAGTGGCCAGTGAGGTAGGAGTGAGCCAAGTGGAAAGTAAACGTCAAGACAGAGCTGAGCTCAACAGTGCCAAATGGTCCCAAAAGGTCACGTCAGAGTAGGATTGAGAAACAAACATTGGATTTAGCCATGCAAGTCACTGCTGACTCTGATAAGCAATTTCGGTGGCACAGAGGGAATAAAAGCCTAATTGGATATGTTTTAGAGCAGAGGAAAAAAATTGAAGAAAATGAATATAGACAGTTCTTTGGATAGTTTTGCTACAAAGCAGAGAAAAGAAATGGGATGGCTGTGGGCAGGAAAATAGAATAGAGGTTTTAATTTTTTTTTTTTGAGGTTTTAATTTTTTTTAAAAAAATTATAATGTGAGAACTATTCATGGGTTGTAAATACTCTTCCTAAGGTTTTATATGTTGTAAGAAATAGTATGTATGTCACAGTAGAAACATTAGTGTAGGAATCAGAGTGGGTATAAATGCTAATTCTGCCATTTACTGGTTGTGTGACCTGCAACAAGTTAATTAATCTCTATAAACATCAATTTTTCTGATTTATAAAATGGGTCTGACAATACCTGTTTCATAAGTTTGTTGTGAAGCTTAGAGAAGATAATATAGTTTGAGAGTTTATTATGGTGATTAGAATATAATAGGTGGTAAAAGCTATGTCAAGTTTGATTAAACAACCAAATTTCTATCCTTAAGTTTACAGTCTAACAATGAAATGTACATTCAATTATAATGTAATGGGCAAATGTTGATAAAACATATAAAAATGCTACAAGTACCCAGCAAAATCATAAGTAAATATTTTTAGTGGAAATGAAATGAAAAATAATTCTAAGTTAAAGCAACTAACTCTATTGAGAGAGTCAAAGAAACTTCACAGGAAAGATAGCACTTGAGCAGTCTTAAAGGAAGTGAAAAAAATATATCAATGTAGTTTTTCCAAAATACTAATAATTTTCAATTTATTCTGGGATTTTTTTTCTTTGAAATTGACTTTAAAGGCCTGGCGCGGTGGCTCGCGCCTGTAATGCTAGCACTCTGGGAGGCCAAGGTGGGAGGATCACTCAAGGTCAGGAGTTAGAAACCAGCCTGAGCAAGAGCGAGACCCCGTCTCTACTAAAAAAAAATAGAAAGAAATTAATTCGCCAACTAAAAATATACAGAAAATATTAGCCGGGCATGGTGGTGCATGTCTGTAGTCCCAGCTACTCGGGAGGCTGAGGCAGAAGGATTGCTTGAGCCCAGGAGATTGAGGTTGCTGTGAGCTAGGCTGATGCCACGGCACTCTAGCCCAGGCAACAGAGTGAGACTCTGTCTCAAAAAAAAAAGAAATTGACTTTAGAGTTAGATTTTTCTCTTGATTTGTCCATATGATGGCATGAATCTGTGAGTGTAAAATAAATCTGACTTTTTAAAAAACAACCAGGAATAATTTTTAATTGAGTCAGAATACTTTTAGTTATTGAGCTGGTTAATAACCTTTTGAAGGAGTCACTTGCAGTACAAAATTTGTTAATTTGCCCAATTACACTCACTGGACTCTTACTCTGTCTGGTGCCACTTTAGCTGCTGGGAACTGAATAAGAAAACTAAAAATGAAAATATTTGCCTCATTTGCAAATGAGGCAGGAGCCGACAGAAATATAAACAGACACACTTGGTAAGGTGCTATAGAAAGAAGCTCAGAGTTGACACCAATCAACCACATAAAAAAGATGGCCACTTTTATGTAATGACACAGGAAGAGTTTATAAAGGAGGTGGAAGATGTGTCCTGAAAGATAATTAGGTACTCCTAAGGTGGGCAACTAGAAGCGCCGTGTCCCTGACACATGGGACATAGAGGCATGTAGAGTTCACAGTTAGGGTAAGTAGATTGGAAGCCAAGACTGGGTAGGTGCAAGGGCAGGGAAAGGGGTTAGTTCTAGCATGGGCCAAACCACAAAAGGCCTTGTGCATTAGGCTAAATGATTCGTACTTTATCTTATAAAAGTTGGAGAGCCACTGAAGAATTTTTACAAGCAAAACTAATTCTGTGCAAGGGAAGGGGATATTATAATTGAATGTCAGGCCCAGAGGTGGGGAAGCTTTTCATGTTGGAAGGCCACATTAATTTAGCTGTAATCAAATAAGACTGCATTCAAGAAACTTCAATTAGATATACTTAAAAATGTACCTTATTTTATAAAAATCTAATTGCTATGTACGTAATAATTTCAACGAATGAAAACTATTTGTTGATTTTAAAGTTAACTAACCTTTTAATGACTTTGTTTTGTCTGCTTTTTGTTGGAAAGCATTTGAATATTTGGTTGCAGCACGGGAGGTCTGAAGTTTCAGTTAATCCTCTAAATGGGTATCTGTCATTCGTGATGTTAAGGGCGTTTTTGCTTTTGTGACATTAAGGGCGGTTTGCTTTGGGGTAGGTGGAGAATGTAGATTTGCTGCAATAAGTGGTTGAAAAGCAAGAAAGCATTTTTCAGGCCTGTTGCCGAAGGCGTGGGTATTCTACTGCATTTTTCCGTATTTCAAATGGATCTTTCTTAGCATCAAACAATGACTTTACGATGTCATCCACGGAGAGCTCAATCAATTTCTTCTGTAGTTCTTTAGGTGTCTTGGTGATATTAAATGCTAATTTGAGTGTGATGTCATGATTCTCAAAGTCAGAGAACCATTCATTGTATTCTCTAATTAGTAGGTCTATAACAACTGCATATTCTTCAAATAATTCACATATATCATCCTGCTCATCAATGGCCTTTGCTAACTGGAGAAAATGTTTATCTGAAATTTACCTTTGAAGAAGTATTTTGAAAAAAGATAGCTTTTTTTTCAAAATGCTTGGATTTTTGCCACATATCATATATAGACTTAGTTTTACCTTGCAAAGAAATATTCAAATCATTTTGATTTGACAGGGTATCACACAGAAGTGCTGCATTCCTATAGAAATCTTCTTTCAATAGTTCACATTGCTGATTCTGTTCTTCATAAAATTTAACTATCTGTACTCACAGAGATAAAATTTTGGCTAACACCTGTCCCTGCGATAGCCAGCACACTTTAGAATGATAGGGCAAATCCACACTGAATATCTCATCATTAACTTTGGCATATTCTGAAACTGACCATGCTGTGTTGCATTTGCAGGAATATAGTTAACAATACTTATAACTTGTTGCAAAGTGTCACTTAAAAGAGTACCTTTAGCACAGAGATTTTGCTGATGCAAGATACAATGAAAAAAATGAGAGCATCTGGATCTGTTAATACTTTTTAAATCTGTGCAATAAACCCTTCATGTTTTGCTGTCATGGAAGGTGCACAGTCTGTACACACACTCACTAAATTGACCAAATTCAGTCCAACTTCACACAATGTTTATCTTGAAAGTTGTTGAAGATATCTATTCTCCGTGTTCCGTTCACCAGAGTGCCCAAAGTGAGTAATAACTATTCATAGCAAAGAAAATCTTCTTTTATGACCTGAATGAAGTATAAAACCTGTGCCGAGTCAGTAGTGTTAGTTGACTCATCCAAAGCAATTGAATAATATATATTTTCCTTTTGAAGTATTGCATGAAGTTGTTCTGTTAAGTTGAAGACTCATTCATGCTGTCAATCAGTTATGGTTCTCCTTGAAAGAGGCAGTTGTTTATACTTTGAAACATTACCAGGGTCTAAGCATCCTCCAACTTCTGCATTGCATTCTTTCACAATTCTTTCACAATTCACAAGACAATGCATTCTTTCACAATTTCTACATCACTGAATGGATTCCTTCCCCCCACCCCAACCCCCGACCCCAAGTACATATGCTACTTTGCAAGTTGCTACAGGGGCATTATTTCCAGGTCTTATTGCTCTTTGAAAGAATTGTCTTTGCTTTTGCTTTTCATTTTTTAATTTCTGTAATACAACTTTTTGCACGTCTCCTGTAATTTAAAATATTTGTGGTCCTTATGAGTGTTATAATGCTGATGGGCATTAAATACTTTAATGTTGAAATTGCAGTTTCACAAAGATCATCTTATCTTTAGTAGAAACAAAATAATATTGCAATTCCCAATACTCATTAAAAAATCTATTTTCTTCCTTCAGTGTTCTGTCTTCTTTGACGTGATGGGCTATGAAGCAGACAGAATTAAAAAACACTGTCGAGATATGCAACTATTTACAAATTCTACTTCAAACAGAAACACAGTGTACCCTTGTCCAAAGCTGATAACAGAGTGGTGTACTTGATCCCATAAACTCTTGCCAGCCAGCCTCAGGCGGTAGTGGCAGCAGTCAGGTGGAGGAAGTTAGAACTAAATCATGAGTGTAGCAAACATCAATTTAGCCCTTATGGCTTACTAATGTTCTAATTGTGCCAGTCGGTCTGGGAGGATTTTGTTGAAACTTATTTTATGCTTTGATATCTTAAATGCATTCATCTAAAAAATAAAATAAAAAATATAAAAGATGAACAAAAATATATTAATAAAAGTAAAAGGATTTGTTCTGTAAAATTTGGATTTAGTCAAAAGGCCACACTTCAGGACCTAAGAAGGTCATATATGACCTTGATGCCGCAGATTCCCCACCTCTGGTTAGGAAGAAGGGGAGATAAAGATTGTCACAGTCTTAGAAGGAGGATTTGGTTTGGGACGGGAAAGACCATGAAGTATGTGAAAATTGAAGACCGGATACTATGTCTCAGGACACAGTCTCCATTGATTGTGGTAATGCTAAGAGTATGATAGATGGTGTTATTTAACATCATTTTCTGACTTTTAAAGATTTTGACACATATTTATCAAAGGGAAAGCATAATACTAGGAGTCAAATTATCTTCTAAGAAAGCCAGATCTTCGAGTGGGCTGGGGAATTTTCTTCTACTCCAAGTGGGAAGAATATTGATCTCAGTGAAGCAGTGGAGACCCCAGAGAAATGACTGAGAGCAGCTAGTGAGGTAGTGTCATAGGAGTTGTGAGGAAATACAGTGGTAGTCATGAAAAACCCATGGGTGAGGTCTATGAGCTCCCTGAAATTCTGAGTAAAGAGAGGGCTCAAGTTGGGAGAGGGAACAAAAAGGAGGAGGAGGGTGGGAATAGTATCAGGAAGGTACTTTGCATTCTTGATATAATAAATCTTTACAGAAGGAGGAAGTAGGAGCCAGCCACCCCAAAGTAAGTAGTAGTTTACACAGTACGTAGATGTTTATTGCCCCCAAACTCAATTGTTTAAATAAATTTGTAATTGGCTTGAGTGGAGAAATTGAAAAAATAAAGATTACACACATTATTAGGTGATTTCTCTCTTCTTTGTTATATCTGGACTCCTCCCCCATCCCCACCTCAAACAGAGCATATTCCTGATATCCACAGTACGTGAATGATTAATAAGTCATCTGCTTTTTTCAATTTCCCTATTTTCTCAGTTCAATAATGTGGATTGGACACTTCTCTAGGTTTTTAAATGGACTTTTAATCTGTTGAATTGAATACTCAGTTATCTACTAGGCCTAGCATATTTATCACACTACTGAATCAAATCAACTGGCAGCATATATATATATATTTTTTAATCACATCCTTTGTTGGAAAAAAAAGGCATAAAAAGATGACCTTTATTAGATAAATGATCCAGACAGAATAAAGATTAAACTTACGTTTCATTCCAGTTGACCAAGAAAAAAAATAATTTTTTGACTGGGATATTTCTGTAGTTTCTCACTTGGCACAGCTTCTTTCCAGCATATGAAAGCCAACAGGAAAAAGAAAAGGCTTTATAGCTAAAAAGAAACAATATTGATTCAGTATGCTTAGCACTTTAAAGAAATCAGCTTTCTATAGGGTTCAATTATTTTTACAGTCAAATGATAAAGTGATATTTGCTTATATAATACGTACTTTAAAAATTGCTTTAAGAATTTATGTTGGGTATGTCAACAAAGTTGTAAAATAGGAGGCCCCAAGACACTCCTTTTTCCACGGGCACACAAAGTTAACAATACACTAAGTCCTTTTGTGAGAAGTTGAGAACCAGTTAAGAGGCTCCTATATCTCAGGTGAATTAAAAACCAGCCATGTCAAAGCTAGTAGGAAAATTCATGACAATCACTTGCCAGAGTGTCTCCTGTTGGCACAACATGGCATGATTGGGAGAAGACTTTCTACTCCTGGCTTCCCCCTAGGGAGGAAAAGAGAAGACTGGGGCATACTTCTAACAGCTAGACTTTTGGGGAGGGCTACCCAAGGAACTAGTTTCTGTCTTGACTGAATTGAAATGCTGACAGGAAATGGTACTAGGTTGAGGGCTACTCACAACAAAGAGAATGGTCGGAACTAGCATATACTCACTCACTTGCCATTTCCTTTCCCCTACCTCAGCACAGAATGAGTGGGAAAAACTTTCAACTCCTGTCTTCTCCTTGGGGAGGGAAAGAGTTGGATCATGTGTCCAACATTCCAGCTGTGTGAGGAGCTGCCAAAGGGAATAATTTTTGTCTTGTCTGTCTTGGAGCATTGACAGGACCTGGCATACTCTAGATTCCTGAGGACGGCTAAGAATACAAAAGAGCTGAGTGACTTGTTACTGTTCCAGAGGGGTTATGGTACATCAGACAGAGGCCTATACAGCTTGTCAGTCTCTCCCTAAAGCAAGGAAGGGAAGAGTGGAGCATATATCCAACTTTTCAGCTTTTTAGAGGATTGCCTGAGGGACTGGTTTCTGCCTCACCAGACTAGAAACACTGATGGGACCCAGCATACTCTAGATACAGAGGCACCACTGAAAACAAAAAGAGCTAGGTACATTATGTTTCAAAGAACCTGCAGTACCACAGGTGGACACCAGAGGGAGGAAGATACTATAAGCTTCAGAAAAAAGAAATCAGCAAAACATCTCTAATTGGGAATTTACAAACACAACTACGGAGAAGATCCACCCATGTAAAATGTTTGAGAGGCCCCCAGAATCGCTAAGGCTGATTGTCAAAGTTTTTTCTATGTATGAAGCCAGTTTTTAAAGCGTGGAAGACTTGGCTGTTTTTTCAAGTGCACAGATCCCAACATAAAGTAATAAGGCACACAAAGAAACAGGGAATCATGGCCCAATCAAGGAACAAAAAAAATCAACCCTAAAGAAATAAAAGTATATGAATCACATAACAAAGAATTCCAGAAAACCATCATAAACATGCTCAACGAACTCCAGAAAATGTTATATGAACAAAATGAAAATATCAACAAAGATATACAAAATATTATGAAAAAAAGAACTTAACGTTTTGGAGTTAAAAAGTACAATAATTGAATTGAAAAATTCACTACACAGATTCAAAAGCAGTATTGATCAAGGAGAAAAAATAAGCAGTAAACTTGAAGACAAGTGATTTGAAATTATCCAGTCAGAGAAGCAAAAAGTAAAAAGCAATGGAGAAAGACTAAGGGAGTTATGGGCACTATCAAGGCCAATATAGACCTTATGGGATTTTCAAAAGAAGAAGAACAAGGACAGAAAAATTATTTAACAAAATCATAGCCTAAAACTTCCCAAATCTTGGGAAGGAAATGGACATCCAGATTGAGGAAGCCAAACAGATATCAACTGTGATGAACCTAAAGAAAATCCCACAGAAACATATTACAATCAAATTTTCAAAAGTCAAAGACAAAGAGAGAATTTTAAAAGCAGGTATAGAAAGTGACTCATCATATTCAAGGTAATGACCAAAAGATCATCAGTGGATTTTTCAGTAGAAACCTTGTAAGCCAGATGGGAGTGGGATGATATATTCAAAGTGCTGAAAGAGAGAAAAAATAATGCCAATTAAGAAAACTAAATTTGGCAAAATTATTCTTCAAAAATGAAAGGGAAATAAAGATACTCTGAGATAAACAAAAGCTAAGGGAATTCATCACCTCTAGACCAGCCTTACAAGAAATACTAATCAGAGTCCTTCATGTTGAAATGAAAGAGTACTACAGAGAAACCCAAAAGCATCTGAAAATATAAAACTCACTGATAAAGATAAATATATAGACAAATATAGAATACTATAAGGGTGGTGCATAAATCACTTTTAACTCTGGTATAGAATTTCAAAGACAAAAGTATAAAAAATAGCTATAAAATATGTTAA
Organism: Cheirogaleus medius; assembly: GCA_008086735.1. Classification (NCBI taxonomy): domain Eukaryota; kingdom Metazoa; phylum Chordata; class Mammalia; order Primates; family Cheirogaleidae; genus Cheirogaleus; species Cheirogaleus medius. Next base: position 41,483,311 of record VBSM01002616.1, read on the forward strand.
TGGATAAATAATATGAAAAGATGTAATTTGTGACATCAATAACAAAATGGGGAGTGGGAGAAGTAGAAGTACACAGTTTTTGTGTGTAATTGAAGTTGTTATCAGCTTAAAATAAATTGTTATAAATATAAGATGCTTTATGTAAGCCCCACGGTAACCACAAAAAAAAAAAAAACCTATAGAAAATACACACACACAAAGAAAGGAATTGAAGCATATTACTATAAAAAAAAATCAATGCACATAAAAGACAGCAAGAGAGGAAAAAAGAGACAAAAAAGCTACAAGACAGAAAATAATTAACAGAATGGAAATAGTAAGTCCTTCCTTACTAACAATTGCTTTAAAAGTAAATGGATTAAACACTTCAATTAAAAGTCATAGCATGGCTAAATGAATAAAAAAATACAAAAGCCAACTAGATGCTACCTACAAGACTCATGTTATATTTAAGGACACAAATGGAACAAAAGTGAAAGGATAGAAAAAAAATATTCCATGCAAATGGTAACCAAAAGAGAGCAGGTATGGTCATATAGTATATATAGTAGCAAAGTGGATTTTAAGGGAAATACTAACAAGAGACAAAGAAGGACATTATATAATGACAAAAAGGTCAATTTACAAGGAAGATATTATAATCATAAATATATATTCATCCAACATCAGAATGCTGAATAGTATAAAGCAAACATCGACTGAACTGAAGGGATAAATAGACAGCAATACAATTATACTATATTTCAATTACCCACTTTCAATAATAATAGAATAACCAGACAAAAGATAAGGAAACAGAGAACTTGGCACAAGACTACAGACCAAAGGGTCCTAACAGACATGTAAAGAACATTCCGCCCAACAGAAGCAGAATACACATTCTTCTCAAGAACACAAGGAATGTCCTCCAAGGTAGATGACACGGTAGGTCACTAAACAAATCTTCACAAAATTTAAGAAAATTGAAATCTTACCAAGTGGCTTTTCTGACCACAATGCAAGAAACTCAAAATCAATAGCGAAAGGTAACGTTCACAAATAGGTGGAAATTAAACAACACACTCCTGCAAAAGCAACCAGTCAAAGAAGAAATCCAAAGGGAAATTAATAAAGTATCTCAGAGGTGGTGGTGCTCACAGCTTGAGGATTCCATCTTGCCCAGAAGCAGTGGCTGTCATTGAGACCCATCCAAGGCACATCCCCTTGGCCTCCGAGCACTCCCAGGCTGCAGTGTCTGCATCCATTCAGCTTGCTTTCTGGCCCTACTCCCCTGTAGCCTGTGGTGGCACTGGTGGCAGTTGAGCTGCCCTGCAGCAGCTGGTACCAATATTTACAGAATGAGGAAGAGCCTGGAAAACCTGAACAGGCTTCAGGTGATATTCCTCTATCTCACAGCAGCATCTCTGCAAAGAGTACAGCATATTTGACTACAAAGATGAGTCTGGGTTTCCAAAGCCCCTATCTTACAATGTGGTTGCTACGCTTCCCAGTTATGATAAAGCCATGAGAACCAAGACTGAAGCTACTAACCATTTTGTTCCTGGAAGAGATGAGGATTTTTTGGGTCAAGATGATTTTAATAATGCTGACCAACTAAGGATAGGAAATGATGAGATTTTCTGGTTAACTTTTTTCCTGGCATTCTTCTTAACTGTATTGAGTTTTTCCTATATTTTTACCTGACCACTTCAGTGGCAGAAAGGTAGGGACAATTCCAGGATTTTTCACTCTCTCTATTAAGTCGGTCCTGATTGTCAGGTTTTCCATCTATTTTCTTGGATACAGAACTGATGCTGTGGGATTAAACCAAATACTGGGTTAAAGTGTCCCTTGCCAATGTGGTGCTCACAAATAATTCTAAGTCTTAGGGATAAAACAATCTCAAACTATTGTCAAATTTTAAATGGGTAAGAAGTCCAGCTTACTGGCAAGAAGGTATGTGTAGGGCACAAGTACCTAGTAGGACACTTTTGGGATTAAGCAGAACTGGCAAATATTAGTTAATAAACTAATATAAATAAACTAAGTATAAAGTTAGTGGAAAGAAAGAGATAATAAAGATTAGAGCATAAATAAATGGAACAGAGACTATAAAAACAATTTAAAAAACCCTAAGAGTTAATTTTTCGAAAAGATCAACAAAGTGAAAAAAACCCTTAACTAGACTAAGAAAAAAGAGGGAAGACTTACATAAATAAAGTCAGAAATGAAAGAGGATACATTGCAACAGATGCCATAGAAATAAAAAAGATTACAAGAGATTAATATATTGGTAAATAATAAAAAACCTCATGACGAAGACAAGCCAGGTACCACATGATTTCACAGAAGAATTCTACTAAACATTTAAAGAAGAATTGAAGCCAAACCTTCCCAAATTCTTTCAATAGGTGAAGAGGAGATAATACTTCCAAACTCATTTTATGAGGCCAGCAATAGTCTGATAGCAAAGCCAAACAAAAATAGAAGAAAATAAATCTACTGACCATTGTGTTCCAATTGTCTATAGTATTTTGTACAGTGACATGCTGTACAGGTTTGTAGCCCATGAGCAACAGGCTATAGCATATGGCCTAGGTATGTGGTAGTTTATACCATCCAGGTTTGTGTAAGCAAACTCTGATAGTCACACAACAACAGAATAGTCTACTGATGCATTTTCTCAGAACATATCCCTATCATTAAGTGATGCTTGACTGTATTTACATAGCATTTATAATGGATTAGGTGTTATATGTAATGTAGAGATGATTTAAAGTATACACGAAGATGTGCATAGGTTATATGCAAATACTATGCCATTTTATGTAGGGACCTTGAGCATTTGTGGATTTTGTTCTCCACAGGGGTCCTGGACCCAATCCCCCATGGATACCAAGGGACACTATAATGTAAGTAAAGCATTTAGTCCAGTGTAAAACTCACATTATGTGTTCAATTAGTGGTAAGTAATATGATGAGGACAGGGAGCAGGGGATCTAGAATTTGTTTGTTGCTTTTCCAAAATCTTGATTTTATTATTCTTTATCATTCTTAATTTTTATTAAGTTGGTCAAAATTAAAAAAGCATAGGAGAAATGGTGACACGTTTACCACATTAATTTTTAGCTTCTTTTTCTTGCTAGTATATGCATTTGAAGCTATATATTTCCCTTTAGGAATAGCTTTGGCTGTATTCCATATGTTTTATTATGTATTTTTATTGCCTTTAAGTGATAATGTTTTCTAAATTCTTTGATTTATAAACTTAAAAGTACATTCTTGAATTTATGAATATATTTGTATATTTTTGTTATTGATTTCTAACTTAGTTGTGTTGCAGAAAGTAGATGAAATCTACATTATACAGGTTATTTGAAACCTATATCTGCCTTACTATCTAGGTCTGGTCACTTAAATAAATGTTTCATATATGCTTAAGAAGAATTTGTATTTTCAAATTATTTACTGTAGGGTACAACATATATTAGTTGCGTTAACCTTGTTAATTGTACTGGCTCATTCTTCTATCTAATTCTCAATTTGTCTCATTAATCTATTAATTCTCAAGAGAGGAATGTTAATATTGCCACTATGAGAGCTACCCCACCAACCGCTCCTTGGATTTCTGTCAACTTTTTTTTTGATACATCTTTCTGGTGAATTGACTATTTTAATATCATGTTGTGACTTTATATTTAATAATGCTTTTTTGATTCAGAATCTATTAAGTTGGTCTATATGTCAACGTTTGGTTGGTATATGCACAGTATTTATGTTGAGAGGAGAGATATTGTACTTGCCTCTCACATATTCTTTAAGGTACTAATATGATGATCCAAGTTTATAAATGAGACTTTAATGACATGAATAGAATACACAGATTGCATACATGTGCCTTTTGATGGCAAAGGTTACAGGACAAGGAGCCGCTGTATGCCATTCAAATCTTCCCTATAAAGGGGACATCCTCTAAATGAGAAAGAATTTCAGCTTGCTCATGTGCAAGGCTCTTATAATTAAAAATTCTGATAAATCATTTTTTCATAGATATGATTTGTTACATAGTATTCATAACTTTACACATTATGCATTTTTGCACAATTATTTTTGCATTCCATTTATCAAACCATGGTATTGTTCTTTATGAGTGATTTAAAGCAATGGTCCCACCTTTTTGATACCAGGGACTGGTTTTATGGGAGACACGTTTTCCACAGACCAGGCTGGGGGATGGTTTCAGGATGATTCAAGCGTATTACATTTATTGTGTAGTCAAACCTCTCTGCTAATGATAATCTGTATTTGCAGCTGCTCCCCAGTGCTAGCATCACCGCCTCAGCTCCATCTCAGATTCTCACAAGGAGCACACGTCCTAGATTCCTTGCATGCTGCACACACAGTTTACAGTAGGGTTCATGCTCCTATGAGAATCTAATGCTGCTGCTGATCTGACAGGAGGTGGAGCTTGCACAGTGATCTGAGCAATGGGGAGCGGCTGTAAATACAGATGAAATTTTGCTTGCTCAACCCTCTGCCACCTCCTACTGTGTGGCCCGGTTTCTAACAAGCCACAGACCGGTACCAGACTGTGGCCCAGGGATTGGGGGCTGCAGATTTAAGGGTTTTTTTAAAAATAATGTTTACTGACTTTTTAATATAACCATCTCATATGATAATATTCTGATATACCCTTATCAGTTATTGCTATGAACAATTTTAACAGTAGTCCATCCAACGACTCTACCACTGCCACTAATTGGTCTGGACTCACTCACTATGCTGGCCCTCCCTATCCTCAGGCCCTCAGCTTTGCACCTCTATTGTAATATCTTCTTTGCTCCCTTGGAATATCTGCTGGTCTACCCTCCTTTACTGTCATCACTTCTTCATAGCTTCCAGCTCAGCTCCTATTTTCACCTTCAGTAATAGCCATAACATGGACTCCTGCTCTCCAGGCCCCATGGAACAATCTCACTAACCAAGTCTGACTCGCTTCTCTCTTCAAGGAATTTTATTCAGTCCCTTTCAACAAGTCTTTATTGAGCACCTATTGTCTACTAGAAAATGTTCTGGGTACTATTAGGAAAATACAGTCCTACACATAAAGATGCATAGTCACAAAGACATTGTAAAAGGTGATGTGGGAGAGAACTAATAAAGCGCAATTACTAAAACAGTAAGTACATGCAATATAAAGGCACTTTCAATCGGTAGAGAGGATAAAGTTAAAGGAAAAGAACTTCTATTCATTATTATGAGAAATTAGGTTAAATACAAATGGGTTCTTAATCAGTGTAATGAATCATGGAAAGGATTTGTTTAATCAACTTATTCTAAGAAAGATACATTCTCATTTGTCTTTGATAGCTTGAGTGGAGTCTTCCCTGAAGGCAGGCATGGAGTAGATGGTAATTCAGTTTCAAACCCTCTGATTGGATGGTAAAAGCTTCACTAACTTTTTTTTTTTTTGCAGTTCTGTATTTTAATTATGAGATCCATATTTTACAGCATATTTGAAACTTGTGTATATTTGCCTTACTATTAAACTAGTAACTATTAAATTGAATTAAACTAACAATTAAATTAGTTTTAATCACTGCCATTAAATCTGTTCCTTACGATGAAAGCGAGATAGAGAATTGTTGCCTTGTTGTTTTTCTGCCAGTTTATCAGTACTTATGCTTCTGGAGATACCTCTGGTCTAGTTACTTCCTTGATGTTTCTTCCCAGGTGTGATAGCCCACCTGCAAGGTGGCCCCAGTGACCCTGATTCTTGTGGTGTTCAAACCCTTGCATCATCTTTTCCCAGCATACACCAATATGGCAGAAGGGATGGTATATCACTTCCAAGATTAGATTACAAAAGATTGCCTCTTTTGTCTAATGCTCCCTGGCTCATGAATTCTCTCTCACTCTTTGGATCACCTGCTCTGGGGGGTAGCCAACTGCCATGTCTTGAGGACGTTTATAGAGAACTCTGTGGCAAGGAATTGAGTCCCCCCAGACCTACACACCAGGAAAAACTGAGGGCTGCCAAGAACCAGGCAAGTGAGCTTAGAAGTGGGTTCTCCAGCCTCAGTGAGCCTTGAAATGACTGTGGATTCAATCAACAGTATGACTGCAACTCACGAGAAACTCTTACCCCGACCCACTCAGCTAAGCTGCTCCCTGGATTCCTGCCCCTGAGAATGTGAGCTAATCATTGTTTGTTGTGCTAAGCTGCGAAGTTTTGGAGTAATTTGTTATATAGCCATAGATAACTTATGTACTACATCCCTAGGAAAATCTACAATAAGGATCCAATTTGCCACGAGGTAAGACGTCTTACTGAAGCTTCTTCCCACAGAGTTTGTGAGGCTGCCTGGTCCATGGATTTCTTTTTCTTTTTCTTTTTTTTAGATATTCTCACTGTGTTGCCCAGCATAGAGT
>VBSM01002616.1:41489821-41521015 GCA_008086735.1 Cheirogaleus medius
TCCTCTAATGGTAGGGATAATTTTGTTTCCTGTATCAAAGCCCTCATTTATTTATTGATTACACGGATTTTTGCAGAAAAGCATTATTTTAAATCTATAATTATACACACATATGTACATATCTACCTACATGTAACAATGCTAAAAATACTCTTATTAGTTTTACTCTGTATACAGGTGCTACGTAGAGAAAGATAAAGAAAGGGAGTTTGAGAGATAAATTATATATATACAAATACACACTTTATTTTAAACCCATACATGCATTTTACATACATTTATATACATATGTGTATATTTATACATTATATATACATATACTATATATCTCTTCATATATAGAGACACACATATATAAATGTATCCTCTACACATATAGCTTTATCTGTATTTATCTGGCTATAGGAATTTTTGGTGTGAATTAAAAGTAAGGAGTATATGTTGCTGGTTAGAAAATTTGAGAAAATACCCATTAGGGTAGCAATTTATTACATTATAACTCAGCCTTTTAAAGTTCTTCATAAAATTAAGAAAGAGAAAAAAAGCATAAAGTATCATTCAATGGATTCTAAAGAAATGTGTATATGTTCTTTATATACATAGGTAAAATTTCCTTTTTAATTGACTCTACAAATATTTATACAGTCTAACAATTTGTGAAAAATGTAGATCAAGATAAAAATTATTTATCTTTTATTGAAATTATTTCTCTCAGTTTTTCCTTGAGATGCTAAATGCAACAGGTACAATAAATCTATTACCAATTATTATTCTCTTAGCAATTTTAATTAATTTAATCAGTATTCTCTTATAGATGTAATCCATAAAGAATTTACATTTATTATATAATATTACTCTAATTATTTTAGTCAAGAAAATACTATAGGAAAATAGAAGAGAGAAAATAAATTATCCATTGGGAATCTAAACTTTTAAAAAGTGATTTCAAGAATAAAGATAAATCCATGTTGATTAATTTCCCAAATTTTATGAAATATTTGCTCCTGCAATTAAAAGCAAGTCAAATTGCACTCTAATTAGAAGCTATGTAAAAGATTACTCTTTTGTGAAAAATTCACCACCACTCACCTGTACACCCAGGTCTCTGGAATGTTGTGTGCTGCGTACACTGTGAAGCTCAGGTGAGAATGGAGCCCAGGATGTATGTAGGAAATGCATCCAGGTGCATTTACAGGCTGAAAATCAGCATAAAAGCTGCTACAATAGACATTGATTAGCTGGTAGATGGACGTGGATAGTTCAGTTGTTACTTTCTCTATCAAGCCTAGAAGGGAATAGGTAGAGGTCAAGTCATCTGTGAAGGAGCATATTTATCATAAGCCATCAATTACAACCTTAAAATTTCTTATAATAAAATTTAAATAAAATTTGATTAAAATGACCCTTTACCAACTGAAGCCAATTAGCCATCTGTGCCTCTGAATGCAGCTTGGTTTAGTTGTTAGTAGATTAGATATCAATAAGCTTTCATAGCTTCAGCAGAAGAAATTTTGGAAGCACGGTCTTTTAATCACAAATTGGAACTTTTTTGATTATTAATTGGTTATTCTGATCAAATGTAATCCGCAATATTTTTTGTTCTAGGTTGTGATTATTTAGAATTAATTTTTAAACAAGGAACATGTTTTCTACATGGCGTGTAAGTACTTCAAACAAATTCCATCTAAAAAATGAATCATAATAAATTTGATTATGTTATGATGTTTACCATTAACTGATCATATATACATTGTGCTGATATAAAAAGAGAATGATAATAGCACATAGCTGGGATTTGGAACAAGCTTGAAATTAAAGATGTACGATGTTTACTGAATCTCCTCAAAATCAAAGCCTGTCCTGAGTTTTACCGTTAGTTATTTAAAGCAATTGTATTGATTATTCCTAAAAGTGACTTGTCATGAAAGAAGAAAAACTGCTAGATATAGGGGCTAGTAGTTTTCCCCTGGCAGCAAAGGAGATGTTGAGAGAACAAGCACATCATTAGAAATTACGCTCTTAAGATCTGCTGTAATATAGCTGGCACGGTGGCTCACGCCTGTAATCCTAGCACTCTGGGAGGCCAAGGTGGGTGGATCATTTGAGCTCAGGAGTTTGAGACTAGCCTGAGCAAGAAGAATGAGACCCCATCTCTACTAAAAATAGAAAGAAATTAGCTGGACAACTAAAAATATATATAGAAAAAATTAGCTGGGCATGGTGGCGCATGCCTGTAGGCCCAACTACTCGGGAGGCTGAGGCAGGAGGATCGCTTGAGCCCAGGAGTCTGAGGTTGCTGTGAGCTAGGCTGACGCCATGGCACTCTAGTCGGGACAGCAGAGTGAGACTGTCTCACAAAAAGAAAAAGATCTGCTGTGATAGGGTTCCATGTACTGAATCAAGTTTCTCAGCACAGTTGTTTATTCAAACACATGCACTTCCTCATAAGTTGTTTCAGAAACATAAGTTGCTTTTTAGTTTTATGTTGTTTTGAAAAGAAAATAGTACAAAGAGCTGGCTTTTCTCTTTGATAGTCTGCGGTATTCCAGAGCTTGGGCAGTCGAATGCCTCAGGATAGAGGCCAGCGTCAGCATGGAGCTCCTTCCCACATCCTCTCTGTCCCCCGGTAGCTCTGTCTATAATTAAGCATTTTTGTTGTTGTTTAACACATGCTAGTATTCACTTAGTTATTCATAAATTCGCACAAGATTTATAAGATAGACAAATTTTATTTATTTGTTCTATTCCTTAAGTTGTGCCCTTCGTTGAAACAGCCTTGGGGGACAACTCGAGGGAGAGAGCTCTAATTAAAATTCTCTGAGAAATCAGCAGGAGCAATTAATGAAGCAGAAGCGGAAAGCAGCTTAAAAATAGTCTTAAAAGAGGTTTCATCCAACTCTGGAGGCCAACCGACAGAGATTCTTCGGAACAACAGGAAGCAGAGAATTATAAATTTATAGAATTATAGAAACATCTTGTTTCTTAGTCCCCAGTTTATACTGTTGGTACTCTGAAACAGGAAGCACAGACTTTTCATCAATAATTCCCAATCTTGTGCAAATGTGCAAATGAATACACATCTAAAATAAATCATGAAGTTGGGCTAGAGATCTTGTTAATTTAAGCCTCAGCACATATTTTGGGGAACCTTAATTATCTGGGTGTTTACTCAAATTCTATTCCTTATTTTTTGTGCAGAAATACAGTTTTTGGTTATAATTTGCTTCTTTGAGGTTGTATAGAGAAGTGTGCTTATGCATTATGTTTTACTTTCAGAATTCCAGACGAAGAGTACATTTTAAGTAACATCATCAAAATGTATTAAGGACTCAAGACAAGGGGCATGGTGGTAAAACATGTGAAATAATGTTTATCACACTTGATTCTACTCTGGAAAAGACTTACAGTGCCAAGAAATAACAAGGCAATGACAATGTATGTGCAATTAAAACTTATTGATTCAAATCTATCATGATTTATTATTGAATATAAGTCTCCAGGAAAATTCCTGTATAGTTTTTATGGGATCTCATGTTCCAAGCCTTGGAGGAATATGGGGGGAGAAGACCTCATTGCAACATTCCTGGTAGAAAGGAAGAGAGGGGCAGATGCATAGGGGCATACACACCTCCAGCTTGTCCACTCTACGCACTACCACTTAGATTCTGTGTTAGTAATATTGTTAGGGGTATCCATCTTTTCCTTTCCCTATGGTGCTCTCCAGAATTCTATGAATATCTGGGGACAGAGGTTTTTGTACTAGCACAGGTTTTTGCTTCCATACGCTCTGCCACCTCATTTTCTTCTGTGATATGAGGTGGAGGAGTTCCTCAAATGTAATTGAATGTCTTCTTTTGAGTGGTGGGAATTAGAGTTGAGGGGATATCCCACTGTACATAAGTCTTTACTGAAACTATTAAGGGTGTGGAGGGAAGGTTGGGTTATCATTTGTTTTCCAATGGAGTCCTCCAAGGGTGTTGGTTGAACATCTGTGGGGCAGACAGTTTCCTTGAAGATACCCAGAGTGTTCCTATGCCAAATACCATCTGCCACATGCAAACAAGAACAACCCTGACCACTGGCTGCATATTAAATCCCATCATATCTTTTATGTATGTTAGGAAACCTGAGGACCAAGGAGTTTAGTCTAGGGTCACAGAGTTTAAAAGTAGCAACCTAATCCTCTATTTGTTACATTAACTTGTTCTTCAAATACAGCTTGAATTTAAATTTGAAATAAGTGACTTTGAGTACAGACATCTGCTACTTTTCTGATTTTTCTTACATCAAAAAGTAATTATTCATAGGTAAATAGTAAAATTTTGCAGTGTTTTGGAATGGTTATAAGAATATTTTCAGTTTTTTAACTTTTATAGATCTCCTGATTTTTCTCAGTATTTTAAAAAATTCAAGCTAAAAGGTTAAAGAGTATAGATTTTTCTTCCCTTGCAGAATAATCACTTCCATTGATAAAAGGGTTTTAGCAAAGCATTTTTCCTCTCAAAAAGCATTGTGGTTGTGTGTGTCTGTGTCTTTGTGTTACCACAGTATTTGGATGAAAAATTGAAAAAATTCTTTTGGGTTCTATTAATATAACTTTTTTCTTTTATTTATTCACTTTCAAAATATTTAGGTACAAGAGTGTTTTACCTTTTGCTGAAGTCTCTGAATGTTGATAAAAATTCTGAAAAAGAAAGAGCCCAAAATATACTTATTATTCAGAAAACAAATTTACAAAACAATCCTATTGATAATATCCAAAATCTGAACACTATAAATTCTCTGGCAGGATAAAAAAAGACAAAATATTTCTTGGCATCATATATCAATTTTCTTATTAAACAGAGGAAATCTAAATAGTGTGATTAAAGAAAAGCCTTCTGAATGTTATAATGAATAATGTAGGTTATTTTATTTTTATAAAAATAAATTGCTAGAATAGGTTCAACCTTTCAGCATTATTAGAGTAGTTCTATAGATGTTGTCTAAGCTCAATCTCCCTTCCATGACAGTAACTAATTTTTTGATATACCGTTAGGTGCATTTCTAATTCTCTTTGTTTAGTGTTTCCAGCTCTTATTTTTTTCAATCATTCAGCAAACTTTGGGCAGCACCAAAAAGAGGTGGGCAAAATCATACAGAGTCACTATATAGTTTCATTTCTTTCTTTTTAAAGGGATTTTTAAAGAAATGACAGTCAAACACTTGGAAAAATAAAACGCCTTGAGTCATACTCTAAATAAAAAGTACAATCTAAAATCTTTTTTGTTTGTTGTTGTTTTCATTGTCCTTTAAGTTCATGTCCATTAGTGTGGTGGCCTTATTTATTTTTATTTTTGCTGGAAGCCTAGAATTACTTTGGTGGCTTAGGATTTGCTGATTATAACTTAATTATCACAAAAACTATGTAAGGTAATTCATAGATTTCCTAAAAATAAGGTTCCAGCCCAAAAGAAAATTAAATTTTCTAAGAAGATCCATTTTAATTCCATTTTACTGGAATCCTAGAATTATTTTGGCAGCTTAAGATTTGCTGGTTATAACTTAATTCTCATGAATACTTTATAAAGTGATTCATAGATTTCTGAAAAATAAGGTTTCGGTCCAAAAGAAAATTAAATTTTCTAATAAAATCTATTTTAAATCTAAATTTTTAAAAAATGAAAACGTCAAGACTTTTTAAAAAATAAAAATTTGAAGGCTTACTTTTAAGGAAATACATTTAATTAAAAGCCAAATTTCTCAAACAAATAGATTAGGGAATATTGTTTTCCTGAATCAAAGAACTTACTACAGTATTCCTTTAGAGAAAGAACATTTCTATCATGTTTAAAATGTGATTAAATTTACATACAACTTTTTAGTTACAAGCATGATTCACATGAACTTTCTCGGAAGCATTTCTATTAGATAAAATATTTCACTGAGTATAGTTTCAACTATGAATACCAGTCTTAACTATACGTAAGATCTTTACCCCATCCATGTGGGTGAGACTATTAAAGATGTTAATCTGACTTAACGAGAATTCATTTTATTCAGAGATACAGACTTGTATTATAAAATCACCATGACATCCACCTACGCCACAATGTGAAAGACCATATATTTTACTTTGTGGTTCTTCTATTGTGTGAGCATTTAATGGAAATATATTATGTGAACTTCTGGAATATAATTTAAAGGATGAAAAACTGTTTCCAGTGCTGGGTGGGAGCATGAAATAGAGTACAACTGTGCTTGCGATATAATTCTTCATCTTGCCAAAACTTACATTTAATAAATACCTAATTACTTCCCTGTGTGGCAGGAAATAGGCTCTTGCACACTGACCAAAAGTGCAGCCAAGGAAAAGAAAGCCCTCTCAAATTTCAGAGCTTTTTGGCAGAAGACTTATATTTCTCAGTATTTCTTCAGTCTTAAGTTCGTGGTGGGTGGATAGACTGAATTGCTTTGGCACTGTGAACTGTAGCTGGTTACTGCACAGATTCTGGAAAATGTACTTACTGTGTTTGCCAACATTCTTATATAGGTGGGCTCCCAAGTTAGAATGGAAAAAGAGATGGAAAAAAAGTATGAAGGCTACTGATGTAGAATAAATAAACTTTTAAAAGTCTGTTTAAATAAATAGGATCCATTTTGGGGGGAATATTGAATATTTTGAACACTGACATATATATTAAATAAAACTCATAATTGTGAACTCTCTTTTAAATTTCTATACATGAAAATCATTTTAGTCTTATCAAAGTACAAGATGAATAAATATATAGATATCATGAGTTAAAAAGCTACAAAGAAAAAATCATATACAACTTAATGCATAAGGAAAGTGAAATGTGAATGTGAGCTTTTATTGAGAATTATAATTCCTCATAGCTTTCCTAGGAAATAACCAATTTCTCCATGAAGAGTTCTTTTGGCTTCAGATATATTGAATGCTTGATATTTCTGAGAAAATTGTTATTTTGTTCTTTTAGGGAGTTTCAGAATATGAATGTTTTGAAGATAAAGCTTTTTGTCTCTAGGAGTACTTTAACATCATTTAAAGAGCTTCACCCTAAAATTATATTTTCCTCATTCTTTGATCAGTTGTTTGTTTCTGCCAATTCACCAAGAGATAGACATAAAAGTTGAAAAACAACCAAATAGTGTTAACAGATGGGAAGACACATGTGCACACCTGCACCTCTGGTCTCCTGCTCTGGCAATGGTTCATACTTGTCAGGATGTTACATAGGGATGAGGGTATGCAGGTGGTAGGGCAGGTGATAGGGGAATGTGGTCAAGGGCTGAGGGTTGGGACCAATAAAAATCAAGAAAAGCAACCACAGCAAGAACTTGAAGTTAGGGACTTTTCCTGACCGGGAGCATGCTCAGCAGAAGGTAGGAGCTTGTGACCAAAGGTAACCTTTTTCCTCATTAACATAGCAAAACTCACACCCTCTAGTGTCATGACAGTTCCAGACCCAGCCATACAAGGACAGAAAATGGGAGGGTGTATGAATCTGGAAATCTCCACCCACTTCCCTGAAAAGACATGAATATTCCACCCCCAGCTTGACATGTTACTAGGGGTTAGAATAAAGGACAGACCCTAACCCTGGGATGACACTTCCTTATTGGAGCAGTCTACTCTCTATTGACTTTGAGAGTGTACTGTACTTTCCATACTCTGTCTTTAAACTCAGGGTCATCTCCACTCATGGGGACAGACCTGTTCCTCTGTCTGGAACTTACTTTTCATTACCCTAAGTTCATGATATTTTATTGTCAGCTCTAAATTCTTGTAATGTCTCCAAAGTGTGATAATCTAAGAGAAATAATTACTTGTTGAAAGCTAATTCTCACTATATTATTACCCTGACCTAAATTTACCTATTATAAAGCTTTTTTAGTGCTATATAATTTCCAAGTTTTTAAGTCCATCAAAATATTTATTTCAAAACATACTGGTGTAGGCCGGGCGCGGTGGCTCACGCCTGTAATCCTAGCACTCTAGGAGGCAGAGGCGGGTGGATCGCTCAAGGTCAGGAGTTCGAAACCAGCCTGAGCAAGAGTGAGACCTCATCTCTACTAAAAACAGAAAGAAATTAATTGGCCAACTAAAAATATATATAGAGAAAAAATTAGCCGGGCATGATGGTGCATTGAATTTTGGGATTTATTGATTATATTATTTAAACTTTGATTTCTTTAATGCTTTGTGTTTTTAGTTTTTAATCAATGTTTATTTTTAAAATATTTTTATATATCAATATTATTTTTATATAAAAATAAAAATGTTTATTTTTAAAAATGTTTTGAAGGTGTGCCTCCATGACTCCTCAGAATCATCACTCTCACTGTTCATGTAAATAAAGTATTTAAATTTCTATATTTACTTTTACTGCCTAATCACACAAAAGTCTGAATTAAAATAAGACAGGGAAAGCCCAACATTAATAAATCATTGAATTTTCATAGCCACTCATCTATTTAAAGCAATAAGCAATAAGAACAATGATTTATATATAATACTATGATTGTCTACATTTTTAAATCAATCTTTTAGAAATTTCAAGGCTGGCATATTCAAAGGTAGTATAATCTCCATTGCTCTCTTCTATGCAGATAAGGAATGCATGTGCTCACTCTCTCTTATGAAATTTTATATCTACTGGAATATCAAGTCTATATTTTACCATTTATTAATTCTCTATATCCAAGAACTCTAAGCATCAGATTTTAATAAAAAGATGAACATTAAAATACCAACTTTACAACACTGCTGTGAGGATAAATTGAAATAAAATAAAAATTAAATTAAATGAGGTAATGCATATGTAAAACTATTTTATATATTGAAGTGTCCTAGCAAATATTAGTTATTATTATCATATCTTTCTGCTTTATCATCTGCTATACTAATAAGATGAATGGATTCATTGTGACCAAATTCCCTAATATTTTTCTTGGGCAATAATCATATTTTAATTCTACATCAGATCCCCCAAACCAGGAAATCATTACAGGATGTGGGATCTAGAGAAATTCACTCAGAAATCATAGAAGGAGTGTACATTGCAAATTTAGTAAAAGATACCACAAAAACTGATCTTTTATATATGTGCTTATACACCCACATATGAAACTTATACCTACGTATGCTGGTGAACATGAGTGCCATTAATAGCCTATACAAACACTTGTATGTGAATATTATACAAGTACATTCATCTAGGTAGGATTGATTTCAGTTTCACTTGGAAGTTACATAATAGTTACACATTTCAAAGGTATAAGAAACTTCCTTTTAATTAAATTCATTTAGCATAATAGAATCAAACTGCCATTCCCCCCACATAATTTAAATGTACTCTGTGTGCACGCACACATACACACACACACACAAACACACATACACACAGAAATATAGTGGTTAGTCAAAAATCTTTCACTCCTTAAGTAATTATTGAACTCAGGTTTAAAATTATTACTGTGTAATAGATGAATATATTTACCTCTGCTTTTCTCTGAAGAATTAGACTTAGTTCATTTGCTGCATCTGTAATTTGTTTGGTTTCCACACTTCCTAGAACACTGCATATTTTTTTAACGTCTTCAATAATATTATCCACGTTTTCCTGGAAATGACAAGATTCACGTCTTACCATTTATTGAAATGGAGAGGACACTAATTTACCTTCAAACTTCTTCGTCTTTATTCTTATTCATTATGAAGAGGAAATGGAATAAAATGTGATTGTTTGCTTTCATATACAAAGAAAGTTCTCAAGACTCTGGTTATCCTGTGCCTGGGGCCACAATTTTCATTGAGTCAAAGCTCAAAGGTAGAACTTACTTAGCTCTACCTTAACACTACCTGAAATAAAATGAGAAAGTGGTAGAGAGAGGAGTAGGGTAAGGAAGAGGGAGAGAGAAGGAGGAGGAAAGGAGGAGGCAGAAGAAGAGGGGAGGGAAGGAAAGAAGAAGGAAGAGAGAGAGAGAGAGAGAGAGAGGGAAACTCAAATTTAGACAAAGTCTATGGTTTCTGCAAAACACTTTAAAAACAAAGTAATGATGGCAGACTCATGTAAAGTTTCAGAATGCATTTGTCTTTGGAATTCGTATATACGAGGACAAACTTATTAAAAATCAGATTCACAGAGTTCAGAACAAACTTGAGACACCCAATTGTGGTGTTAAGAGTGTTTGGTAATCATTTGATTGCAATATCCTTGAAGCAACTAATGTTTCCAAAAAATCATTCATGACAAATATTCTTCTTAATATCAAAAATCCCAGCTACACTTAAAATATACAAAGTTTTATGGTCCCCATTCTAAGAGCTTTTCATCAGTGTTTCTATATCTCAGCTTTGCATATTTTCTTACATATTATGTTTCATTTTTAAAAAAACGTCTGCTCTATTTTGACCTTATTCTTTTCCATGTATTGCCACTAACTATAGTGAGAAATCTCTCTTTATTCTTTAATTCCATGCTAATCGCATTTCACCGTACAATATTTTTATGTACCTTGTGTATATCATTGACAATGATGATTTTTCAAAGCACATCAGCTCTCTTACCAGTACCACAGTCATTCCAATGGGGGATTAGAGCAGTTTATTTCAGGCAGAGTTGGAAAATATTTTTCCTATTTTTTCACACAAAGATATGGACTCACAGCACAAAAAGATTTTTTAACTCTCCTTATTCTAGAGCATTTTCTTTTCTTTTCTTTTCTTTTTTTTTTTGAGACAGAGTCTCGCTTTGTTGCCCAGGCTAGAGTGCAATGGTGTCATTAGAGTGCAGTGGCGTCATCATAGCTCACAGAAACCTCAAACTCCTGGGCTCAAGCAATCCTCCTGCCTCAGCCTCCCAAGTAGCTGGGACTACAGGCATGTACCACCACATCCGGTTAATTTTTACTATTTTTAGTAGAGATGGGGTTTCACTCTTGCTTAGGTTGGTCTCTAACTCCTGAGCTCAAGTGATCCTCCCACATGGGTCTCCCAGAGTGCTCGGATTACAGGCGTAAGCCACCACACCAGCCAAGAGCATTTTCTTAACAAAATGTCAGTACAGAGACAGAATGCTAGTTTTAAGTTAATAGGATCCCAATTTGCCTCTTTTATGGAAAAATAATATGTACTTTTTAATTTGTTTCCAGCATCTTTTATGTGCGATTTTATAAACACTGAAAACTAATGACAAAAACCCAGGAAAAATAACTAATTAATACTATCAAAGACAAAATAAGGATTCCAAAAATGTCAACAGATTTTATTAATGAGCTAAAAGGAAGAAGATGCAATTTAATTGGAGTATATTTTAAGTCTTTCACAGATTAAGAAAGTACAACTACTCAATTTTATAATAACATGAGGGAAAAATTATGAATAATCCATATGGAAAAAAGTCAGTTGTTTCATTTATGTGTGAACACAATATAAATCAACATTGTGATGTGGCTACCAGATGATCTATTTCATTATTAAATTGAATCAAAAGACATATACTCTCTATAACTAGAAGTTAAGAGTTCTACCACATTTTCCATGTATATTATCCAAACTGGAGTTTAGTTTCGGGTACTTGATTTGAGAATGGACTTGACAAATCGGATTTTCCCAAAGGACAGCAACCCCACTATTAATATGCTGTTAATATATTCATTTAGAATGGCATAGTGGCCAATACTTTCGGCTTTGCAGCTGGGATCCATTTGTCCAAATTCTGGGTCTGCCCCTTTCTACTTGTGACTGTCATCAAAGTATTTAACTTCCACGTGTCTAAATTCTCTCTTCTGCAAAGTGGGAATAATAATAATAATTATAAGGCTATTCAGAAAGATTAAATTAGAAAAATATGAAAAAGTGCTTGGCTGAAAATAAAGCCTAAATTTTAATGTTTAATTAATTTTTATTTATTCACATAGACGTTTCAGTTTATAAGAGAAATCAGACATTCTACATGCATAAATAACTAGTAAAATGAAAATTAGAAAATCATAAAAACTATGGGAGAGGTACATATCAGGTGCTATGTTTATTTTTTCATTCATATATTCTAAGTAGATATGTGAGATATGTGAATTTGTGAAAATCCATAAATATTACTAATTAAAATACAAATGCTGGACTGACTTGGGGTCACTACGTAGCTGGTAGCTGATTTATTGAAGCTAAAACTCCAACCTTGCAGTAGTTCTTATCTGACCTATTTATCTCATTTAATCTCCAAAAATATTCTGAAAGATGAATATTATATTCATTACATTCTTGAGTCACTGTGATTGCTAGGATATGTTAAGTAAAATATTGTAATTATAAAATTAGGTTGCTGATTAATTGGATATGAGAACCAACAGAAAGATTGGATTTAAGATGATTTCAAAATTTTACATTTGAATACAAGGTGCCATTAATTATGGCAGAAATACAGACAAAAATGGGAAAATTTGTGGTAGTGTCATGATAAAGGTAGTTTTTGTTACACAGAGCTTGAGCTGCCTGGGGAAATGCAAAAATGCAATGGGATTCTACTTCTAGATTGAAAAACTATTGGATTGAGGAAACATAGGCATGCTATTCACACACACACACACACACACATATACATGCACACATAACTGGTATGCTCGTATAAACACTAGACAAACTATAAGAAAAGAAATGTAAATGCACAGTTTAGCCCAAAACAAAGAGGATGAATTTCTGGGTGGCAGAAATTTAGAGGAAACTTCAAGGCTGAGCAGTAGCTCCAACACTGACACTGCAGTGGCCTGGAGGACACACCTGACTAGATTTAGATGCTCAGGCTTAGGAATTAGTTTATTGCTCACATTCAACAAATGCTGCAATTTTAGGCCCAAACCAGTTGGTGGAGGTAGGAGAGTAAGAACTGGAGCTAAGATCCCAAATAAAAGCCAGACACTGGATAGATGGCCAGCTGGAAAGGGTGGGAGAAGAAAATCTATGCCCATTGACCAAGAGAACTTTTGAGGAAGGCTCTTTCTACCCAGACTTTGAGGAAAATGATTATCTGAGAAATTGAAACCCTAGTCTGTGTTATGTGTGGCTATGGAGTATTCATTTATACTATGTATAGTGGGAATTTTTGTTAAAAATGGCACTAAGCTATTTTGACTATATTGGATGCAGGCAGAAGCAAATGCAAAGTAGCTGTATAGAAACACTTTTTAAACCTGATCCACAGAGTTTCTCCCCAAATACAGATATATATACCCCGCACACACACATACACACACACATACTAGAAGGAAAGGAATAATCAGCCTAAAATTTATAAATTCTGTTACTTCTGATCCACATTATGAGAAATTACAGACACAAAACACAGTAAGATTAGTACCCTATTTCAAGAGATATCAAAGGCAGGCCTGGACATCATTTTTATAGAGGTGATACCTGACCAAGAATTTGAATGTGATTGTCTGGAGAAAGAGAGAACACACATAGAAAAAAGAAAAGTTGAAAGCTGGGTATGTAATATTTCAGAACATCTAATATTTTGACAATGGAGGAGAAAGTTGAAACTCACAGAGACATCAGCCATAAGACTGCAGCTTAATGGACAAAAATGTAAAAGTAGTTGATGGTACTAGGAAATTTTAGCTTGGAGAAAAAGAAGAAAAATGAAACATAATAACCATTTTCAAATATTTGATGGTCTTTTCGGTAAAAAGGGGATTAGATTTACTGTAAGTAGCTCTGAAATGGCAATGATAAATTAGAACAAATGGTTGTAAATTTAGAGAGGCTCTTTTTGGCTCAATATGAGAAAAATCTTTCTTAGAATTCTTTGTCCAAAAATTGATTAGGCTGCCTTCTGAGAGGGAAGTTGTTCCACATTACAGGTATCTGAGCAATCAGGATTATGTAGAGGAGATTTTTGCGTTGCATAGGAATTTGGACTGGACTACCTCTAAATTCTTTCTAACTCTGATTCTTTGGGTTATTGAAAACTGAAAACAATTCTGTGATTTTATGTACTATATTCCAAGTTTATCTCAGGAAATATTTGATGTATCATAGACTTTGAAGGAGCAGCATTCTAATGCTTTAGATATTAAGAATACCTGAAAAGTATTTTGAACTTTGGAAAAAAGTAGTGATAAACTTTTCTCATCTGCATTTTTCTGGAAAACAAAACACAATGAATAGCATTTAGTTATGATGGAGACTAAAGCAATATGCATATTAAAGAGCCATGAAACAGCCTACCATCTTCCAGATTTTATATAAACTTTAATGTGTTTCTATTTATGTGTAAAATTATCAAATTCAATTAATGAATTTGGAGACAAATTGAGAATTTAGAATGATTTTCTTTCCTGGTTCAGTACTTAGAACTATTATAAATTATTTATCCTTAAAAATGAAAAATAGGTTTTGGAGTCACAGTTTGGCTTAAAATTCAAAAAAACTGGTCCCACTGTAACAATGAAAAAAGCCAGATAATGTACAAAATCATAACTTTTCCTGACCCCAGCAGAAATGTAAGGTCACCAGATGACCAAGTAAACTGAATTAAAAAGAGTTACAGCCCCTCCAAGGAGAGATGGAGCATACCAAGTGTTCAATCTTTGGCAGAGTAAAAGAAAAAGAAGTGGGCACCATACAAGTGGGAATGAAGAAATCAGCTAAAATTGTAACACATTTTTAAAGGCCAGATGTGAGCTAGCATGTCAGTTTGGAATATCAGGAAGCCCAAGACCTATGGAGAGTTTACAATAACCTGCAAGTTCTTTTTCAGGACACCTACCAGTTTTTCAGAGGAAATATTGAAGGCAGTGCAAGAAGCTGAAGTCCTATTTAGCGGGGCAGGTGTGTAGGTGATTAGCTATTTTGGAGAGGACAGGCATGGAGCCCTGTCCACTTCTACTAATCCTTCTTCTATTAAAGAAGTTTTGTAAGAAGCGAAAGTCTCAAGCTGTTGAGGGGAGAGGCAGCAAACCTTTTGCCACTCTGAGCCCAGGCAAAAATCCCTTGTCCAGGCAAAAATCCCTTGCTTCTGTGGGAGAAGTAAAAAGGAAAACAGTCTGCCTCTGAAGGACAGGTAGGACGTAGGTGAAGCTCCTTTGCTGATGAGAGAAGGGTAGAAGCAAAATCCTTTCGCTTCTGGGGAAGGAGCAGGAAACCCTGTCTTGGGTCTAGGATTCTGCAAAGATACCAATCAGAGGTCAGGGAGGAGGAGCAGTGGCCTGTCTCTTGCATGGTACTAACTGCAAATATAAGACAGAATTTGGCCACCATATGGAGGAGGGACAGGGATGCTCAGAAAGCCCCAATCCTGAAGCTTAAGTACAGAGTCTACCTGAGGCTGTGGTTGTATCATTACAACATACAACCCCCATGACCCCACCGCTAAGATGAGACTAGCATTGAGTAATAAATAAGCAAGAGCAGAGTACTCCTGGGAGAGGTTTGGGAGCATTGAGAGAGAATCTCTTTGTGGCACAGACAAGCAAGGACTATTGAGAGCTGAGGGTGAAGCAGGAACACTGAGAAAATTTCACAGTACTATAGGTGCCACTGTAAGCACAGATAATAATAGCTAACTGCTAGAAGAATTTGAAGCCTGTAGTGCCCTGATGAGAACGATAGCAACAACAAAATACAAATAAAGCTTAAATCTTGACCAGATTGTATCAACGCTACATACAAATAGCACAGCGCTGCGGTCCCTAATCCCCAGGCAGTGGACTGACACCGGTCAGTAGCCTGTTAGGAACCAGGCTGCACAGGAGGAGGCGAGTGGCTGTTGAGTGGCAGAGAAGCTAGAGAAGCTTTATCTGTATTTACAGCTGCTCCCCATCACTCGCATCACCGCATAAGCTCCTCCTCTTGTCAGATCAACAGCGCCATTAGATTCTCAAAGGAGCATGAACCTCACTATAAACTATGCATATGAGGGATCCAGGTTGTGTGCTTCTTTGAGAATCTAATGCCTCATGATCTGAGGTGATGATCTGATGTGGAGCTGAGGTGGTGATTGATGTCAGCGCTGGGGAGCGGCTGCAAATACAGATTATCATTAGCAGAGAGGTTTGACTGCACAATAAATGTAATGTGCTTGAATCATCCCGAAACCATCCCCAAACCCCTGGTCTGTGGAAAAAATATCTTCCATGAAACTGGCCCCTGGTGCCAAAAAGGTTGGGGACCACTGGCATAGCAGAACACTGTCCATTTCCAGATGTGAATACAATTTACCTCAGTCTTTAATATTGTTCTACACATGATGTGTAGCATTCTATCAAAACTAAGGATCCACACACAAAAAACCGAGATAATACAAACCATTGTCAGTGGATAAAAACAATGAAATAAAAAACAGACTAAGAAATGACTCAGATGTTAGAACAATCAGACAGGGACTTTAAAATAACTATCATTAATATATAACAGAATCTAGTGGGAAATGTGAACAATAGGCATGAACAGATGAGGAATTTTAGCTGAGAGGTGGAACCTTTATGAAAAAGTAAAATGGAAAGGATAGAAATATAAAAATATATATGATATTAGGGACAAAGAATTCCTTCAATGGGCTCATTGGCAGATTGAACACAGATAAGGAAAGTATCAATGAAATTAAAGATAAATCAAGAGAAATTATCCTAAATGAAACAAAAAGGGAAAAAAGAGTGAGAGGAGAACCCAGAACACAACATCTAACAGTTGTCAGACAGACTCATATATGCAATTGGAGTTGTAGAAAAACAAGAATGGGATGAGAAAAATTCGAAGAGATAATGGCCAACATGTCAAAATTTGTTGAATGCTGCTAAAGCTTAGAGGATAATCTGTGGCTTTAAAGCTCTGAAAAATTAACTAGTTCTATGTCAATTTTAAAAATGGAATTTATAATTAAAATCCTTCCTACAAAGAAAACCCCAGAGCAGATAGTTTCACTAGTGAATGACAAAATTTAAGGTAGAAATAAAGTCAATTCTACTTAAATTCTTTTAGGATATAGAGGGAAAGAGAACACTTCCTACTTATTTTATGAAGCCAGCATCACTGATACCAAAATCTAACAATAATATTGTAAGAAAATAAAAATATAGATTGATGTCCTTCGTAAATATAGATCCAAATGTCCTTAACAAAATATTAGTTAATTGAAGCTAGACATATATGAAACGGATTATAAATTCTTAGTAAGTATGGTTAATCCCAGGAATGCAAAGATATTTTAAAAATTTGAAAAGAATAAAAGAGAAAAACCATATATGTATCTATATAAATGGGGCTAAAGCATTTGACAAAATTCATTATCCATTCTAGATACAAGCTCTTAGTAAACTAGGAATGGAAAGAAACTTTTTCAACTTAGTAAAAGGCAACTAACTTTTCATATCACAACTATATAACCTCCAAATAACTTCGTATTTAATGGTGAAAGACTGTAACTTTCTCCCTCATAATAACAAGGCAATGATTCAACTCTTATCACTTCTATTAAAATTCCATTGGAAATCTTGGCAAGTATTAAGTAACAAAACAAGTAAAGGAAATAAAAGGCTTGTAGATTGAAGAGAAAAAGCAACAAGGTTTCACAGATGACATAACCATATATGTAGAAAGCCTAAAGAATCTAAAAAATAGTTCCTAGAAATAAAAAGTAAATTCAACAAGACACAGTATACAAGGTCAAAATATGAAAGTCATTTTTGTTTCTACATACTAGTAGCAAACAACTGGGAAATAATATAAAATATTATTTACAATAGCATACCAAAACATGAAATACTTAATGATACATGTAATAAAATATATATAATCCCTGTACTCTAAATTATAAAACATTGCTAAGAGAAATTCAAAAAACCTGTACACATAGAGAGATGGATTAGAGTAGATTGGATGCTCATGGACTAGAAAACTCAATATTTTAAAATGTCAATTCTCCTTAAATGGATCTAAAGATTCAACACAATTGTAGCAAAGTACCTAAAATAGCCAAATCTATATTTTTAAAAGAACAATATTAGAGAACTTATATTACCTGATTTCAAGACTTTCTATAAAAGTATGGCAGTCAAGACAGTGTTGAATCAATGTAAGGATAAACAGACTTATGGAACAGAAAAGAAAATCTAGAATTATATCTATACAGATGTGGATAAATGATTTTGAAAAATTTGTCAAGATTATGCAATAGAGAAAAGCATATGATTTAAATTATTTAGGAATAACTGAATATCCATTTAGAAAAGCAAAACAAAACCATTGAGAGTTACTTCCTAACCCATACAAAAAATAACTCGAAATGAATCTGAGAATTAAAAAACAGCTAAAAGTATAAATAGTATTTAAAATGGCTGGAAAAAATGTATACAAATTCATATAGGCAAATCTTTATTAAGTAAGATGAGAAATTATAAGTAATAAAGTTAAAAAATTAAAAATTTCTGCTCTTTGAATGGCACATAAGTAAATGAAATAAACTACAAACTGGGAGAAAATATTTTCAATACATATATCATGTACCTCATAATGAAGTTTCTTCTAGAATACATAAGAACTTTTATAATTCAATATGAGGACATATAGCTCAATTTAAAAATGGCCAAATCTGTTTACTTAACATGGGTGCATTTTATTTTATATAAATTAAACTTTGATAAAATTGATTTAATAACTAAGACATCATAGTAAAGGTGAAAAAATAGGCCACCAACTGGCAGAAGATATTT
The DNA here is from genome assembly GCA_008086735.1 of Cheirogaleus medius. Classification (NCBI taxonomy): domain Eukaryota; kingdom Metazoa; phylum Chordata; class Mammalia; order Primates; family Cheirogaleidae; genus Cheirogaleus; species Cheirogaleus medius. Next base: position 41,508,536 of record VBSM01002616.1, read on the forward strand.
ACAACACACATAATCAAAAGAAGAGTAAATACATACACTCCCATGAATCTATTTGAAAAAGATAAAGGAATGTGAAAAAATGAACAAAAGTTTGAACATGTAAATTATAAAAGAGGACAGTTGAATGTTACATTTTGAAAAAAGTAAAGAATCATGAATTTATTAATAGTCAGGAAAATTAAAATTAAACCAAAATATCATCATACATACTTTGTGTTGGCAAACATTTTAAAAATTGGACTATACTACATGCTCATAGCAAGATGGAACAATGGGAACTTTCATATATATGTGAAATGTGGACAACCTTATTAGAAAAGTGTTTGGTACTATTTTGTAAATCTATGATCCTAGGCATATGCACTAGAAAAACCCTTACTGTTACTTTGAATGCACCCCAGCAGTACAATAGACACATAAATTGAGGTCCATTCTAATGGATACTATACAGCAGTGAGAAGGGACTAATCACAACCACATGTTGTGTATCCACAAATACAGTGGATAAATCCCACAAACAATATTGAATGAAAGACACAGGGTTTAAAAAGTACATATAGTTTGCTTCCATTTATGTAGACTTTAGAAAGGAAATCAAAATCTTGCATTGCTAAAAGATACAAACTTTGGTGATAAAATAACGAAAAGGAACAAAATATTTTTCACCTTATATACAGGAGAGGAAATACAAAGTTGCAGAATAATAGACAGACCTATTATTACAACAACAATATTTTGTTTCTTAACGTATTGTTTAATGAGTGCCTGCTCTGTTATTATGTTTTAATTTATATGTATATAATGTTATTCATCTATTTTATTCATGTAATTCAATACACAAATTGGAAATAGAATGTCAGACCATGTTATTCCTTTGCACAAACCCTCCAGTTCTTTCTATTTCACTAGGAATCCAAATTATATTAACTAGTGATTATCGTCCATTTTGAGGATCTACTTTTACTTTACATTTTTATAATTTTTCAAATCTTGGAGTATTCAATACATTATAGGTTTGACTTTTAATAGTTTCAATCTGCCCTTTATTTCTGCGAAGGTAGGTTTCCATTCTGGAATTGTGCTTCATTTTCCTGTGATCTGATCTTATCTCCTTTATTTCCATGACTTCTCCTTTTGTAACTTTTCAACAGGTCCTTGTGACCTACTCATTTTGTCCTATTTTCTTCTTATGTATTTTTGCTCCTTTTCCACCTTTTCTTATATTCTGTTGTGACTGCAAATCAATTTTGTGACATTTTTCTTTTGGATACTACACAATCTTTTATTTGAATGATAGTGATAAAAACAGTAGTAGTAATAGCAATAAAGAAACACCTGCACTTATCTTTTCTTGAACAGTTGTTATTTTCTGGTCACTATGTTATATTAAGCACATTACATCTACTGTTTCATGAATTATTAAAATATCATTGTATTATATTTACTATCTTCACTCTAGTGATAATATGAAATCTAGGAAGGCTGAAGAAAACACTTCCATAGTGGTAGGGGGTTGCCATATCCATCTATCTGACTTTAGAATCTCTGCTCCTGATTTTTTCCTAGGCTGCCACTATGCTTAAATTACGATTGAAATTGAAACTTCTGAAAAAATCTAACAATAGATTTGCTTGCTGCTAAGAGAGCTTCACTCTTTAAAAGCTAAATATGTACTATAAAATCCCTCTGTGCCCTCCTTCTTTCTACTTATATATACCTTTTTCTAGTCTAAGTGACTATAGTTGGATTTTAGACTTGAGCAAGTGTGAGATAAGTATTATTTTGCCTTCCTTACTGAATTACTTAAACCTGAGTAATAGAGATGTCATATTCTCCTGGTTATCTACTTGGGATAGCATCTGAGTTATGGGCTATATGGTAGAAGGATTTGGAAGTTCTCAGCTCTTTTCATACCAAGCAGATGTTTCATGATGCCAAACCACATTTGGAAGTATGAATTGATTTTCCTCACTCCTAGCCCATCTAGTTTATAATTAGTTCAATAGCTACTAGATCCTAGTATACGTTTTGTCTTTAGAGGTAGGGATTGCTAACTTTCTCTCATATTCTACCTGTCATTTTAACAAGAATTTTGGAGACAATGTATTAGAGGTTACTAGGAAGGAAAAATTTTGAATCAGAAGTTAATTCTTTTATCTAGGCTGAGATCTGGTTTTATACTGATTTGCTGCATATACATACCACGGTGTACATTATTTAAGTGAATATGCTGCCTAGATCATCAGCAACTTCAGAATATGGTTTGGATTTTCATTTCCTTTGATTCCAATGAGGAAATAATTCAGAGATTTGCATGAAGTAAGCATTCAGCAATACCTATAAGGAAAATTTTTCTTTTTCTTCTATTCTTAATTTCAGAATGCAGAATGAATTTAGAAATTTTTCCTACACTTCAGGGTATTAATGGAATAGAAGAAAGAAAAAACATCCAGTGAAAAAGCTCTGTGTAAATTACCCACAAAACTAGCCATTTAACATACTAAAATGTCTAATCTTAAATGAGCAGAACCTAAAATATGTTGAAATAATAATTCTGGTGAAAGAAAATATTTAATAATTTAAATTATTTTCACATAAACAATAATATTAATGTCATATTTATTTAGTTACATGCTTATTATTTTTTCAAATCATCTGTAATAATCCAAGTTTGGGAGATAAGATAAAAACATTATTTTTCAAATTGATACTGTTTTGGATATTAATGAAATGCTACTTAATATACTTGTCAAATAAATAGAAAGTGCAAAATTGTGAATTGATAATATATATTCTGTTCTCATTTCTCAGGTATTTACCATTGATTCTTCCTAGGAAAAACTCATTTAAAGAGCTCATTGTTTTGGACTGAATTCATCTGGAAAATCACAGACACTGTGATTTAATAATTTCACTGTGAGTGATGATCGCTATTTGCCAGTGACAAAGACAGTATTTCTTTGGTGTTTTGCCAACTTTTAAGTCATATTAGAAAAATTTACAATAGTCAATGGTTTCTTTCAAAGTAGAAATATTGGAGACTTCATATATGAGTAATATGATAAAACTTCTGAATTTGGAAATTAAGAATGGTTATACATTCTTAACAATTTGTGTGTGTGGAAAAAAGATGTCTATGATACGTGAGCAGTGCTAAGACATTTAGATAACCAAAATTACTCAAAGTAGGTTACTAACACCTCAAATTGAGGACAATAAAGAGACGCAAATGATCTAGGAATGAAGTCTTAATGTGCTCTGAGAACCTGGTAAATTTCAAATTCTATGCTCAAAAGAATGACACTTTTATGAGACTTAAAACAATCCAATGTTGATTCTTTTCACATTTCACATCTTAAACTTCCAGACTCAGGCCAGGTTCAAGAACGAAAATTGGAATTAGAGTGAGAGGATTACACTTTGGGAAGGAATAAGAGTCATGTAGTTTTCATCTCCATTTCTTTAGATATTTGTGTAGAATTCACATATGAGTTCAGTATCTACATCCGTAAAGATAATTTATTATTTTCAGATACCTTTAATGTTCCTTAATATTTGGAATAGTTATCCAAAATGTGTAACCTTTTATGTGTATCAAGAGTCAATTATTTAACAAAAAAAAATACTTATTTTAAAAATATTCTCTGACTCATACAATTTTCTGTAATCATATGATGTTTTATCTGTGAAAGACTAACCCTGTCCTGGAAGTCAAAGTAGTAAGAAATGTTCAGCCTAATGGAGATCACAACTTCAATGCTTAACATGTGGCCAAATTTCAGTGGCCTTGCACTGAATCCATCATTTCCCCTGCCAAGGTACCTTCTCCTCTTTTCACTATTTTAGTGAATTGATGTCTTCATGTAGTCTCTCCAGCCAGGAATCTGGAGTTATTCTAGGTGCCCCTTTCCTTTGTTGCTCACAGTCTTTCACCAAATCATGTAAATTGCACATTTTCACCTGTTATGAATCTGTCCCTTCATATCCGTGCCTGTCGTAGAGCATTAGTCCATACCCTCATCATCTCTTTAGGCTAATGAAAATGTTCCTCTAATTATCCATCAGTCATTCTACTACCCTGCCTAATGGCTCCATGTCATCAGCTGATAAATTAGAAAATCATTAAATTAGCCATCAGAGGTCCATGTGATTCTACATAACTTGACACCTGTCTGCTGCTTTCATCTGGTCTCTTTCCAGACTCTCACCTTGAATGCTAATTGTTGCCATTATTCCAAACAGTTTCCAAATTCCATATAGTTTCCTAATCATATCAGGCTGCTTCTTGACTTTTTGCTTCTGATCATGCTATTCTTTGCTGAAAATTATCCCTACGACCCAGCTTCCTTCACGATGCCACTTCTCTGGCTGGAAAGCTCATACAATACTCATTTTCCAACATTCAGTTCGAATCAGTAAAACTGATCCTCCTTTTTAAATGTGTCCTGCATACACGCAGGTCTTTCACAGCAGCCATAACACGTTACTGCATACATCTTTTTGCTTGTCTGTTTTTCCATGTCAAAAAGTGAAAGGCTTTCAAGTGTAGACCATCTACTTTATTCATTATGATTATCTTCAGAAACTTGCAAAGTTTTAGAAAATAGTAGATTCTCAATAAACACTTAATAAACACTGAATTGATAGATACAGTAACAAAAAGTCAATACCTGGGTTTTCAATAGGCATTTCAGGTGGAAGTCATATTTTTTGATTAGTGTTAAGAGGCATTGTCTGGAAAGATAAAACAAAAACTTTTGTTTAAAATTGGGTAGGAAAACTTATTTTATTATCTTTAGCACAAACATTTCTCACAAGTTCTGTTTTGTCCATGATTCTGTAACAAGCATGCTATAAACAGGATTCCGGATGGCATAATTTTAAAAACATTTCATATAGGTGTCTTATAAAGTTTGTATAATTTGATAGACTACAAACATACTTGAAAATCTTAGAACTCCCAAGAAATCATGACAAATTAAACTTTTCAAAGGCTGATCATTATATCAAACTACTCATAATTTAAAATGTAAGTTGCAAAGAGATTCATAAGCAGAAAATGGCATATATTAACATCAAGAAATGTTAAGTATATAAAATCTCGTAGAGAATTGCATTTGGAATTAATGGCACATATTTATAATAGATAGGGTTTTCTCTGACACCAAATCTCTGCATTTTTCTTTCCTAAGCTTCCCTTATTGTTCCAGCTTTATCTATGCTTAAGTGGAATATATGTGATTTGAGCAGGGATTCTTCTGAGCTTCACTATTTAAAACTATTTTTCCAAACATTATTAACTTTACTTTCTTATTTGTTCTGAAAACTGATGAATTGAATTGAATCATGAGTCACACAACACAAAAACACAGCATTAAAGCACACCATTATACTTTACAATAGCTGTACTCTCATTTTTTATTACCTTAACACTTTAGTTGGAGTCCATCTGTCAGTTCAAAGACAAAATGCATAGAATAGGTAAAAGTCCATGGAGGGGGAGGAAAGGCATAACTAAAGATTTGGGCAGTGGGATTGTTTTTATATAAAACCTAAAACTATTAAGATCCCCAAGAAGGCACCTACTTCAATACTTTGTTATTGGATATTGTGTCTATTTTATAGAAAAAACTACTAGGAATTAGGGAAGATAAGTGATTTGCTTAACTTCTAAGTGTGAATTGAGTCATAAAAGAGGAAGACAAATAAAAGCTCCTGACATCCAGTCCTTGTCTTTTGATGACGCCACGAAATGATCTCAGGAGGGCAGGCAAAGCAGCGTGGTGTCACAGAAAGCTACGTTCTGCAGTGGCCTTGATGAGGCTGAGAATGGACCTGTGTGAGATAACGTTTGAGGAAGATCCGGTGGGAGGTGTCAGAATATAATGTAAGTGGAGTAAGTACTGACTGAGAGTGAGACTTGGTTTTAGTCACGGGGCTGTGTCATTAAATATCTGTGTGATGGCGGCCAAAGTTTTGAACTTCTGTGTTTTAGTTTCCTTACCACAGGAGAAACAGCGCCGGGGGACGGCATCCCCCAGACTGTAGCCCACTGCTCTGGAGTGGGAGAGAAGGGGTGGAGGAGGTAAAGTCTGAAGCCAGGCTGTCCACGACACGTTTCCGCTACTCCTCACTGCAACAGCACTTTCGCTTGGCCCTGATTTAACCCTCTGGACACCTGCACCTGCACAGTGGTCAGGGCCACCTGACTTCTGCAAGGGGGCAGCAATGATGGGTAAGACAAGAGCAGAATGGAAACTCCCTTGCCCTCACCCTGTCTCCACAGTCTCAGCTTGCTATCTGTGCCCCAGGTAGCCAGTCACTTACAAGACACAACAACCCTCCACCAAGCCAGTTCAAAACAGTCCTCTCTCTCTCAAGGATTTCTCACTTTTTAAAGAATTTGTCATGTATGATGTATGTGTGTGTGTGTATGTCACTCTTCTCTGTCTTCTTTGTTGCTAGATAGACTTATTTTGGCGAAAGGAAACTTTTGCATAACATGCTATGCACCAGGAACCTATACCTGAACCATGTAGTTAGCTCTAAAATGAAAATGTGGATAAGATTATGTCTAAAGTCCTTTCTAGTCCTAGCCATTCTGTGATTTTATGGCATGAAGTTAGACCTTTTGGGGCAGAGGGGAGAGTTGCACATGGAAAAACAGAATAGTTTAATGAAAGAACACAGCCTTTGCAAATTTCAGTCAGACCTCGTTTTAGTCCTTCCACTAATGACCTGAGTGGCCTTAGGCAAGTTATTAATATTTACCCTCCCAGAATCTAAGTTTTCTTGATTCTGAAGTAGAATAATATGTAATATGTAATAGGGCTTAAGAGAGAATTAGATGAAATATATGCAAAGTGTATAATAACGCCAAAAAGTAATTATTATTAATAGTCACTAAAAACAATTTAAACTCATACTTTTTAAACCAGGATTTGCTTTAGAGAGTTATGATATATACATCCCCCACACCAGATTTTTTGCTGGTTCAGCCCAGAACAACTTTAATTCCAGGAACATGCAAACTGTAGCACTGATATCTTCTCCAGTTTAGCTGCCTGGTAGGTCTATTCTTCCAAATCATACACACAGACATTTAGATACAAGGATCAATTAGGATATGTTCATCTGCTGTCACTTGAGTTTTCCAATTTTAATTCACACTCCTCTGTGTATGATATGCCAATTAATTTCAGGGAGTTGCAGAAAGAAATTTGAAGCAGGAGATGGTGTCTTTCAAAGCATGGAAATCCAGCTTTACAAAGAGCTTAGTGACACAAGCTCACCCAAATTCACAAAATGAATGAAAAAAAAAGTCCTTGAAAATTAATAACCAGCAGCAGAGATATTTTAAAATGTATGTAGAATGTTCTGGAAGGTGTTAGCAGCTCTTCAAATATATCTGACTAACTGTGAAGAATAGATAATTATTAACAGAATTTGCCAAAGGGAGATATCTATTAAGAACACAATTGCTTCCACAGTACTAGTGAAAGGATAGTTTTTACAATCAACTGAAAAATATTGTGATTTGGCATTTGGAGAACTCAGTCAGAATGCAGTCTTGGAACAGAAATAAAATGCCTTACCTGGATACTTTCCAAATATGCATAAATTCTAGAAGTTGGTTCAGATAAAACTGACTGTGGTCATCTTCATGCTGTAGACAGCAGAATATATTAATATTTATAGAGTGAATAGAAATGACTACCAGATAAAAATAGTTCTGTTACTTCCTGCTGTCATTGTATTCACCTATTTTGATAACCCTCATTCATCATTTTTATACTTTGTCTTAAAGACCTTACAAGACTCTCCTTATACAGTTGTATAAGCCTTTTCAATAATAAAGCAAGAAAGCTGAGCTTGGTTGAGGATAGATAACCTAAAGGAGTGTTGAAAAACATTCTAGCATCACCAGCGTCAGATATTAATTTCTCCTGGTAATTAAGAAGGCACATTTTCAGGCCCTGGTTCTCCCTCATACAAGCACGTTTTGGTTTTGTCACATTTAGGCCATGCATGCCATGGCGGTGTAAGACTTTTGCCAGATGGGCTGGCAGGCCTATAATGAACTCTGTTTTTTCAGCTTCACCACTTCTTACTGCCAAAATGTCAGTGTAAGAGAGCTTTCCATTTCATGAACACTAAATTATGCTAATGAAAGACAACTACTAATAGGTATAAACTCCAGGAGTTATCAGTTGGCGTTTTGTTTTCTCCCCATATAGGCAGAAACTACTTAGCTTAAAATTTCACCCCTGTGGCCCATATACATCCACCACACACACACACACACACACACTCATACCTTAACTCCTTGCCTAGCTCTTCTGCAACAAGGATTCATGAAAACCCTATGCAAGTGCAGAGGAGAATGCAATGTATTCCATCATAATCACACTATTTTACCACACCCTGGTGTTCAGTCTGAGAGCTGAGTCAGTCTCTTAATGTCTGTAGTGCATGTAATCTTGTGTCAGTACACACACAATCTATTTTTAAAACTGCCTATTAGAGTTGCTGACAAAAAACATCAGAAGGAAAAGCTGTATATGATCTAAGGTCAAAGGTAAATTAATTTTTATATTGGTTTGTTTTGTGAAGAGGAAGAAGGAAGCTAAGTTACATGGAAAGAATAAGGTTATCTTACAAAACAATATTCTAAGTGCATCCTGTGAAAAGAAACATTTTGTACAAATTCCGAAGAACTTGAAGAGGTAAGGCTCACTCTCTAGGAATTTACTTAGAGTCACTGTGATTGCTAAAATGTAACACGTGATAGTGGTAAGACAATTTTTTCTATACCTAAACTTTAGGCATTGAAAGGATGGTAAAGGAAAAGGGAAAATAATAGAAAATGAAAACCATCAGCAACAAGGTAGTAAGATTTGCGCTTGTAATATTTGGCACTTGCCTTCTTTCAGAAGTTAAAACCTGAGTGAGCATATAAATAATGTATTTGCCTCTTTCTGCACAGCATAATCATATTCATTTTTTTAAAAAAATACTTTATGTGATTTCTAGAGATACTTCTGGAGAGAAAATTTACCTTTGTCATATTGCCACTTATTAGAAAATGTTTTAATTTAAAATATCTCAAAAGGCTGGAGGAAAAAAGTTTAATGTACATGTGTTAGAAACATTTTTTTTTGTTAAAATTATGAACATAACTTAATAAATAAACCAAAAAAAAGGCAGGAGGAAAATTTCAGTTTTCTGTGAAATATATCATAAATTTACTTTTCTCTATAGCTGAAGGCCATCATTTGGTCTTAAAGAAAAAGTTAAAATCTTTTTTTATTCTCATGCAAAAATCTATTGCTGTAAATGTTCTGTGAATGTTGCCTTGAGTTAGAAAAAGTCTTGACTTATGATTAATATCTACAATGTTGGCAATACTTTTGATCAAATTAGAGAGAGATAAAATGAGAAAAAACATTTTAAAAGATTCAGTCATTCATAGCTAATCAAGGCAGAAATTTTAAAATTTTGAAATCTGGGACTATTTCTAAGGACAGTCAACCTGCCTTTTTTTCTAGAACAACCTTCTTGTTCTCTTGGAACAAGAATTAAATCCTTATTTCAGTATAATATTATATCAAGTTTGAAATAGAAAAGATATTTAAGATGAATTAAGTCTACAATGCTTTTACAATTAGAAAACTCTAAAGTATCTACTGAAAGATAATGCTGTCAATAAATTTAATAGAATGATAATAAACACCATATTCCTAGTATTATGTGAAAAAAGAATACTGTCAAGACAATTTTATAATGTTTTACTAGAAAGAAAATATAATTGTTCATAAATGTCTGGCTTACGGCTGAAATTCTGAAAACCACAGAGAATTCTGATACTACTTTAAAAATTAGAAGCATGAGAATATTCACTATCTCTTTATGATGTGTATAAAATTTTAAAAAGTAAATCAAGGGTCAATTATTTTACATATAGCAACTCAAACAATGAAAAGAAGTCACAAATTAATAAACTGTCTCATTTATATTAAATTAATCAATATACCACATATATCCCAGAAAGAAAATTTTACAAAACTTATTTTAAAAACAAGGCAATTATCTTTTTATTTTAATTTTCTTTTTACATATAGAATTTGCAATTGAGAGTATAATTTATCTTGTTCTATGGGTATTGAAAGTTTATAACAAAAAATGTGATATATCAAAGTTGTTGATATATCAATAAAAATCATGATATTGCAATATATACACTATTTTGACATACATAATTGTCCATATCTCCCAATATTTTCAACATCATGAGCAAGTTTTTAAAATGTTTAAATGAAAACTAATGTTAATAATGTTTTAAAGTTTTTAATAGTAAAGGACTGAAATAGCACACAGTCTACCATCCCAATTTTATGACTCAGTAACTAATATTTATGTAGTCTTACTAGGTGCAGGCAATGGCTTAAACTCCTCATTTATATTTCTCAATTGAGTTCTCATAATAACCACATTATGCAGCAATATAATTCTTCACATTTTTCTGAATGAAGAAATTAAGGGGCAGAGAATTTTACGATTTTCCAATGAGCAAATATTTGGATTGATCAATATGAAACCATAATCTCTGCTTTTAAATGAGATGCCAAATTAATACATTTATCACTCTTCATTTCTTATGGTCACTGCTAGGCATATATGCTCTAGGATTCAGACATAAAAATAAACGCCACCGCTAGCCTCTCATATTCATCTGCATTAGTTGCTTCTACTCTCAACTCACAAAGCACAGCCATATTTTCTTTCAAAGGACATATCTCTATTGTAGTTTATTATATGCGTTTGTTTATTGTCTGTCTCTCTACTAAGACGTGAACTCTACATTCTAGAAAAAGCAAGTACTATATATGGCATGTAAAAAGTATTCAATAAAATTAATCAATTTATTAAATTTATTAAATCAATTTATTTATTGTTAAATTAATCAATTATTATTAGATTATATATACTGTACAAAGTACTTAGCCCAGCTCCTGTAAACTCTTAAAATTTTAACAAAATGCAGTGTCTTCTCTTTTGGAATGTAATGCGAAAACAAATAGCAAAAGAGCCAAAATTTGGAGCAATGGAGATATGAGCTAAGACTTGGAGAGACGGAGTTATGGAAAAGACTTTCTTATGTTTTACGTGGAGGTTAAAATGGCTCTGTAATTGAGAGTCAGTGCCAGTTGAATCCCATGGATGCTGAGCTCTTTAAGGGCTGAGATCTTATTGGTTTTGTTCACTACCCTTTACTATGCATTAGCATAGGGCCTAGTCCACAGTAAGTACTTACTGAACGAATGGAGGATATACAGAAACCTTTGCCATCAGGTGTATTATCAATTTTTAATAACAGTGTCAGTGTTAGAAAAAGTTGTGGATAAGAAAAATGTCCCATATAAGTTGGTAGCAATGTATGGGCTCTGAAGCCTCACTGATTAGGCTCAAATGTCTGCTCCTCTGCTCACAATTTCATGATTATAATTTTCGGAATGTCATGAACCCTCCCTGTGATTCAGTTTCCTTGCTTTTCACAGTGTTTGCCTCATGCAATTATTATAGAGATTAAATGTGATAGATATGTTAAAATCCCAGACATAAAATGTATGCTCAACACATATTATATCAGAATAATGGAGTTACATGGATTTTAAAATAAACCTCAATTTACATGAGTCTAAAATGTTAGTGATTTGGAATTACTACCAATAAGCTATTGTTTTAGCAACATACAAATTAGAATCATATATTTTCTTTTCTTCACCCATGTTGCAATGAAATGAGATGATTTCAGCTTTCCTCAACATTGAGGGCAATTCGAAGACTCTTAAGTTTATTAATATTGAAGGTGTCAGTTGCACTTCATCATGTTTCTTTGTGGAGATTTCAGATGTATAGCCCTAGATTTGTCAACAGCAGCTGAACTGGTAACCAGATCCAAAAGATATTTCTAAACACCTCTCTTTAGGCCCCATTATGTTATATTCCACATAGATATACTGCAACCAAATATGCCACCTGATATTTTTTATGATGAAACACTTCATATGAGGAAAAAAAAGAAAGAATTATGCACTGGAAATCTGTTATCTGATATACATGACAGGGTGAGGGGATTTTTACCTAAAGCAAATAATTGGGAGAGTCCACAGATAAAAACTGCCAAAGTATCAACGTTCACTCCATACTGTGCAATTTGAGTTAGAAGTAACTCAAGACATCACACAGGGAATAAGATTTGCATCTAACAGTATGAAACTTTGTCATTAAAGCACAGTAATCCCTTTCTAGGTGGATTTATTATATATATCATGAATATTAATCTGTCCTGATTTAAACTGTGTTGACACAAACAGTTCCCAAATAGAATAAGAATTCTGTTATTTTTCTGTCTTCAATGGTTTCTCTTTCACATTTTCCATTCCATTTACTTCTAGTGTATACATGGAAAGTATAAAT
>VBSM01002616.1:41530980-41559607 GCA_008086735.1 Cheirogaleus medius
AAAAAAAAAAAAAAAAAGAAACCCTTTTAGTCAAGAATATTATATCCAGCAAAGTTATCCTTCAAAAATGAAGTCTCTTCCACACAAGCAAAAATTGAGGGAATTCATCAAAACTAGACTTGCCCTGTAGGAAATGCTTAAGGGAGTCGTACATCTGGAAGTGAAAGGATGAAATCTATCCCCATGGAAATGTGTGAAAATATAAAACTCCCTGATATAGCAGGCACACAAATGAGGAAGATAAAAGATTCAAGTGTTTCTACTACAGAAAACCACCAAGCCATAATTATAAATAATAAGACAAAAAGAAAGAAATAAAGAATACAAAACAATCAGAAAACTATAAAACAAAATGATAGGAATAAGTCACCTATCAATAATAATCTTGAATGTAAATGAGTTAAATAACCCACTTAAAAGATATAGACTGGCTGAATGGATTTAAAAAATGACCCAAATATATGCTGCCTAAAAGAAATTCATTTTACCTGTAAAGACATATATCGACTGAAGGTGAAGAAATAGAAAAAGATATTCTCATTAAACAGAAACCAAAAGTGAGCATTATCCTCTACATTTATGTCAGATAGGGAACAGACTTTAAGTAAAATACAGTAAAAGGAGGCAAAGAAGGTCATTGTATAATAACAAAGGAATAAATATGACAAGAGGATATAACAATTCTAAATATACATACACCCAACACCAGAGCACCAAGATATATAAAGCAAATAATATTAGATCTAAATGGAGAGATAGACTCCAACACTAATAGTTGGGGACTTCAACACCCCACTTTCAGCATTAGCCAAATCATCTAGACAGAAAATCAACAAAAGCATTGGACTTAAAATGTACTATGGACCAAAGGGACCTACAGAACATTTTATCTAACAGCAGCAGAATACACATTCTTCTCATCAGCGCATGGAAAATTCCCAGGATAGACCATATATTAGGCCGCAAAACAAGTCTCAACAAATTAAAAAAAAATAGAAATCATATCAAATAACTTCTCAGACCTCAATGCAATAAAACTAGATATCAATAACAAGAGGAAGTTTGAAAAATATACAAATACATGGAAATTAAACATGTTCCTGGATGACCACTGAGTCAATGAAGAATTAAGATGGAAATAAAACAATTTCTTGAAACAAATGAAAATGGAAATACAACATATCAAAACCTATGGGATATAACAAAAGCAGTGCTAAGAGGGATGTTTATAGCAATAAACAACTACATCAAAAAGGTAGAAAGATTTCAAATAAACAACTTAATGATGGACCTCAAAGAACTAGAAAGCACAAACCAAACACAAATTTATAGAAGAAAATAAATAATGAAGATCAGCGCAGAAGTAAATAAAATAGAGACTAAAAAAATTAAAAAGTTAATGAAACAAAAAGTTGTTTTTTAAAAAAGATAAACAAAATCGATAAACTGCTAGCTAGGCTAACCAAGATGAAAAGAGAAAACATTCAAATAAAATAGAAACAAAAAAGGAGACATTACAACTGATACCACAGAAATATACAAGATCATTAGAGACTATTATGAACAACTATATGCTAACAAACTGTAAAACCTAGAGGAAATGAATAAATTCCTGGGCACATACAACTTACCAAGATTGAAACAGGAAGAAAACCTGAACAAACTGATAATGAGTAATGAGAGTGAATCAGTAATAAAAAGTCTCTCAGCAAAAAACAGCCCAGGACTGGATGGCTTTACAGCTGAATTCTACTAAACTTATCAGACAAACTAATACCAATTCTTCTCAAAGTAGTCTAAAACATTAAAGAGAAGAAAATTCTTCCTAACTCATTTTACAAGGTCAGCATTACACTGATAACAAAACCAGACAAGAGCACAACAAAATAAGAAAACTACAGGCCAATATTCCTGATGAACATCAACCCCCAAATCCTTAAAAAGTACTAGCAAAGTGAATCCAACCACACATCAAAAAGATAATACATGATGATCAAGTGGGATTTATCTTAGAGATGCAAGGATAGTTCACACAAGTGAATATACATGACATACCACATCAATGGGATGAAGGAGACAAACCAATGATCATCTCAATAGATGCAGAAGAGTGGATTGATAAAATTCAACATAACTTCATCATAAAAACTCTCAACAAACTAGGCACTGAAGGAACATACCTAAACTTAGTAAAGGCCATATGTGACAAATCCACAGATAACATCATAATGGATGGTGAAAAGTTGAAAGCCTTTCCTCTAAGAAGTGCAACAAGACAAGTTTGCTCCTTTTCACCACTCCTATTCAATGTAGTACTATAAGTCTTAGCCAGAGCTATCAGAATATAGAAAGAAATAAAAGGCATCCAAATTGGAAAAGAAGAAGTCAAATTGTCCCTCTTTGCAGTTGACAAAACACCTAAAGACTCCACCAAAACCACCACAAATTCAGCAAAGTTGCAGACCACAAAGTCAACAAAAATCAGCAGCATTTTTATATACAAATAACAAAGTAGCTGAAAAAAAATCAAAAAGGTAATTCCATTTACAACGACTACAAAAAAAATTCCTAGAAATAAATTTAACCAAGGAGATGAAAGACCTCTATAAAGAAAACTACAGAACTCTGATGAAAGAAATTGAAGAGGAAACAAACAAATGGAAAGACATTTCATACTCATAGAACAGAAGAAGTAATATTATTAAAATGGCTACACTATCCAAAGCAATCTACAGATTCAGTGCAATTCCTATCAAAATACCAATGGCATGTTTACAGAAATAGAAGAAACAATTGTAAAATTCATATGAAACAAAAAAAGCCAAATAACCAAAACAATAATCAACAAAAGGAACAAACCTGGAGGCATCACAGTACCTGACTTCAAAATATATGGCAAAAATGTATTAACCAAGATAGCATGTTATTGGTGTAAAAACAGACACATACACCAATGCAACAGAATAGATAACCCAGAAATAAATTCACATATTTATAGTTAACTGACTTTTGACAAAGATGATGAGAACATACACTGTTTACAGGGGAAAGACAGTCTCTTTTCAATAAATGGTGCTGAGAAAACTGGATATCCATATGTAGAAGATTGAAACTAGACTCCTTTCTCTTATCGTGTAGAAAAATCAACCTGAGACAGATTAATCTTAATCATAAGATCCAAAATTATAAAACTTCTAGAAGAAAACATAGGTGAAATGCTCTAAGGACAGTGGTCTAGACAAATGTTTTTGGCTAAGACCTCAAAAGCACAGAAAACAAAACCAAAATAGACAAATGGGACTATATTAAACTAAAAAGCTTCTGCACAGCAAAGGAAATCAACAGAATGCAGAGACAATCTGTTGACTGGGAGAAAATATTTGGAAACTATTCATCTGACAAGAGACTAATGTCCACAATATACAGGGAACTCAAACAACTCAGCAGCAAAAAACCAAATAATCTCATTTAAAAATGGGCAAAGGATCTGAATAGACATTTCTCAAAAGAAGATACAAATGGCCAACAGGTATACAAAACAATGCTCAACGTCACTAATTGTCAGGGAAATGCCAACTGAAACTACAATATATCATCTTAGCCCAGTTAGAATGGCTATTATCAAAAAGACAAAAAATAACAAATGCTGGCAAAAATGAGGAGAAAAAGAAACTCTTATACACTGTTGGTAGGAATGTAACTTAGTACAGTCATTATGCAAAACCATATGGAGCCTTCTCCAAAAACTAAAAATAGAAAAAAGGAAGGAAATCAGTATATCAAAGTGATACTTGTATCCGATGTTTATTACAGCACTATTCACATTAGCTAAGATATGGAATCAACCTAAATGTCCATCGGCACATGAAAAGAAAAGAAAAATGTGGTATATACACACAATGGAATATTATTCAACCATAAAAATAATGAAGTCCTATCATTTGCAGCAACATGGATGGCAGTTATTTCACTTATATCAAGTGAAATAAGCCAGGCGCAGAAAGACAAATATCATGTGTTCTTATTCATATGTGGAAGCTGAAAAAATTGATCTCATGGAGGTAGAGAGTAGAATGATAATTATAAGAGGCCAAGAAAGGTGTGTGTGGGGGGGTGGAAGGATGAAAGACAGGTAGGTTAATGGGTACAAACATACAGTTGGATAGAAAGAGTCAGTTCTAATCTTTGATAGCACAGTAGGGTGACAGTAGGTAACAATATATATTTCAAAATAGCTAGAAGAGAAGGTTTGAAATGTTCCCAACACAAAGAAATGATAAATGTTCACAGTGATTGATATTTGAAATATCCAGATTTGACCATTACATATTCTATGCATGTTTTAAAATATTACATGTACCCCATGAATATGTACAAATATTATGTATCAAAAAATTATAAAAAACTGCAGCTGCAGAGAAAAAAAATTGCATGAATTAGGTGTGAGAAATAAACAGAAAAACCTGCACTCCTAGTGGATGTTGAGCTAGAGAAACAAGAGATAAATTTATGAAATAGCATTATATTTCATATATTATAAATATATTTATGAAGAAAAAAACTCATGTGAGATGGTTACAAGTGTGAGTGAAGATACAACAATTGTTACTTCCTGGATGGAAAACAGATGCAGGAACAGACTGTATTTTTATCCTTCACATCTTTATATCTGTGCTGCAGCTAGTGAAAATGAAAAGGTGTAGTTCCTATCCTGAAGCCTGCCACTGGATATGCCCAACGGGAACAGTCTACTGGCTAAGAGCAAGGGAAATAAGATTACTAGGGACTCCCCCTTCCATGGTAATTAAATTGGGAGCTAAAGAACAGGAACATGATGGAAGATTTTAATATTTTTTGAATGAACCAGATGATTTCTTTTCTTTTATTATTTCTCATATTGCTGAAAATTACGTAATAAATTTTCATGAGCCTATGATAAAATTGATAAAGTGTCTGTTCTAATTCTTTAATTTACTCTTTGTTCATAATGTATTAGAGAGAGAGGAAAAAAAATGAGGAGAATGAGCTAATCATGGGATGTTTTAATCAAGAGAAAAACTGTGTGGTACTAAATTAAGACAAATGTTAAATGAGTTGCAAAAGTAATATAGTTGATATATGAAAAAGGAAATTTTGATTTGCTAGGAAAGTTATCTTTCTTAATTTTGCAGTATGCTACGAGGTCTAAACATCTTAATTGTTTTGTTGATTAGATTTAATTTTCGTGCAATATACTGTTCTGGAAAAGTGGATAAATATTTTTCTTTTGGAGAGCCTAAATTCTTAGGTCATTAATATTTCTGGCCTCTGATATCTTGGTACTTAAAATGTGGAATGTGGACCAGCAGCTTAAGTGTCACCTAGAAGCTTGTTAGAAATTCAGTCTTCAACTCCACCCCACCATAGTCCAACTGAATCAAAAAATATTTTTAATATGATACTCAAGTAACTTTTATAACACATTAAAGTTTGAGAACACTGTGGTAATATATCAGAATAGCTGTAAGTATGTGTGTAAATTATAATATTTACATATAGAAGTACATACTCATATTTATATTTCCCCCATTTTCAAGTTTTTATGTACTACTTTACTAATCCTGAATAAGTTAGGAGAATACAATAAAATAACAAAATATGACTTAGGGAGAAAACACAAAATAGAGAATCACAGATACACCATTAGCAAAGCTGTGAAAAAAGTATCCTGACCATTGACATTTAAATAGTGATAACAAAGAGTCCTAGCTATGATTAGGTTCAGGACCTGCTAAGGGCTTTAGCTTTTAAGAAAACAGCAGAAGCAGGAGGGTCACTCTCACTTTCCCCTTGCCCTTCTCCCCTGAAGCAGGTTATGAAGTCTTCATTCCAGAGGAACCCTCCCTGGGTCCCCTGAGGAAAGGAACATCTTTATCCTCAAAGACACAGAGTCTCCAAAAAGAATCTGAACAAGCAGGTCTTGCTAAATTCCCCCCAGTTTATTACCATTAGATCATACTCACTTCCTCCAATAATGCTTCCCTACCACTGTCCACTCTTCACTAAACCTAAGCATTAAAATACACAGATTTCCCCATTTCTTCATTTCTGAAGGCTTCTGTGTCATGTAAAACTCATATTAAATAAATTTGTATACTTTTCTCATGTTAATTTGTTTTTTTGTTGTGGGCGCCTCAGCCATGAACCTAGTGATCTGTGATGAAGAAATCTTCCCCACAGCAACATCCTCAGACTTGGCCGGTTCCTCAAGTACTTATTGTGATTACTTTAACAGACAGATTTACTATCTAGAAGAAACCCAGTAGCTTAAATTTTAAGGATTCACCCTATAACTAATCAAAAATAGATGAGAAACTGCAAAAGCAGCAATTAAATATAATTTTTCTGTATCCTAATAAAACAGAATAGATTAAGAAGCATAGTTCTGATAACACAAGGAGAGCTTAAAATGAAAAAAAGTTTCTTTGACATCATTCTACAAAAGTAATAGTGATTTTTTGGGGGAAAATACATTCCCACTCTTAGTTTATTATATTATACTAACCACATAATATTTTGAATTTATTTAGACTGACACTTCATGGGAGCTCAAAGCAATCTATACATCACAAAAAGACCTGTAGGGGCTTAATAAAATTTTACATTTGGAATTAAAGATTACTAAAATGTAATCCTACAGCACATTTTTAAATGTATTAAAATCTCATTTTTAAAAGATAAAGAAATTGAGGTCAAAGGAGGTTAATTTAGTTTTCCAAAGTAAAGTAATAGAGAATAATGTTCTCCATAGTGGACAGGCATATTTTGATAATATTTATTTGCTTAAACAGTCTCAAAATTCCAAAAAAAAAAGAAAATTAACGTTTGTCTTTCAGAAATTTGGAGATGACATTTAAAGTGCACCTTCAGTGATTATAACCAAACTTTATTTTAGTGAAATCATAACTAAATATTTCCTGATAAAGATTTCTTAAAAGTTTTAAATATGTCTGGACATGAGTGTTCTCTAAGTTATGTTTTCTCTTTCTTGTTTTTAATCTAAATGCTGTATGTTGAATTATAAACTCATGTTCAATGCAAAAATACATGGTCATATCCCTAATGAAATATCATCTTTATAATTTTTTGTTTTGGGGTGAGCCTTCCTCACATAGGAAGACTTGTTTAGAGTGGCAAGGCTGTGGGCTTTGGAGCCAGATAAACCTGTGCTATCATGACTTTGCTTTTCTAATTTTATGACCTTTAAAAAGTCATTTATCATAGCCTCAGTTTTCCCACCCATAAAATAAGAATAATAATGCTTTTCTTAAATGAGAATAAATGGTATTACATGTGAAAATTCTAGGCATAGGATGGTTTTAATCAGCGAAGTGGATTTTTTTAATCGTTTCTATTGTTGTGATTATTGTTATTCTCATCTCCATTCCTTTTCCTTAAGCTTTCCTGATTTTTCATCAGAGCTCCAGTTTTCCAAAAGCATAATCACTTTTCTGGTTATTAAAAAATATATATATTTTCATTCATGTTCATTTGAACTCCTGCCAGTCTTTTTCAGTGGGAAGGGAAATTTATCCTTCAGAGTACTGCTAACCTCTTCATCTGTCTTCTTCATCCTATCTCCTCTTATCTCCTCATGGTATTTGACTCATCCATGGTTTGTTCTGTGCTTTTAATCTTTCCTTCTCTGTTGGCTCTTTCCATCTAATTTATGAACATTTTCAAATCTCTCTAAACCACATTCCCCAAATCTCCAGGCCAATTTCCCTCAGCGTCTAGAATCCCATCTTCCTCCTGGCTTTGGCAACTGTGTGTTATTTTGGAGACAATAGTCTGCATACATGTTTCTATTTATCACTTTCTATTCTCAGCTCATTGAAATCTTGATTTTCTCTCTGCCACTTTAGTAAAGTTACTCTTACTTGTGTCACTAAATAACTTCCTAATTCTCAAATTTAATGGTGATTTAATAAACAATAGCATTGATTTTTTAGCACTTGGTGGTATATTACTTTGTATTTGAAACTTTTTCTCTCCTTGCTGTCAAAGACACATTTTCCAACTTGTGCTTTTTCTCAATTTCCTTTTTCTGCTCCTCTTTGTCTTTGTTCTTTACATATTAATGTTCTCAGGATTTTTTTCTTTTGTCATTTTCTCTACATGATCTCACCCATTTTGAAAGCTTCCATTCATTCCTTTTTAAAACCAATGATTCCCATAATAGTGTCCATCTTAAGTATTCTCATCACAAATAATAAGAATGTGAGGCAATGCATATGCTAATTAGGTCAATTTATCCATTCTAAAACACATACATATTTCAAAGCATGTTGTATATAACAAATATATATATGTATAATTTTTGTCTATATAAAATAAATTAATTTTAAAAAACAATGATTCCTTAACCCATGCCAGTTTTCCTAAAATCTGATCTACTTTCTCAATATCAGATGCCCTTCAGCACTCAAATACTCAACATGTCTCAAACTTAATTGATTCCTATGCACCCCCAGCCTCTGTTTCTCTCAGATCCGTATTGTTGTTATTGAAGTCACCATTGAGCCTGGTGTTCAAATTTCTACTTCTCCCTCCCATGCCATCCCCACATTTTCAGTTACCAAGTTCCATTATATCCACCACTGTAATTCCCAGTGGATTTACAAGGTGTATCTGGAAAGTATCCAGCCATGTAATAGGAAAAAATAGAGACATTTACTGAAGAAGATACAAGAAATATTGTACATAGGATAATGATACCTCAGTCCCTTTAGAAGTAGGCACCTTGGGACCTCACACAGTTCTCCCAGTGTCTCTTAACCTAACCGGACAAGTTCAGCATTCTCCGGTGTTCTGCTTCTTTCAGCCCTTCCAGAACGCAGGTCACTTTCAACAGATTCTCGGCCATCTTTGAAGCATTTGTGCCACACTTTTATTTGCACTGCACTCATTGCATAGTCCCCGAAAGCCTTCTGAATCATCTGAATAGTTTCTACAGAGGAACGTTCAAGCTTACTGCAAAATTTGATGCAGATTCGTTGCTCTGCTGACTGTGTCATTTGAATGCAATGGTCACACAGTGCACAGGCTCACTCAATCGCCTAGCGACGAGTACAGTGAAGTTGTCATCGTTCACACATGCACATCCCAGTCCACTCTCATTGACTGCCGGGTTATATCAGTGTCGCCCAAACCATTCTTGTCATATTAACAATGGCTGGATACTTTCTGGACAGACCTTGTAGTGCCTCTTGTTTAGTTCTACAGCTGCCCCTTTGGCTCAGGCCCTGGTTATCTTTCATATATATGTTCAGGAATAGCCTTCTAACTCTACTTTCCAACTCTTTTAAAGCATACATTATTATTCACACTGTCATTTAAATGCTTCTTTCCCAATACAGATAATTTATTTGCTTAATATCTTTATAACAAAAAGTCAGGCTTACTGTAAAAATTTTGTAAATTAAAAAATGAATAAATATCTATATGGTAGTTCTCTTTTGAAATAGGTATAAATACTCTAACATTTTAGTACACAGGATTTCATTTTTTTCAAATACAAAATATATTTTTTAAACAAAATTAATATTTTAAAATGTGGTTTGAAAGCATTTCTTTTTTACCTTTGCAAACTATGATACATGTTTTTATATCAAAGCATAGGGTGCTTATATTTTAAAAATATTTTATAAATTCTATACCATATTTTCATCAAATTATGTTTCATGATATATGTTTACCATTATTTTGGAGTATTACTGGATATTTAGCTTTTTCTTCAGTTTTCCTCTTTACCATTAGATATCATGCTATAGAAAATACCTTTATATCTAAATCTTTTTGTGTAACTATAATTGTTTCCTTAGAAATATCTGTAGAAGCAGAATTGCTGAAACAGAGGATATAGATATTATAAAGACTTTTGATACATTTTTGACAAAATTCCCTTCAGCAAGTGCTGTATCAATTTATATTCCGAACAACTATTTGGATAGTATTCATTTTTCCACTGAATTTCATTGTAAGTATTTTAACAATTTGATAGGCAAAAGAGGCTTCTCATTGTTTTAACTGCATGTTTGTTACTAGTTAGATTAAAATCTTTAAATGTTTCTTGTCCATTTGAGTTACTATTCACATTCTTAATCTGTTTTATTTTTAGTTGCTAATTACTTTTTTAAAAATTGTATGTGCATTTTATATATTGTAAGGCTATTAAGATTTTATACTGATTTCTTTCTTCAGTATTTATCCTTTAAATACAAGTTGATCATTGACTTTTCTTTGCACCATTTTCTTATTCTTGCCCTAATCTTTTTCTCCCCTCTAATCTAAAGGCAATTGGTATATAATACTAATATTATCCTCATAATAGGGCTTTATAATAACTGATTACATGGTAAGAAAGAGCGCAGGAATTATATATAAATCATATTTTCTCAGTGATTGACCAAATGTTTTGCGCATGTATAGTGCTTAATAGGTTTGGAAGTGGACTACTATGGTTCTTGTACTCCTACCCTGGCAGACACTTGCAAAACTGCATACATTTTTTATCATATACTCCAGCATGAAAAACTATTTGCTATTTCCTGTATCCTGCTCAAGTGCTTTTGCAGTATTGTTTTTGTAGTTAAGAGCCAGGGCTATGCAGGCAGAAAAATCCTAGTTTGAATTCAGGATCTACTTTACCTTCCTAGTTGTATGACCTTGAACAAAGCTTCAGATTTCCCATCTATAAAACAGAGGTCATTGTAATATCAATCTCATGGATATGTTATGAGATTTAGATGTGTACCCATTATGAGGTAAGCAAACAATTACCACTTAATAAATGACAATTACTCTTGTTATTATCATTGCTACTTTAGCCAATTGAATACTCCAGATGAAGTGTAGTACTATAAGGTTTTGAGTCTGAATTATTACTTCTTGCATTATTAACTTATTACATGTTAACTGTGTTCCCTCCATAGAAGAATTATATGAACAGATTTGCAAGCTTTATGGATATATTTTTTTAAACAAATTATATTGGAAAAAATAAAATTTGAATGACTAATGTATATTACTTTAGATATTAGAAAGAACACTTATGAATATTCTCATTAAAATAAATTATGTTAGTTCAGATAGGC
Organism: Cheirogaleus medius; assembly: GCA_008086735.1. Lineage (NCBI taxonomy): Eukaryota > Metazoa > Chordata > Mammalia > Primates > Cheirogaleidae > Cheirogaleus > Cheirogaleus medius. The sequence goes on from VBSM01002616.1 coordinate 41,542,116, forward strand.
TTTACTCTTAAATAGTAAGCGAATCCCTGTTATATACAAATGCTTCAATTTCCATTAGGGAATAAATGACTATATTTAACCTACACTAATACTTGGCAACTTTCCTATCTTAATAAAATTCAGTTAAATAAATTTTAACATTATTAAGTGGCTATGAAAATATTAAAATGTACAATATTTTTATCAGTCAATTATTGAATTACTTATGAATGATTTATCTATTTGAAACAGTGATTAAATCAAGGTCCATTGTAAATTTTCTCCTCATTATGCTTTTCCAAGTTTCTATCTCTTTAACATAATTGCTGTCTGGATGATATTTCTTACTGCCAAAACTTAATGCAAATATTTAAAAATGTTTCTTGCTCTTTGGATCTTATGTTTTGGCATCAACCAAAGTACAGATGTACGTTTGGAAAACTGCACATTCAAAAGGTAAGTTTTAATGAGTAGTCAATATAAGATTAAATTTACTAAGATATTTTCTTGTGTTCATTGAATATATTGTCAAAACTGTATGTTAGAAGAAAGTAGCAGTCTCATTATTGAGTGTGTTAATAAGTTCAAATAGAAAAAGAAACAAGGGGATATCTGCAAGCTTAGTGCAAAAAAATTTCTGTGATTTAAAAGAAATATTTATTATTTTATTATAAATGGTAACACAAAAAGCAAAATACTCTTAAAAATCATTCACAGTTAGCATTGCATAATGAACGACTGAATTTTCTGACAAGAATATCATCAAATTCACCAAATTATCCACAAGATATTTTCAAGCACATTTATGATGAATAATAATGACAGTGACAATGGGAATATCAAAAGAAGTACATTTTTACTTCTATAAGATTGTTGTCAGTCTTTAGACACTTGTGGAAATGAAAGGAGAAATGCAAATGGTAATCCATTCTATTGAACATTTTAGTTTTCAGTGTTTTACTGTTTGGAACAACTATGCATTATCAGCAAAGAAATATTTCTTTTCTTAAAGCTGTGTTATATTTTCAAGGATGGTCTCTAAGGAATTTCAAGCAAATAGCTATTGTGGTAAAGTGAAAGATGAATTTTCTATCAAATAAATACTTAAAGCTGACATAAATGAGAATGGACTATTCCAATTGTTTTAATAAGCTGCCTCAATAAAGAAATGAATATGTTTTTAAACTTATTCTTCTATAATAAAAATGTTATAATGGTTGTACTTAAACCCTGTGTAATTTTTAAAAATTAGTATTTCATCAACATGTTAATATTATTTCAAATAAAAAAATTACTTATTAACAAATAATTTATTTTCTTAACTGGGATCAGTCCTAGTAAGCTTTATTACAGGCAGGGTTACCAATCTGTCTCAGCTTGCCTGGGACTTTACTGGTTTTAAACTGAAATTCCCAAGTCCTGAGAATCATCTCATTCCTGGGCAAACTGAGATGGTTGGTCACCCATCTAGTCACAAGCCACTTAAATATCTCTTGCCATAATTACTGATAAAATAAAACCAAGAATAAGCCTATTAATATTATTCATAACATTTCAAATTCACTGTAAAGGAGGTAAAAGTGATTTAATTATTCTGATTAAAGTACAATGTTTGTGTAAAGTCTGTTTAAAAGAAAACACAAAACAAAAAAAGGTACTGCTTAACACTTACGTGTTATTAAAAAAAGATCGAAATTTACCTTAATAAGATACTTACTTTTGCAAGAATTCTTCAGAGCCACATATACTTAAAATATGATCTTTGGAGAATAGCTGGTCATTTGTACAAAAATGTAGAATTTCTGTAATTAGGTCTTTGACAAGACAATTAGCTAAAAACAAAGGTAAGTGATAAAAGACAATAAGAATTTATCATTTAATGACTGGGAAAAAGTTTTTGAGCACAGTGACAAACACATTATGAACTATTGTAACTGTCTAGCTATATCAAGAGGAATCACATGAGTGGATTAATAAAATGTGGCATATGTATACTATGGAGTTCTACTCAACCACAGAAAACAATGGTGATCTAGTACCTCTTATATTACCCTGAATGTGGCTGGAGCCCATTCTATTAAGAGAAGTATCACAAGAATGGAAAAACAAGCACCACATGTACTCCCCATCAAATTGGTATTAATAGGTCAACACTTATGTGCACAGATAGTAGTAACATTAATCAGGTGTTGGGCAGGTGGGAGGGGAAATGAGGGGATGGGTATATTCACACCTAATGGGTGTGGTGTGCACCACACATGCTTGAAGTTCTGACTTGGGTGGGGCAAAGGTAATTTATGTAACCTAAACATTTGTACCCCCATAATATGCTGAAATGAAAAAATAATAGGTTGCATATCCAAAAAAAAGAGGAATTAAAACGAGATTCATCCCATTTATTAGTCTGGTTAGATTTAGAGGTTTTTAAAACGTTCTTTGCAATTCCTTTAATCAGTTCTATTTTCTTCTAATATAGCAAAACTAGGTATTGTTTTCCTCATGTTAAAACCCTCAGTACCTTGTAGCTCTGCATAAAAGCTAATCTACTGTGGCTACCCTTAGGGATCAGGGAAATACCCTTGAAGATTTAGGAAAACCAAAGCTGGGTAAAAGTTCCAGGGGTGTTTTCTTCTTTCTATTTTCAACTCAAATAAGATACATTGTTCAATCCAAGAGTACCATCATGATAAAAGGATTTTGAATTAACTGAAATAAATGTTTTCAGAGCATTTATATTAGTTAAAATTCAAATTTATGACATGATATTAAGACAATTTTATAACAACTGACAAGAGCTTATCAATATTCTACCACTAAAAGCTGAAAATCACATAGCATTCACCACTTTTAGCTAATGTATGTGGGCAAATCATTTCACATCTTTGACCTATTTTAATCATCTGTTAAATAGGGTTTGTAGTGGCATGGTTTATTTCTTTCAGGAATCTGGTGTGATGCTAACATAAGAAAAGTATAGACAAATGTAGTCAGCAGTGTTTTGCAATTGATATTTGCTCGAGGATTAATATTAATAAAAGTTATGATTTTATTGAGCACTTACTCAATTAAGTGCTTTACGTGCAATGTCTTGCTTATAGTACCTATGATAAAGGTATTATACTCCAAATTTTGAAGATGCATTGACTGATTTTCAAAGAAGCTATGTAATTTGGTAGAGATTGAGTAGCACGCCAAAAGTCTAAACAAGATCTGTCAAACTCCAAAGCCTGTGCCCTTAAAGATTCTTAAGTCTCCACAGTTGCTTATTCTTCCTTTCTCGAGGAGTAATCACCCAAGATTCTGTCTTGAACCATTATATCATAGAAATCTTAATAAATACATGCTTCTTGTCGCCACCTTTTTCTCTGGGACTTAAAATGTAAACATACTATATGGTGAAGTCATTTGTCTTCATGTTTTCATAATCTCCCATTCTAAGATCTTACATGTACATGCCATTTAACAATGACTAGAACCCTGATGACTTGTTACAATGATATTTGTCCATGAAGTATCTTCCTACTTATAAATGATAAATATTGCAAGGTTTTGTGTGTATGTGTGTGTGTGTGTGTGTGTGTGTATGTATGTATGTATGTATCTCCATGCTTTGAATATGGTCTCTATAGTCTCAGTCAATGAAAGCACTGCAGCAGACTATGGAGGACCTGTAGCCCGCAAGAATTAGCATACTGCAAATGGTCGATTGCATTCCTCTGAGTTGAATTTGTCTGCAATTGTATGTTTACTTTGCTGTGGCTTCTTTTAATGCTATACTTTTTGTTTGGAGGGGAAGAATTTTGACCCAAACTACCTAACAAAAAGTAGGTCAAGTGATATTGCTGCCACAGTGACAAAGAAAGAGTCTAATGTAGGATTTAAAAATGTAAGGTTTATGAAAAATCAAGATGTCATTAAAGAAATGGTTAGAAAAGTAAATCCTTCTGCCTCAGCCATCCGAGTAGCTGGGACTACAGGCATGCACCACCATGCCCGGCTAATTTTTTTAATATATATTTTTAGTTGTCCAGATAATTTCTTTCTATTTTTAGTAGAGACGGGGTCTCGCTCTTGCTCAGGCTGGTCTTGAACTCCCGACCTTGAGCAATCCTCCCGCCTTGGCCTCCCAGAGTGCTAGGATTACAGGCGCAAGCCACCTCGCCCCGCCTGGTCTGCTAATTCTGATGGGGTGTGCTACACGTGGCTACCAGACTTCTCTCTGTGGAAATATTCTGTGTATAAATGCTTATTCTGCCTCACAAGTTATTTATGTTTGAATGAAATAGTTGTTCCTAATGGATAGGAACAGCCATTTTCACTTGTATATCATCTTTATCTAGACTCTTTTTGAAATGTTTTTTAATATGTTGAAAATCCACTATACTTGCTCTTAAGTATTTTATAGCAGGAAACTAAAGTATTCTGGGGTGAGCTATGTGAAGAGATTTCTTGAAGAAAATAGTTCCCCTTTCCACCATCAAATGTTAACAAAAGGCTCTCAGCTATTTTCCTTTTCCTTCAGGGCAAAACAGTAGCTAATAATTCTTCTTTTAAAGATTTCAGTCTGTGAACTCAAGGCTATGTAACCAACGTCAGCTCTATGTAGATTTCTACACCTGTTTGCAAGGTTGCTTACCATATGGCATCAAACGAAGCGGTTGTGTTGAGTTATCAGTGAAAATATTTATATTGAACTTGGTATTAGAAAAGAGTCGATATGGAAATGCTGTAGCAATGCTCCAGATTTTCCCAGAATTGGCATTAATGTCAGCTGCATGATATGTATCTCTTATTCTGAAAAACACATGTGAAGAAAAACACTTAGGACAAGATCTGCAAGATGTGGTTTAAAACATATTGCCCACAGGATAATGATAAAAATCTTTGTGCAGTGTTTTGCTGTAAAAGATTTAAAACATGAAAACAATCATTAATTGATTTATGGTGCAATGCATTTAGCTAGGCCAGATTGGTAGTGATTACAATTATACCAAAAACAAGTGTAAAGGACTGTTCTTTAAGCTTTCCTAGAGGCACCTCATTTGAAATAATTAAGAATATGTTGTCATAACATAAAACATGAGAATTCACTCAGAACACTATCACTTGCTTTATTTACATTGCTTTTGATGCCTGAATTCCTCCTTTCAGATTTCTCTCATGCCTAATTTTCTCAAGCTGCAGGTCATTCAATTTGATTTAGAAATTTTGGTAAATAAATTCTTTTTCGTGTCAAATTTATAAACACTATTCTTGTCTCTCCACTTTCTTTAAATTTTTGGATTTTACACAAATATTTGGACTTTACACAATTGAGCCTAGAAGTTATTCTTAAGTTCTGAGCAATTATTTATGCATAAATGAGTCAAAGAATTGCAAAACAGTTTATCTGTGGAGCCAGAGCCTTGAGTTTGAATCCTGAAACTTTCATTTAGTAATGTTATAACCAGAGGCAAGTTACTTGACTAATTTCTTTGCACACAAGAGGGTATTAATATCTACTTAAAGGGTTTATTGTGAGAACTAAAATAAAAAAGGCATGTGAAAGATTTGCAGAGAGTAAAGAAATATACACATGTAAAGTATCATAATTATTATTCTGTATTACCATAGCTTGATCCCTGTAGATCCATGTTCTATACCCACATGTAGACTATAACATAAAGATGTAGACTACAACATAAAGACTATAACACAAGTAGACATTTAAAATGCTTTTGGTGTTGAATATGAAATCTTGTTTTTCATGCTAATTATGCTGACATTTAAACTTCATTATGCTCTTCCCAAATGGAAAATTATACATTCTACATTGATACTTTGCATGCTTAGCATTTATTGTATTCTAGCGATTTGTGCAGTGCTAAATTAGTGTCAGGATCTTGAAATAGCTCAATACCTATACTCTTAGGTTCCATGAAAACATCCCCTCCCCGAGGGGCCTTACAAATGGATAGTGCACATTACCTAGCGGGCCTGGCACGTACCAGTACCACTTTTGCTCTGGATTCCATCCCCATAGTTTCTAATTCAGTTGATCTGTGAAGGGTCCTTCAAACTTGTCCTACTAACAATTTCTCAAGTAAGCTGTTGCTGCTACTACTCTGGAACTGCAATTTTGAGGACCACTGCTCAGGATAAAGATAGGGGCAACTCTCTCTTGTTATCCCCTACTATAAAGGTGCAGAGTCCAGTTCCAGATCAAAGAGATTTCTGATATAACATTTACCATATAATAAGATACTTCTCAATGCATACGGAATTTCAGCTTCTACCATTTGGGGAAATTAAATTTAAAATGCAAAGTCATGATTAATTCTCTCCTAAGCCTTTGCTGAGCATCTATTGTAGGCCAGAAACTTCTTTCATATGCTATGGCATTTTATCATATGTTTTACAAGAATGTGGCATATTTCTTGGAAGATATGGCTTTAAAGTATGTCACAAAGAGAAACCAAATAAAACAAATAATAATTCCTCTTTAAACAGGTCATAAAAGGAATTATAGTAAGATTTTTAGGTTATGGGTATTTGAATATTAGAAAAAAATAGATGCAATTAGACATGTAAGTTTACTCTATTATAGCCTTCCAGAAGTTTTAGAGAACCTCTTATGAAACTTGGCATTCAACTTAAATTTGATCTTCACTCCTTTTGAATTAAGAGGCCCGAACACATAGTAGGTCCTCAAAAAAATTTATTATCATGTAAATAGTGTGTGTGCAAAAATAACCATTCATTGTTTATTTAATCATTTTATGAATAATTCATCAATAAAATTATTGAAAACAAAGAAAGTATGTGAATATAACCAATAGCTCCCTTTCACTACTTTAAAGTTACTGTTTGGTTATGTGTTTTAGTTCTTACTATTTTGAAAGAAACTATTGAAAGAAATTACATTTAAGAGTTTGGAAAATGCACTATAAACTACTGACAAACCATCATATAAAATATTTTCATGCCACTATGGTGTCTACAAGAAGATTTCACCTAAGAATATGAAATTATGTTTTTAAAAAGGGCCACCAGAGGAGCTAATACTAAGTGTCCTGTCAGAGTTATACTGAGGAGTGATATAGTATTAAGAGAGCTATTTCTCATGTTTAAAAGTAAAAATTACCACATTTTAGACTTAAAGTGGCAAGTTTCTAGCTATGCTTGTCATTTTGTTACAGTGAGTAGCTTATTCCTGAAAGAATCAATATTAATAACTTTAAAGATCCTAACTTAGGAATCCAAAGTACAATTTCAATTTCTTTTCTGTAAACTAGAGCAAGTAATTAACTAAAGATTGAACATTTTCATGGATTTGAGATAATCTGTTTTATATCTCTGTATGTGTGCCTTTCAATCCATCCAATATGGTTATAGATTTTTTAAGCCAGGGATCTTGCTTTTTTTTTTACTTATTTGTTTTAAATTTGAATCTCTCATGAATAACCTAGTTTTTAGACACTAAAATGGCCTTTAAATTGCTAATTAAATAAATGATTCAAATCTTTACTCCTAAATTGCCATTAACTTAGTAGAAAGTTAAAGTTTATAAAAATGAATATTGAATATGGTTCAAACAACATCTATAAATGGGTTAAAACCAAGAGAAGTAAAACGTATGTGCATTAATTTTTCAAACTTTTCAGGAAACTTAGTAACAAAAGAGATGGCATTAAATAAATTTTAATTGCAAATAAGAAATTAGTCTTTTAAAAAGGCATCTACTTTTCTATCATACATTCAATTTTACATTAGCAAAAAGATCAGTGATTTTTTTTAATAATATCTCCTGCTAATAAAATTTGTTTTTCAGCAGATTAACATGCATACATTTATTTAATATTTTGTCAACCCATTCAAGATAACATTGAACTATTAAGAGGAAGGCACTCTCATGATTCTAGATAGGATATCCTGTGTAGGAGGGATAAACTATGTAAAATTTGGGTCTAAGCCAGAGGAGTTAGTCACGTATGTGCTTTAAAGAAATAAGTTCACTGTAAATCAACCAACCAATAAACTACAAAGGAAGGTCTGAATTTATGAAACATTCAATTTTAAACAATTTAAATATTTTAAAATTTAAACAAATTTTAAAGAGAAAAACATCTATTTGACTATAAACAACAAAAACATTAACAGAAGTTGATTAATGAACTAATTTGTAAAAAATTTCTATCTTTCACTAAGGACTTTCTTGTTTTATATGCAAAATTAATCATTTAAGTGAGGTAAAAATAGACAAATTCATTTAGGCACAGAAACTTCAAATTTTGACAAAATGGCAATACTTACTTTTTTACTTTGTCACAAAAGGAGGCCAGACTCATATTACTGCCTTGAGGTACTTCAACTAGCTGAATGGAACAACCTATTGGCTTAAAATAAAAACTGCTAAATTAATATAATTGGGTGCAGAGAAAAGATTAATATTAGTACAATTCTACCATTTTATCCTCTTTTAAAGATTCATTCAGATTTTATTTTTAATTTTTTAAAATTTTTAATTGAGGTAATATTTACATATAGAAAAGTACATAGATCTGAAGTGTATTATTTGAGTTTTGCAGAATGCATACAACTGTGCTATCAACACCGCAATGAAAATATAGAACATTTCCCTCATTTTAGAACGGTTCCTCCACATATCCTTTTTGTCAATCTGCACATCTATTGGATGTCTGAAAACCACTGTTTTTCAGACTTCTATTACTATCAATTGAGTGTATGTACTTTTTAATTTCTGGATTCTTTCACTTAAATTTTACATATATAAATAATATTTTATATTATATAAATATATATAAGTATATGTAAATATATATACTGAAAATTTATCCATGTTATCACACATATCAATAGTTCATCATTTTTTATTGTTAATAAGTAGTATTTCATTGTGTGACTATGCCACAATTTGTTTAGCCATCTTCCTGTTGATGGACATTTGGATTGTTTTTAAACTTTTGGTTATTATGAAGAAAAACTATTAACTTACATACATAAGTAAGTATGTGGAAATATGCTTCATTTCTTAGGAATATATGCAGGAATGGATCAGTGAGAGGATATGCGTATGATTAGTTTTAAAAGAAATTGCCTTATGTATTATATTTTGAAGCTCTGTTTTTAGGTTTTATATACATATACATTTTAATTTATTATCTCTTCCTGATTGTCTCTTTTATCATTACAAAATGACCCTTTATTTTCTCTAAAAATACTGTGCGCCACTGTACTTTTTCTAATATAAATAACCACACCACTTTTCTTTTTCTGGTTGAATGCTAAATCTTTTTGTTTCTTTTACTTTCAACCTATCTGTGCTTTTGTTTCTTGAGTTTGTCCCTTGAGGATAGTAGTGGAGTCTTTTTTTAAAATCTATTTTGTCAATTTCTGCCTTTCGTTTGAAATATTTAGTCTATTTAATTTTAACATATTTACAGAGGTTGTTGGATTTGCCAACTCAAGTAAATGACTGAGGTAAAAATCTCAGTCCTTGGAGGTTTATTAAGCCAAGATTTTGAGGGTGCACCTGGCAAAATCATGAACCATAGATAAGCTCTGGCTGTTTTTCCGAAGGGAATGTTGGAAACTTCAGCATTTAAAAGCATATAGAGAGAAAGAAAAAGATGGGGTACCTGATCAGGCAAACTGGTTACATTCTTGTGAGGCCCAGGAAATCTACATTTTACATAAAATAAGGGGAAGGTTAAAAGGGAAAAAGGGAGGGAAGGAAGCAATAATTATGTAGATGTCCCTGAGTAGGTGGAAGAATGTGTGATTCTGTCTTGTCCATTCTGTTACCTGCAGAGATACACTTATATTTGTTATTAGTGTGGATTTGGGACACAAGTACAATTTTCATGGTCCTTGCTTATGGAAAGTTAGCAAGGAGTTTCCTTAATAAGTGATTTGTGGGGCAAGGTTCTCATAGGTGCCCAAGGCTTTTACCTTCTCTTTTGTATAGGGGTCAGGGGTGGCCCTTAGACTTTGATTTTCTTTTTACACATTTAAGACTGTCAAACTCATATTTGTCGCTACTTAATTTTGTTCTTCTATTTTCCCTGACATTTTTGGTTAATTAATTTTTTTCTATTCGACTTAATTCTTCTATTGGATTGTTAGATTTTTTTCTTTGTGTTTTTTCTTTTTACAGCTGGTTGTGCTAGCTCTAGGAATTACAATATCCATCCTTAATATATCTCAGTTTACTTAGAGTTAATACTGTACCTTTGCATTTAAAATGTTAAGAATTTACAATAGCAAAATAACATTACCCCTTCCACCCATTATGCTATTGTTAACATATATTTTTTATCCATGTACATAAGAAATTCCAAAATAACATGCTATTATTTGGCTTTAGTCAGCCATCTTTCAAAAAATCAAAAGTCATCTTTTGTCTTTTCCAACATACTTGCCAGTTTTATTGCTCGTCAGTCCTTTCTAGATTCTATCTGATGTCATCGTCCTTATACAGGAAGCATTTACTTTGGTATTTCTTGTATGCATGTTAGCTGACTAATTTCTCCCAACATTTGTTTATATGGTAATGTATTTTGTTTTTAGTTTTGAAACATATACTCAATGAATATAGAAATATGGGTGTTTTTTTTTCTTTTAAAGAATTTTAAAATGTCATTCCAATGTCACTGGTTTCCATTGTTTCCAAAGGGAAGTTCACTGTTCCACAGTGTGAAACCTGTTTTCCCTCTTGGCTTCCTCTTACAATTTTCTCTTTAATTTTGGTTTTCAGATGTTTGAGCATAATGTGTCTACATGGGTTGACTTTGTATTTATTCTGTTTGGAATTAGTTGAGCTTCTTAGATCTGGAATTTGATATTTTCCTACCAAACTAAGACATTATCTGATCATTATTTCTTCAAATTAATTTTTTTCCCTATCTTTTTTCTTTCCTGCTAGCATTCCAATTATCCATCTATTATGCTGCTTGTCAAAAAGGTCTCTGAATCCCTGCTCATTTTTATATAATCCCTGTATTTTTTTCTTCTTCTGTTTGGATAATATCTATTGTTTTGCTTTCAAGTTTACTATTCCGCCCCCCCCCATCATTTCCTATCTGTTGTTAAAAACACCCACTGACTTTTTCATTACAGGTATTACATTTTCAATACTAGAATTGGCATTTTTTTTCTATAGTTTCTACTTCCTGCCGAGATCATCATTGGACTAACCATTATGAGCATCTTTTACTTTATCTACTTGCACATACCTTTAATAACAACTTTAAAGTTCCTAACTGCTAATTCCAACACCTGGATTATCTTCAGGTGGTTCTTGCTATTGATAAGGTTATTTCCTTGATTATGGATCAAAATTCCCCACAATTTACGTGCCTATGCATTTGTTTTTGTATGTTGGATATTGTAGATGGCACATTATAAAATGTGATTTAAATGTTTTTTATAAAATATACAGTTTTTCTCTGCAGGCATTTGGTCTTGTCAGCCTTGTTTTTATTTTCTGTTAGGGAACATTTATTTTGGTTGGTGTAGCATTCACTTTAGAGCATGATTTTACTCTTAAGACATGACTTTGTGGAATCTCATTTGCATACCTGAAGTTCTTAACTCAGTCTCTTCTCTAGCTTGGCCAAAATTTCTGCACTGTATAACTTCTACTTTGCGTGGTGAAAACAATGACCATCCAATTCTCAGTCCAAAGCTGGCAGTATCTACTAAGACTTGCAAGCACATCCAAATACTCAGCTAATAATATGCAGTAAATCTTCTGTATACTTCTGACTCCTACATTGCATAGCTACTTTTCCCTAGAGCTTTCTGCTCTGCAAACCACAGCTGCTTCTGCAGCCTGAAACTGCATGTTCTGCCTCCTCAACTCAGCAATTCCTTGCTCAGATTGGGCTCCACCAGCCTGCATGCAGCAGAAAACTGCCCTCAGGCAGAAACCAGGATGATCTCAGGGCTCACTTTTCTCAAAGATCTATGTTCTGTACTGCCTGTTGTTCAACACCTGAAACCAGCTGCTTAGTTTATTTTGTCTAACCGTATAGTTGGTTTTAGCTGTGGGGAACATTTAGTACTTATTACATTGTTGTGATCAGAACTAGATTTTCCTAAGATTTATTGACTTTTAATTCCAATTGGTTGAAGTGCTACCTCTTTTGCAAGTGAACTAGAATTAAGTAGAATTAGGTGTTTCTTTTCTTATGCACTCACCCCATCTGTTATTTTACTGTATTGTCATTATTTGTTTGCAAGTTAATTTGAGCATTATGCTATTCCTGAATTCAGGTATCATTTCTTTTCTGTTTTGCATTCATTCTGCCTAGTGCATCACAATGTATTTTAAGGATTTGATAAATAGTTGCTGAGTAAATGAATAATCCTTTTGCCTCATGCTGTAAATTACAGCTTTAATAATGTTTCTTCTTTTTAACTGTTTACTTCTGGGTTTACTTGTGTCTTGACTCTAGCAGAGAAATGAGCAGAGAAATCTTCAAATTTAGAGGAAACTGTATGGTTACTAAAATGATTGGAAAACTACTAATGAAGCCATTAGAATGAGTTATACAATAATTACTCAATTTCCTACTTTTGAAAGGATCTCAAATAGAAGTTTCCTGCCAGTAGCATAAATTAGGAGTTTCTTGGTAAAGGGGCATTTTTACTACCAATAATGATATAAAGTTTCAAACATTACTGTGTCACTCAAAATATACATGTAATGAGATGTACATGTGTTTGTACATATGCATAACACACTAAAAATAGAAAATATTATCAATTAAACATTCAGCTATGATATTTTTATTCAATAAAATATAAGCACTATAACATTTTATTTAGTTTTGATGAGACTAGAACTTTAAAAATAATATTTTTAAAAATTTACTTTCTTTTTTTCAGAAAAGATCATTAGTTTAAGAACATGAAATTTGTGAAAATAAATAATTTTTTTTCAAAAGTAATATTAATATATTTCCCCTGTATAAGGTTAGTTACCTTCATTACCAAATTAATACAATACATTGTTGAATGATTCTTTCAGATTCATAGTTTTAGATTGACATATACATACCTCTATGTTCTTTGGCCATGTACTTTCCCACATCCTGGGTAGAAAAGAACCTTTAGAGGGCATCACAGAAGGTTCCCCAATGTTCATATATCCACTCCTTTTATGCTCTTCTTTTGGTATGAAATCAGTCGGGGAGGATGAGTGTATAGGAGGAATGCTACTTTCAAATCCTATATGGTAGTTATAATTTTCATTTTCTAATTCTCTCTGTGGATTAATTTTATCCAAACTAGTAGATGATGGAGCTAAAATATTGAATCTAGAATCATCAGAACCATGATATTGTCCCATGGGATTTCTCCAGGAGCATTCTTTATTCAGATTTTGAGGTTCTGGTAACACAGAAGGACTAAAACCAATTACTGGCGTTTTCCTCACTTGATGCCAGGAGAGTTCAGGGCTTTTCGAAGTGAATTTATTCAAGGACATTTGGTGTGTTTCATCTAATGAATGACTTTTTGAATCCATGTTTGGGGCAGTGGGTCCAAAAAAGATGTTTTCTTCAATTTCACTCTCAGAGAGTGGAGTTTTGTTACTGATCTCAACTACCAGCTGATCAAAACCGAGACTGACTTGGCTAGAAGAAAGGGGTTGATTTATGGAGTGAAATTCTTGGTGCTCATATTGTTTTTCATGCGATTCATCGGGATTTGGATCTGTTTGCCAAAAATATGCCATGTTTTTATTTTATGTAACTGAGAGGGTTGACGACTCTGCTCCAAATATCTCCTTGATGATATAATAAGAGGATAGAAATTTTCCTAGAAAAAACATAAAAGGAAACAAAAATATCTAATTAGAAATAAATGAGTTTGCAAGAAAGAAATACGATGAATAAATATAAACAAGTATTTTGAAGTTTTTTTCTTACCAAGTGAAATAATTCCTTGAGTACTGTAAAATTCAATCAGGACTCACAATATTACAAGTCTTAGGGGGGAGTACTAATTTGGATAGATTTATGAAACTCCTGTGATAGAAAATAAGTCCACATCAATTATGACAAGAATTTCATGAATCTATTAAAAACAATATTACCCTCTTTTGACTCCTTTTCCCACTGAATATCCACTTGTCACTTGAATACAGAGGGGGAATACATCAGTATTTCCCCTCAGTACCCAATCATCTATAAGCATGTTGACATGGTAACATTTTTTTCTTATTAGATGCATGGTCTCTTCTTGATTAGCAACTATCCCATCCCCAGAACTACTTTCAACTCTTTTCTACTCTCCATAACCAATTATCTTAAAATGATTGGCTAGACTCTTTCTTCTCCTCCCCAAAACTTTTTAAATAATTACTCTCTTATCCACATCTCAAAAATGACTCCTATTAAGTTCATCAATAAGCTTTAAGTTAGTAAATTCAACTGACATTATTCAGTCTCTTTTTGAATTTACCTCTTCACAGCTTTCGATGTCATTCACCATTCTTCTTACTTTAACATTTCTTGATTTCTACCTTTGGCTTTCTATGACACTGTGCTGAGTTTTCTCTTGTTTGCTTCTTCCTCAAACACTCTTTTGCCTATTACTCACTTTCCACCTTATCCTTGTCAGAGCTTATTTTCTTCTCAATTTTTCTCTCTTTGTAAGTTATTTGACACCTCCTGTGGTTTAAATTACCTTCAATTTGTCAATGACTCCAATTTAGACCACTCTTTTTATTACTTAGTCAATATCCCCATTTGGATTTTTTTTTTAAATCTTCAACTGAAAGTCCAAAACTTAAATCATAATTCATATAAGAACTTATTCCTATTCCAGTGTTCTCTGTAGCAAAAAAAAAAAAATCCACTCAGCTGCTCAAACCAGAAACCAGGGTTTGATCCTTGGAACATCCTGCATCTTTATTTTTCTATATCCAATAAACCACCAATCCTAGTAGGGTGTACCACATAAATATATCTGGAATCTATCTTCTCTCTGTCTACCATTGCCACAATCCTAGTTTAAAGCTTTCATCTTCTTACCTGAAATGTGTTGTCTCTGAGACTGCTTCTACATTTTCTGCAATCCATTCTTGTTCCCTATATGGTAATCCATTTTTTTCACACTATAGTGTTATATTTAAGACACTAACCAAGTATCTCCCCTGGTTAGAGCTTTTCAATGGTTTCCTACTATCTCAGGATAACGTTTGCAATTCTCAGGTGACTTGGGAGTTCCTCAATGACCTGGTGCTGCATACCCTCTAGGCTCACCTTGTGCTACTCAATTTCATTCTCTGCTCTTCATCATCCTAGCTTCATCTTGGCTCCTCAAAAGGACTTGTTTTTTCATACTTGACGGCATTTTCCTAGGGTCTTAGTCTGGACACTAATCTTACTTTTTGCCTTGCTAATTCTTTCTCGTTATTCTGAATTTAGTTGAAATATTACTTCTTTAAAGAATCTTCTTCTGAATGCCCAGATTAGGTTAAACTATTCTATATTTTCTACACTTTATACTTCTCATTGGTACTAATAATCACACTTGTAATTACATATGTAACATTTCTCTTTTCCATTAGATCATCAGACCATATTATTTTTTCTTACTCATAACTCAGTACCTCGTACTTTGTTTTACTCAGAGTAGATGCTCATTTGTATTTGTTGAACAAATGATTTAATACACTTTAAAAACACTATAATTGAGTTATGAGAAAATGAAATTGAGAAGTATTTGCATCACTTTTATGCATATTAATTCTCTTAATAATTATGTGTGTGTATGTGAAAGACAAAAACAATTTTTAAAGGATAATTATAATGACTATCAAATACAATTCTTTATCGATCATTTTTGCAATGGAATTTGATATTTATTATGTTGGCATTAAAGATTGTTAAAAATTCATAATCTTCTAAGGAATAAATAAATTAGATTTATTATACTTTATATATTCAGCCAAGAAATTGAATTGATAGATTTGAGAAAGATTTTCAAGAGATGCATATAGAAGGTGTATAGAATGAAGTGTTAACCTGAAAATGAATCTTAAAATATTATTCAAACCTTTCTAATAAGTCATGAGTCATATAGGTATATTATTTTTCTAGCCAAAATCATTTTTTCAGGAATTGTCAATTTTTTATCCCCACATTTGTAGTGAAAGGTATGTTTCATTAAAGCAAATTCTACTCCTTCAACTTTCTGTCATGGAACTCAGAATTTGTCAGCAGGTGTGACTTGAACTTTGACAACCAGACCTAATGTTCTGTTCCAGTCATTCTTAGCCTGACTTGTTGCTTCTTAGTTTATTATGGTACATGTAGCTATAGTAAAGTGAGTTTCATAATTTTTTGTTTTTTCAAAAATTTTATAGAGCCACAGGGTGACCTCTAAATAAAGTATTAATGGTTTGATGCTGAAAGTAAAGATTCCTTTAGGCCATATCATCTTGTTATTATTAATAATGATGATGATAATAATTATGATATGTAACATTTTTTGAGCACCTACTTTGTGCTAATGCTTTATATACATGCACATATTTACATGTATTAATATACAAGGGCTGTCGGGAAAGTATCCAGCCATGTAACCATTCTTGTTATATTAACAATGCCTGGATACTTTCTGCATAGCCCTTGTATTTATTGTACTTATTTCTTACCTCAACCTGTCAGATACATAATATTATTATCACCACGGAACATATGAAAAAACTGAGCCAAAAAAAAGGTAAACTAACCTATCTAAGGTCTGAGCTTATGTTCAAAGATTTATTTTAAACAGAGATTAAATGGGCACATGGGTTGAACATGCCATTCTAATATGATAGCTAGAGCATGCCTGGGTTTAGGCACTGCAACACAGCATTAACTCAACTCAAAACAGCTTCACTAAAAAGGGTTAAACATCTTTTATTTATTAAAAACAATATTTTTTCAAGTATTTCTCACAGAAAACTTGAAAAGGGTTAGAAGTTGGTCTGAAAAATCTCATTATCATGAGATAAAGGAGAATGAGAAATTCTTTTCCATATAGAAAATGTAATAAAAACAAAACCTCCTCCATATCCATTGTTTCAATATTAAATGTGGTGATTTTAAAGAATTTCTCATAATTTTAAATCTCCCTTTTATCATCATAATTTAGAAGCTAGAATATTTCATTTATAAGCAAAGAAATAAAAATGTGATTTAGTGCCAGCCAGTAAATGTCTGCATTCTACATTATAAAGTAATGTATAAAATAATTAAAAATCAAATGATCTGAAGGAGAACTGGACATGTAGTTTAACAACAATTATGACATATTAGAGAGGGCATTGCTATTAGTCTCTGATTTAAGTAAGACATCACAGAAGTATGGAAAACATATGTGGTAGGCAAAATTATGGACCCTCAAATAGTCTCATGTTTTAATTCCTGAAACTTGTGAATATGTTAAATTACCTGGAAAGGAGGATTTAAGGTTGCAGGTGAGATTGTTTCCTGATCAGCTGACCTTCAAAT
>VBSM01002616.1:41568727-41611852 GCA_008086735.1 Cheirogaleus medius
AGCAGCAGCAGCAGCAGCAGCAGCAAGATGGCTAACCAGAGACACCACCAGCCAAAGCGTCTCTGTAAGTTTTAGATAAAAGAGAAAAAACAAACAGACTGACAAACATAGATTGGAAGAGGGTCTGAAAGAAGAGTGCCTGAACCTACAGGAGACTCTGTGGGAAGAGGTTGCAGAGCAGAACTGTAAGGAGAGAGGCATCAGCAGGATTAAGCCCTGAGAGGTGCGGAGACCAGCGAGAAGGGTTGGTGGATCGGTTAACTTCCCTCTCCCTCACATGGTGTACTGTTGGTGGGCTCCCAAGCTGTTGGAGAGACCTTCTGCAGAAACAAGCCCAGAAACTGCTGCCGCCAGGGAGCAGACAGCTTCTTGAGGACAGGGCCCTGGACTCCCAGCACCCCCAAGGCATCTCCCTCCCCACAGACCCAAGCAGGATGGCAGGTGCCATATTGCTTCTCTACCCACTGGTGCCTTTGTTCTCCCCAGGGGGCCTCAACCCCTCAGGTTCTGTCTTACTCCTCTCCACACAGACATTTCCCAACTCCAGCCTAGACTGCAGGAGCCACAGGGGTCCAGTGGGTCTCAGGTGATCTGCATGACTCCAGAGCCCCATCATTCTGGGTGGACTGCCTCCTGGAGAGAGGGTTCAAGATAACCAGGGAGTGAACTTTTCTCCACCTAGACTCCTTTTCCCCCCTTCCCCTCCCTCACCCGTGGCTGCCGAGAGAGACAACTGAGCCACCATACAGAGGCTTCCAAAGGGAATAGGGGTCAGACCTTTTCTTTTGAGGTCCTGCAACAGACTGAGGGGTGCTTGAAGTGTGAGCTCCCTGCCAGCCAGCCCTCCCTGGTGCTGTTTGCCTGGTGACTCTAGTAAAGCAGAACACACCACCAGATGGAGGAACATTGAATTAGCTTGTGTACCCTGTGGGTGACTTGGGACCAGCATCCTCCCTGTCATGGTTGGGATTGATCTACAGAGCCCAGGGGATGGGCCTGCAGGCCAGATTCTATACCCCTAGGTCTTGATTATGTTGCCTGGAGGCACAGAGGGGATATTTGTAAATTTTTCTAGCCTGGTATGGGTGCCTGCAGGAGTGTATGGTGGGGGAGAATGCAATGATGGTCCTAGCTACAGCGTGCACACAGGGTGACCCTTCTCCCATGGGAAGGCTGTGCTCCCAGCTCAGGCTGGGATCCTAGGCAGAGAACTTCTGGGCCAACATAATAGCTGGCTTGAGGTCCTGCCTGCTGGCAGAGGCCCAGCAGAAACTGTGGGACAGGGGAGGGTGGAAAGGTCTGCTCCAGACTTCCTGATTGAGGGACTCAGACAGACTCGCCTCCACACTCAGACTTTCTGCTTGAGTGGGGACACTTCAACCCGACAATAGCAGCTTTGCCCAGATGTGGAGAACAGACCTTTGACACCTGTTAAAAGCATTTGCAGAGCATGAGGGCAGGCTCACCCAGCCCAGCCCCACACAACCTCACTGCCTGACCTCCCTCTGCTGAGGTGGAGAATAAGGACACACCTGAAAGTTCCAGGGGCCCACCCACCACCTGAGGTATTAGAGTGCTTCTCCAGAGGAGCTAGAGCTGGTGACAGGATACAAAAACAACATTGCAGCTTGTTCCTTCCAGCAAGCGCCACCTACTGACAGGGAGGTCAATTTGCATGCTATCTACAGCATTTACTGACTCAGTCATATAGGGTGTGATCCATTCTCATCCAAAAGCACCACCCACCTACTGGCTCAGAGATTAAACTGGGTGTGTCATTATCTAAACAAAAGAAAATCCAAAGGTAAGAAGCAACAGCTGCTCTAGATGAAAAAGAATCAGTGAAATAACTCCAGAAGTATGAAGAAACAGAGCAAAGGATACCCCCAAAAGGGAACAGCAGCTCTCTAGCAGTGGATATCAACCAAAATCAGAATATTGAAATGAATGATGAAGAATTTCGAGCATGGATTTTAAGGAAGCTCAATGAAATACAAGATAAAATGGAAACCCAACATAAAGAAACTACAAAAATAATTCAGGAGATGAATTAAAAATTCACTAAAGAAATTGAAATATTAAAGAAAAATCAGACAGAACTTCTGGAAATGAAGTTCATTCAAGAAATTACAAAACACAGTGGAAAACCTTAAGAATAGGTTAGATCATGCAGAATAAAGAATCTCAGAGCTTGAAGACACCACCTTTCAATTAAACAGATCAGTCACAGAGATGGAGCAGAGACAAAAGAGTAATGAGCAAAGCGTACAAGAAACATGGGATTATGTAAAGAGGCCTAACATAAGAATCATAGACATCCCTGAGAGAGACTAGGGAACTATTTAAAAATTAGTTAACATTGACTTAGTCTAAATAATTATTATAAATATAATTTGAAATATAATAATTTCAAAAATCACTCAGTATTAATAACCTGGGTGAAGAATTCTAGATTATTTCAACTAAAACTGAAAGGCATACTAAATTTTCTGTCTTACAAGAAGAAAGAGGAATAAAGTATGCTGTTTCTTTTACATTAAAAACTTTAACTTTACATTAAAAACATACTTTATATAAAAAATGAAGTATGTTGTTTCCTTTACACTATGATTATTCAAAACAATCATATATATTTGTTTGTAAATATATAGTTGTTAAGTATTAGAGAGGTTCATTAGAGAAAAATAGCATATATGATTTTCAAAACACTAGAAGAATCAAAATATGATATCATTTACATTGTAATCAGCAGGAAAATAGGAAATTAAAAGAATGTTTGAAGAACAGCAAACAAAAAGAGGCATGTAGGATCAATGGCATCTCCAATAACAGTAAATATAAATAATTTACAGATTAGAAACATTATCCAAATCCATAATTTTCAATTGTGTAGATTTTGCAACATATAAAAAATATCAAAGCAAAGTTAAGAGGAAGGTATTGCTAAATATTTTAGTCAAATGTACTATACACCTACACAGACACACAGAGATACAAAATGAAGCAAGATAGGCAATAATGATAACAGAAAACAGTAGAATACAAGGCAAAAACCATCAAGACCACTATATTGAAATTTCTAAAGAAGTTATAATGGATGTGGGCATTTATTTATCAAATAAGTGTGTGTGTGTGTGTCTTAAAGGAAATTAATGGAAACTTCAGGGATTTTATAACCAACTCAATTTATAAATATTAAACTTTGAATTTGTACTCTGTTCACCTTTTTCATTTGCCAAAGATTAAATCCTCTGATAAATAGTTCAAAAATGAATCATTGCAGAAAAAAATTTTTTGTATTCAATTTGTATTCATTCATGATTTATTAAATGACGAACTAAAAAAATACTTAAAAGGATAAAAAATAATTTTCAAATGCTAGCAACCAAATTTTATTTAATGAAGAACACTATGAGCTTTTGCCTTCTAATGATGAACAGAATAATTGTTATTTCTATCAAATTATCTTACAAATTACAGCTAATGCAATAAGACAAATGTGGACATAATCACTGGAGAGGAAGAGGTGTTATTATTTATAGATGACATGATATGTATATAAAACCCAGGAGAATGTGTTAAATCTGTACCCTATGTGGAAACATAATATTTTAGCATGAGAAGATATAAAATTGTAAAAATATCAATAAACTTTGGATGAATTTACAATTTGAATTCAATACCCTCAATGAGGAAGTTGACAACCAATTCTAAAGTACTACTGAAAAAGGAAATGATAGAAAAAAATTAGTAGGGATTTTCTATACACCAACAACAAGCTGACAATCAAATCAAAGACTCAATTTCTTTCACAACAGCTACAAAGAAAATAAAATGCCTAGGAATATATTTAACCAAGGAGGTGAATGGAGTGAAAAAATAATGATATAGTATTGTACTGACCAATAGATCAGCAAACCAAGCACTGTACTTTCAAAGTGTTTATCAGGTAGATGTTTTGAGCCTTGATTGTTATTTTAGACCCTACTTATAGTTTATAATTTTAAGAAATAGTATGTGCATTATTCACTTGTTACATTTGGCTACAGAAAACTCTTTGGTTACTCTTAGGTAGAAGTTTAAAAATAATTTGAAATAGTAAAGATAATTAGTTAGCAAAGTCATCAGAAATTGATACACATTAATGAAAAGTAATACAAATAGGGAAAGGACAATTTACTATAGTGGACTGTTTTACCACCATAAAGGTTAGATATGTGAACACTTCTTGCAAGAGAAAATTAAGGTAAGTCATATGAAAGGAATAAAAAATGTTGTCTCTACCTTATTCTCTTCTCTGTCTCAGAAATCAGGAAAAAAATTATACCTGTGTGGAGTGAGTTGTACTTTCTGAGGCAGTAAGAGTTTGTGTCCTCTTATTCATAAGACAGAAATAACTATTCCGTGCCAGTTACTGTACCAGACACTAGAGATAAGACTATGAACGTCACAGTCATGGTCTTTCTTCCATGGGGCTGAAAGTCCTGAAGATGATAAAGGTATTAAATATGTACTTTTGAATGTTATATGTATGTTAGAAAAAGGTATTTTTCCCCTCTTCATCGGTTCTGAAACTTCAACCAAGTGAAAATAATAAGCTATAAATTAGTAGTTAGGGGGTGACGAGCAGTGTGAATTGCATACAAAAAGGTACAGTATTCTTATATAAAAGCACTGTAAGTTTGAGACAAAGGCTAAAGCCCTTCTACTAGCAGTTTTTACCAAGGATATGTATGTGTGTGATGTGTGTGCATGAATGTATTCAGATATTCTTGAGCTAGGTGTGTGTATATAAAATTATTCCATTTTAGTTCTGTAGACTTGGATAAGTTGAAAGCTTATTAGAAACCAGAAAATAGCCAAGGCGTATCTGAGGAGGGGATTCAACCAGAGCCCAAGTGGCCAGAGTACAGAATAAAGAAAAATTTTCCACTAATTTTTCTGGAGAAGCCTCTTCTCTTTGGAGGTCGAATACATAGTCATGTATGTGTATAAACAAAAATATGGAAACACACGAAATGATAAAATAACTAAGTTGATGCTTATAAAATTATTTCAACACTATGGGAGGAGAATGTTATCATGAAGACCCCAGACAGATAATTCTCAAAATCACTGAGGAAAAGGGTTGCTAAGTATGCAATTGTTCAGACGCCCCGTGCATGCTTTTATAGAAGGCTTTTACTGTGGCAAGACAGAGTGGTGATGCTGACTGCAATCAGCTGAAGACAGACAAATGCCTTGTAACGGTTCACTTGCATGTGACATTCTGACCTTCACTATGAGCCAGTTCTTTCTTTCCCACAGGGAATTTACTAAAAAGGTGGATTGTAGAAGAGAAAGTGTTCAGAAACAACAGACCTGAATCCAGTGTACCTGCCCACACAAAACTCATTTTCCTGTTTTTTTAAATTTTTTTATACATAGTTCTTTTAAAAGTAGCTGGCTCAGAAAAATACCACTCCTATTCAAAGATGCACAATAATGAGAAAATAATCAGAATGGGACCTAAGCAAAAACTATCCCAACAAAGGAGATAACTAAGATGATTGGGGAAAAAAAATCACTTGAAGAATGTAAGCCAATACTTAGCAAAACTATCTTTCAAAAAGCAGAACAAAATAAAAACGTGTCTTATAACATGTTTATCTCTAAAACAATATCATTAATGGAAATTTTTAAAGAATGTACTTAGAGCTGAGGGAAAATGATCCCAGGAAAGGTCTGAGGATACCAGAAGGAAAGGGGAGTAAAGATTATAGTAAATATGTCGGTAATTCTAAGGTAATATTGGCTGTATAAAAAATAATAACAATTTCTAATTCGGAGAGCAAAAGAGATTAGATATAATTAAATACTAGGCCATAAAACTATGTAAGTTGGAATTGGGTGATCCAAGTTTTAAAAGTGACTTTTATTGTCCAGGGAGAAGTATAGCTACATACAATTTTAGATGTTTTAGAAAATAAGCGTGTATAAAGATAATAGAAGGTGTGTTTTTCTATAAGTAGAAAGAGAAGAGGAAATGATAAAAAAGAAAAAAAACTCAATAAAGTTGGAGGAAGGTCCATAAGTCGGGGGAGAGGGTGAGAAAAAGATGACACTGATTTCAATCAGCTGAAGACAAACAAATGCCTTGTCTTGTCTTCAGCTGGTGGAAGTACAAATAGAAATGTTCTCTGAGATGAAGAAATGGAAAGGTGTATATCAGAAACACATAAATGGTCTGGATATATCATATAAGATCTACAGATTGTTACATTGTGTTTTAAAAAAAAAGTTAAATGAGGTTTACTACAGACATATCAGAATCAAAAGGTCAAAGATTGCTTAAAATTAAAAAGACAGAAAAAGATATCCCAGGAAATTAGCAATAGTATCAATAACAAAACCAAGCTGCTATAGTTAGATGAAAAACAGACAAACCGGGCCCATAAGCCAAAAAAAAATTTTTTTTGGAAGTGAAAAAGAGAACTTTATAGAGGAAAAGGTTTAATTCTCCAAGATCTCAGATAAGTATTTAAAAATAATTACTTCAAAATTTACATGGCAACATTTTGTAGCACTTCAAAGAGAAACTGACAAATCCACTTTCATAATGAAAGGATTTAATAGTAATCTCACATCACTTATAGATCAATCAGACAAAAATATCATTAGTCATATAAAAGATTTGAAAAATGCAATTAACAAGCTTGATGTAATTAACATGTATAGAATACCACATCTAATAGTTGGAAATTACAACTTTTTTTAAAGAACAAGTACTACTATGAAAATTAACCACATATTCAGCAACTTGTAATATAATTCAAAGTCAGTATTATACAGATTATTCTCTCTGTCTCCAATGTAGTTAAAAATCAGTAAAAAGAAGATAACTACAGAAAAACTCACATGTTTTAAACTTTAAAAACATTTCTAAACAACTCACAAAGAAAAAACCACAATAAAATTGGAAAAATTTAGAAATAAAGTTATCAAGAAAAAAAAGCATTTTTGTATAAGAAGTTCAAAGATAGACATCACCCATATTTTGTAGCTAAAAATAATTCTTGAAACTATTCCAGCAACCAGAAAAATAAATCATGTTGACTTAAGAATGCACAAATTGAGTCATATAAGGTCCATTGCTAAGAGCTGATAACAGTTAAAATGGATTTATGCCTAAATAATTGAACCATTCATTTTTTGCTGTGATTATCTCTATACCATTTCATCAGATCATTAATTGGAAAAATGGCAGTAATTTAGTTAGAAATACAGTGCAATACTTTTCTAAATAGGGAATTTTATTTTTCACCTTTTCCTCCTAAGGTCTAAGAGAATTAAACTGTTTTTGCTTACATGGAATGGATTTCCTCACCACCAAAATGATCCCAGCTCTGGCAGGAAAAACAAAAGGAAATCATTGCCTTGGGGCTTGCAAAGGCAACACAAGATTGTGTTCATTCAATGAATCAGTGGAGACAGAAGACTCACCTCCTGAATATGACCTTTTCCTGCAGGGGCTGGATGAAGTTGTCTTATTTTTCCACCAGCTCAATCATGGTACTGTTTTCTGGTGCTCAATTCACAAACTTACTTTCTACCTGGCCCAAATGGCAGGTAGACATGCATGGAGTACAAGCAACATGTCATGGGAAGAGCTTTTGAGTTGGAATATGAAAATCTTGATTCAAATCCAAGCCCTTAATGACATTATTAATGACCTGGGTAGTATGTTCTTTAACCTCCCTCTCCGAATCAGTTACCTGATAGACAATATTACGTTAGCTAATACATTTAAAAAGATGAACATTATACATGAGTTATATATTACGGTTAAAGAGAGGGCTGTGTCTTATCTCTACCTTCAATCCCAAGCATCAGAAATATAATCGCTCACCGGGTAAGAACGTGAGGGGACATTTGGGACACACAGTGGGTTCACACTGGCCTTCAGGAAGCGGCTGATAAAGAAGTAGGCAGACAGGACAGAGAAGGAGCCCAGCACCGAGTGACAAAACAGAAATAGAACAGCCACTTCTCTACAACAGCAGCTGTTGCCAGTTTCGAGCCCATATGTTAAGAATATCCACCTTCCGTTTAACAAAAATTTCTTTTCAGAGTCATTATGGAGACACAGTCTGTAGACTAGTGGCACTAGCTTCAAGACACCAAAAGGAATGTGCACAATGGAAAATCTACCAGCAGACTTGACTGAAATTAGCTCAAGTCTCTGATGAAATGATATGATAGCAATGCAATCTTTGGGGTAACCAGCTAGGGATGGGGGTGGGGAGAGAGACAGAGACAGAGATAGAGAGACAGACAGAGAGAGAGAGAGAGAAAGAGAGAGGGGAAAGAGAGAGAGAATAATCTGTTTTTAAGGAAAGCTCTATCTTCTGGTTGTAGACTCTAGAGAATATTTACAAGCCGGATATCTCTATTTCAAAACATGGCACAAACTTAGCTTTTCAATTTTTCTACCACTGAAGTATCACAATATAATTAAAAAGCTACTTTGCCTCAATGAAACATTTAAATTGAAATATCCCCCTATGTGTTTAATTGATTATAAGAAGTTTATTTGTTTTAACGTCTTACCTGAAGCATGCATCTTCCTGAAATGAAACCTGACCTCACTTCTTTTCAAAAGTCAAATATGCTCACACAAGCCAAAACACCTCTATTTCAAGGGAACATGATGCTTCCACTGGAAGCTTTTATTCCTGTTTGGCAGGTTCGGCATGTTTGGAAATCTATCTTTCATCAAATGCTAGAGGGTTGTATGGAAAAAAAGGGTTTGCACTGACATAATGAATACAGGATTTAAGCCAAAAACCTAACAATAAATTAGGTTCTCTGTGCTGAACAGAATTTGTGCCAGAAGATATCGAGCAGCAATATACAAACAAAAATATATTTTAAAAATGTGTAAGGTGAGCACATTTCTCCTCAAATTACATTTTCTTATGCAATCGTGCATTTGAATGTAAGGGTGGTTGGGGGTGGTTAAACCAATGGTCTTAATTCACAGCAGAGGTGAGCCCTTGAAAATGCTACACTAGCCATTCTGTGAGTTTGGACTATCTAGACATTTTCTTTATTTACTTAGAATTTAGTAAGTTCAGATTTTCTTTCTAGCTAAGAAGAATTTTAAATTTTTTGCTCAACCTCAGGACTCATAGTAAATTTTAATTAAAAAATAATTGTTACCTAATAATATTTGAAAAAAAATAGCATAAACCAAAAAAGGAATATTTTCAATAGTAACAAGAAAATAGATGTGGGTAGACTGTTGTTTTGTTGTACTGCTGTTGAAATTGAGCAATGTGTGGAAACTTTGAGGCAACACAAGAAATTATATAAATGGATCCAAGTAAATTAGGTTCAGCCAGAAGCATGCTTACTTTATTGGGAGAAAGTTTTAGGAACCAAAAATAAATGGAATCACTTCTTTGTCACCAAAATATGTCACAGGATCCTCTTGTTGTTATTTTCTCTATTTTTTTCTTTTAAAATTTGTATTAGTCCTAAGATTAATTTCTTGGATGGAAGGGAAGAGAATAGAAAATTGAGAATTATACTTACTTTGGTGCTGCTTATGAAAAGATATTTATAATGTTGAAGGTTCAGAATGCTACACACAGCCCTTTGAACTTCTGCCATCGAGCTACAAACATGTGAGCGTTTATAGCAGTGTGGAAGCTTAACTGAAAACTAGAGGTAATGCCACACAGGGAAATGATTGCACTGTTATATTTTAATAATAACCTGGATTGCAATTCTTAACTTTGCAATTCTGGAAAGGTAGAGGACTCCAAAAGTAACTTTACATGTAGCAATTTTCCCTAAATACAATTATGCTAAACATTTAACATCTCTTTAAACTAATTCGTAAAATAAGCCACTATTTTATTTATTTTTTTTTTTTTTTGAGACAGAGTCTTACTTTGTTGCCCAGGCTAGGGTGAGTGCCGTGGCGTCAGCCTAGCTCACAGCAACCTCAAGCTCCTGGGCTCAAGCAATCCTTCTGCCTCAGCCTCCCAAGTAGCTGGGACTACAGGCATGTGCCACCATGCCCGGCTCATTTTTTCTATATATTTTTAGTTGGCCAATTAATGTATTTCTATTTTTAGTAGAGACGGGGTCTCGCTCTTGGTCAGGGTTTCGAACTCCTGACCTTGAGCTATCCACCCGCCTCGGCCTCCCAGAGTGCTAGGATTACAGGCGTAAGCCACCCCGCCCGGCCAAGCCACTATTTTAAGAAATAATCCCATGAAGAATTGGAAAATTTTGTAGCTACAAATATCATATCATACGTTAAGGTAAACTCGTGTACATTTTGGAGGAGGACCTATGAGAGTTGGACTAGGTTGAAAAGGAACAATCTAATCTTGGTAAAACCGAAAGATTAGGGTTAGAACAGTCTAATATTCATTATTCATTAATAAGAAAAGGTGCCAAAATGTTCCTTGTACTTTGAAAATATGTCCTTCGATATCATCTATTTCCTTGCTTAACATGCATGCTTACCTATTTTAGTAGAACTTTTGATTAAAAATAAAATCAAGTGGACAATTACGCTATTTTTATAATTTACTTTTTCATGGCTTTGTCCCATGCCTAAGGCTTCAATATGTAAAACTTTCTCTCTTACCCTGGTAGTAGTCCACTCTGTTTTTAGGTAAAGCATTTGAGACAAAATGATCAACCTTCAACACCAAAATTGCAAAGTTTAAAAAAGACAGTCTTTGCAGTGCCAGTTTATTCAAATTCCTATGTGTTGGGTTATATTACTTGGGTTATATTGTCTATGCATTTTATTGTAAGATGCAAATTTTTAGTGTCTTGGTTGAATAGCCTCCTAAAATAAAATGTTCCTGCTCATCCCATTAAGAAATCAATATCCAAATACATATAACCTTCTAATTTTTTCTAAATAGGTTTATTTTTCCCCACTCTATAGTTGAAAATGCCTTAATTTCAGAATATGCATTCCAAATTAAGGTCTATAAGTGTCCTTGCTAAGTAGCCTGTAGTCTTGCTCTAAACCTGAGAAAGAGTCTTCAACACTGACTTTGCCAGTAGGATAGAATTTAAGAGTCATCTTTAAAGTTTAATGTAAAGAGTTATGATCCAGACCTTGAGACAGGCTACATGCATGTTCCATACAGGCTTAGCAATTTCCCTCTTATTCTCTTCCGAGTATTATTCGTATAAACCCTTTTTAAAGCAGGATCACACAAACTAAGTAAAAAATTCTGAAAAGAGTACCTACTGGGTGCTTAGTAGCTGCCTCGTACTGGATATATCATGGTGAACAAGACTGCCAAGGTCCCTGCCATCATGGAGTGGACAGGTACAACTTCCCTGCTGCCTAATAGAGTGATCTGAGCCAGTGAGTACCTTTTTGAAAAACAGAGGAAGGCAGTTGCAGATGTAATGCAGCTATTTGTATACTTCTATTTCAAATATGGGAAACTGAAAAAGAAAAGGAAATTTTTTTTGTTGTTTTGTTTTGAGACAGAGTCTCACTCTGTTGCCTGGCTAGAGTGCCATGGCGTCAGCCTAGCTCACAGCAACCTCAAACTCCTGAGCTCAAGCAATCCTTCTGCCTCAGCCTCCCGAGTAGCTGGGACTACAGGCATGCGCCACCATGCCTGGTTACTTTTTTCAGTATATTTTTAGTTGTCCAGCTAATTTATTTTTATTTTTAGTAGAGCCGGGGCCTCAGTCTTGCTCAGGCTGGTGTTGGACTCCTGAGCGCAAACGATCCACCCGCCTCGGTCTCCCAGAGTGCTAGGATTATAGGCCCGGACCGGCCCATTAAAGGAAAATGTTTTGATCAAGTTATTTAGACATTAAATGCTAGCTGCATCACTACTATATGAAAAGTAAGTTGTTTGTTCATTCATTCACTTTAGCTTGAGAGGAGGAAAAATTGAATCGATAGAATATGAAATTATTTATAAAAAATAGAGCTTTTAAACCTTCCAAAATATTATTTGTTTAAAGTTTAGTATAAATGAACCAGAAATTGATATTGATATTTCGAAGCCTCATACAAACTGTCTCAACAATTTTTGTGAAATTGATCCAATCATTTTTAAAAGGTTATTCAATTACTAAAGAATAAACACATATGAAAGGTTCATTGTAGAGTAGATTGAATATATATATCCCCAATGGAATACTCTTCAGCCTTAGACAAGAATAAAATCCTGTCGTTTGTGACAATATAGATTATCCTGGAGGATATTAAGATGAATAAAATAAGCCAGACATACAAAAACAAACACTGCATGACCTCACTTATGTGTCAAATCTAAAAAAGTCAAATTCATAAAAGCAGTGAGGAAAATGGTGATTACCAAAAACTAAGGGTAGGGAGACTGGGGGGATGTTGGTCAAAGGATACAAAATTTCAGTTAGACAGGAAGACTAAATGCAGGATATCTATTGTACAACACGGTCACTATTGTTAGTAACAATTGCAAAGAGTAGATTTTAAGTGTTCTCACCACAAAATGGTAAGTATGTGAGGTAATATAATATATATGATAATTAGCTTGATTTACCCATTCGGCAATGTATACGTATGTTAAAATGTCATGTTGTACACCATAAATACATACAATAAAAAAGAATAAATGCGCATTTGCTTTCCAATATTCATTTGGGAAAAAGCAATGCTTTAATAATACATGCTGTGCTGAGGTGCCCACCATTCATCAGGAGCAGTGGTGGGTGCTGCGGTTGGGCTCACTAAACACTGTTCTCACCCTCTGCCTAGTGGATATGCCTCAGTGTAGACTCCGAATATCTAACGGTGACCCTCCCCTTGTACCTTTGCAGTCAAGAGTCAGGATGAGAATTAGGTTCTATCAATAAGTTGTATTTGCATAAATTTTAGAAGGTAGAAGCAAGGAGAATTTGTGTTGCCTTTGTCTTTTTTCTTCCTCCCTCTACTGGCAAGTAAGATCTTACTTTCTACTTACTTACTTATATCTAGTCTTCACTCCTTTGATGTCGAGAGGCAGCTGTGACAAAATAGTGATGACAGCTGATTTCCAAATTTCTGACTTTAGGATTGTTTTTAAGGTGGGGTCTTTGTATTCAGTAGTTCCAGTGGTCAATTCTATCATGCTCTGTTCCAGTCTAGAGCCCACAACTCTGCCTCTTCCTTTCATTATTGAGGAAAGCACTTTATTTTCTGTATTAAATGCATCTTTCCTGCTTTAAATATTTAGATTTATTTCTCAATAACACAGCAATGTGTCAGACTGTGAGTTGTCACCTCATCTCTGTTCTTAACCTCTTTCCATAATAGAGTTTCAACTGGTCACGTGCCTGTGCAATTAAAGACTGCCTTTCTCAGCCTCCCTTGTGTGAGGTATGACCATGTGTCTACGTTCTAGACAAAGAAATTTACACAAAAACTAAATTTGACACTTCTGGCTTTGTCCTTAAAAGGACAGAGTATTTCTGTCCCATATTCTGGCACCTTTCCCTCTTTCTAATTGTCATGTGATGGCAAAGGTTAAGTAGCTTCCCTGAATCTAGAGACAGAACTCTCATGTTGAGAAAGGTAGAGTTGCACTGCCAACGGTGAACCCCCTACCACTTGATATTTAGTGAGACATAAATTTCTATCTTGTTTAAAATGCTAGGTTTTAGGTTCCCCCTCTCTCTTTTCATAGCATCTAATTTTAAATAAAACATAACTTGGTTACTAGAAGTGGGCTCTACCATAATTTTGAAAAATGAGGCATTGGTCTAACAGTTGGGAGTATTTGACAAGATCATAGATATTGTAGGCTATTATGCTGTGGTAAAACATTTGGTAAAATTGTCACTTGCAATCCTTAAAAGGCTATATTACTTGCCACAAGGACATGTAATTTCTGTGAACTCTTTGGGAAAATTCACAACATTGAAAAACTTAAAATATTGATATATGTTGACTGATATGTGTGGAAAGTTCTGTGACGAGATGTACTTGGGCTAGTTATAAGAAGTGATTTTTAAAAAGCAGCCTTAGCAGTAAATAGACCTTTGGCTTCTTCAAGTGTGTGCATTAAAGCATCTCAGTTAATTGGAGTCCATTCTAGTTCTAAGAGTCAGGCTGAGTGATGCTTTCCTACCTAAACTAACATTATATAGCTTCAAAGTTGACACCCTTAAATTGAGGAAGAGCAAAACATGCTGAACAAAGAAGCCAGTAAATAAAAAAATAATCTGCAAGCATAGCAACACTGACTAGATTAGGTTTTTGGTTATGGTTATTTGCCCATGGATTTGGCCGTAAGCAACTAGACCAAAAGCATGCTAAGTTTTTGGGGAAATTGTATTGCTCTGCAAAAGCCAATGCATATTTGACCTTTAAGGCAACTCCAGAGCTTCCCAACTGGTTTCGCAAAAGATAGATCACAAAATATGTGCAGGTCAAAGGAGAGAATTTTTCTAATTCCCTCCTTTAGAAGATAATTACAGGGTAATCAAATACTTGTGAGAGTGAAAAGGATACATATTTAGAATAATGAATTGAATGTTGATATTACACAAGGACAGTGAGTATAAATCAAAACGGTCACAGACAAACCAGTTCTTATGGTAACCATAGAACACTATAGAAGTAATGGACAAAGAATCTCCCAGAGGAAAGAAAATAGGAATCATAAATGACAAGGGACAAAGGAATTCATGATATATAACATAATTTCTCCCAGCTAATAAAGAGAAGTATTTCACTGCCAGGCCAGGAAATGTTTGAAATTTCTATCTAGTAGTATTTGATCATGGCCTTAAAAAAATGACAGCTGTACTTTTCCTATTTTCATATACCTGGATAATGGGGCAGTTGACTGCAAGTTGTTCCCTGGCGTTCTTTGCCCTCTCCTTCCCGAACAATGGCCAACCAGTCAAAGTCCATATTTCCCAGCCTCTCTTTCAACTAGATATGGGCAAGTTACTGATTATAGCCAGTGAAACACGAAAAGCAATCATGTCTGATTCTTTCAGGTGTGCCCTTAAAATAATTATTTATGCACCATCCTTTCTGCTCTCTGTCCCTAATATACACATCAACTGGGAGATAGTGAGGAAGACTTATGCTGAGGGGGCAAAGCTGAATTGCTGCTTCTTATCATCATTCTCTATGTAAAAGTGAGGGAGAGAGGAAACACTTGAGAGAAAAATTATGTCTTGTTTGTACTGCTGTATCTTAGATATCTTTGTTACAGAATTTAGATTAAAACTGCATTAACTACCACGGTAGCCATAGATTCAAATGATTACTTACATCACTTACGAAAAATAGAATCAAAATAGATTCAAACTGACTATTTCCAGGTGCAGGTTCATAATAAGAACATTATAAAATATTACAAATTGTTTTTAAAATTCCAAAAATTTATAATAGAAATTTATTTGCTTACAAATAATTATTTCCAAAGACATTAAAATAAAGAATTCATCCATTGAATATTTATGCTACTAATCATTAGATTAATTTTAATAAACATTCTATAGTAGCTTCGCATCTACTACAACTTTCCATATGGTTTGGTTTGAAAAAGCTGAGAAACAAATGCCATACATGGACCACTTGAAATATGATTTAATAAAGTCTAAAATTCCATTCTGAAAAACAAAACAATAAGAATGGAAAACTTAGATCACTAAGTGCATGTAAAATTAATGTTCAATAATTTGTACAGAGTGGACAAAATAGAGGATTCATTTTTTTAAAAATTCAGACTTTTTTTCTCAGCATGACAAGATATGGTGAGAAAATTTCCTAATTCTTTAAAAATAAAAATAAAAAATCCCCATGTATTCCTCTATCCTCAAGTCCTTTGGTTAAAGTAAACTGCTCATGTTTCTCAAATTTAATACCTAAGTGCTTAGTATGCATTTTTTTCTCTTACTCAGGTTTGTCTCTTTGGGGTGCCCCAGAAAATGCACACTGCTTTATGGCTCATAGGTTTGCTGAGGTGAGAACAAAACTGAAATATACAATCTGAGGAGCTAGGAACAGAAGATAAACTTTGGCTAACTCTTCTCTTAAAAATGAAAGAAAGGGCCAGGTGCGGTGGCTCATGCCTGTAATTCTAGCACTCTGGGAGGTTGAGGTGGGAGGATCACTCCAGGCCAGGAGTTCGAGACCAGCCTGAGCAAGAGCGAGACCCCGTCTCTACTAAAAATAGAAAGAAATTAGTTGGACATCTAAAAATCTATATAGAAAAAATTAGCCAGGCATGATGTTTCATGCCTGTAGTCCCAGCTACTTGGGAGGCTGAGACAGAAGAATTCCTCGAACCCAGGAGTTTGAGGTTTCTGTGAGCTAGGCTGATGCTGTAGCCCGGGCAACAAAGCAAGACTCTGTCTCAAAAAAATAAAAATAAAAAAATAAAAATAAAATGAAAGAAGTTAGTTGAAGACATCAGATAGGTTATTGGATAGCTTTATTACTAATCATTGTGTGTTACTGCTCTGGCCAGATAATTAGAATATAGACCCAAAAGGATAGTGATGATCAAACTGGAATTATATTGTGGACATTTGGAAAATACAGGAATACTTCTAGTCCTTCAACAATATCATTGTGCTACAACTACAGATCATAATGGTCACTGTGCTAGTTTCCTTTATAAGTGTATTTTTACCTTTTAATGTTTAGATAAAACCCTTGTAATATTAATATCTTCTCTTGTATTTCTGAAATTGCATTTTTTTATCTAAGCAAATCTTGAGGCATTTATAATCTTCTGTCTTGTATGATAATGTGTGTGTATATATACATATATATTTATTCTCCTACTATAATATAGAATCTGTGTTTTATTCACATCCTCCTATTTCTTGAATATGATAAGCACCAACAAATATTTTTAAACAATTGAGCAGGTCTTGATCTTGATTCTGGCCTTTCATATTTCCACATCTTTATTGTATCATTTCTACTTTAACTGCATGCATTCATAAAACATTGTTTTTTCAAACTTTATTGGCTTATTTATTTCTTTATTCATTTTGTTGCTCACTGGAGACAAAGCTGATGCAGAAAGAAAAAATATTCCTTTTCTATCCCATAAAATTTTTTAGCACTGTTTTTAAAGTGTTCTGCTTTTTCCCCCTAATATATTATTTGAATTCATAGTTTTCTTGAGATATAGTTTATATACAGTGAGAGTCATAGACCTTAAGTGCACAGCTTGATGAGCATTGAAAAGTGCATAGACCTGTGTAATCCTGTCAAGATATAAAACATTCCATCATCCCAGGAAAAATTTCCTCACATGTCTTTCAAAACAAGCCTCACACCTCCTACCAGAGACAATCACTCTCCAAATTTATATTAGTGGGGTTCGAGACATGCTACCCCAAAATATGGCAGCTTGACCTTTGAGAAACAGCAGAAGCAGGAAGTTTACTCTCTGACCTTCTCCTGCCTTTCTACCCTGAAGCAAGTCATAAAAGAATTCTCTGCCCTTCTTCTAGCAGGGGTCCTCAAACTACGGCCCTCCGAGGACATTTTTCCGGCCCGCTGGGTGTTTTTGCCCGTTTTGTTTTTTTACTTCAAAATAACATATGTGCAGTGTGCATAGGAATTTGTTCATAGTTTTTTTTTTAAACTATAGTCTGGCCCTCCAACGGACTGAGGGACAGTGGACTGGCCCCCTGTTTAAAAAGTTTGAGGACTTTTTAATCTGTAAGCATGTCATAAGACTTTCATTGGAGAAGTACCCTCCTCATTCCCAGAGGAAAGAAATGTCCTTGTCTTTGGAGACACAGGGACACAGCTGAATCTGAACAAACAGATCTTGCTCAGTTCCCTCCATCTCTGTCCATTGACTACCATTAGATCACACCTTTTTGTCCTCTGACCACACTTCTGCACGACTATCCACTTCTTCATGAAACTTAGCATAAAGATGCATAAGCATCCCTGTTTTTTTGAGTCTTCATTTCTGACAGCTCCTGTACCCTGTAAAACTTTTATCAAATAAATTTATATGCTTTTCTCTTATTAATCTCTCTTTTATTATAGGTGCCTCAGCTGTGAGTCTTCCGATGGGTGAGGAAAAGATATTACTTTTTCTCGTCTACACTATCATATATTATTTTCATTTTTATAGATCTTCTGGATTATGCTATCTTGTGTGGAGAGTTTTTAATATGCTCTGGCAGCCAGTGAATGTATTGATGTCTTGATTTGATCATTTTGGTCTTGATTACCGTGAGGTCGGGGGGAGAGGGGGATAGAGTAGCCCTGCTTGTTGAGCAAAATTGAGTCAGGAATTTGTACCATTCAGTTCTATAGCTTCAGTAACATCCTGTACTTAAGTTGTACTCTGATCAGAGATTGTAATAACCTATGTCTATATTTGTCTGAGAACTAAAAATATTGATTTGACTCTGAATATTTGGTCTACTTAATTCCACATTAATATTTGAAAAAGTTAAGTCTTGTAGTTTTTTTAACTGAATGGGTTTTTCTGAAATATCCCTTTTCTTAAAATAACTCTAATTTAAAAATAATTTAAAGAATAAACATAATTTGTATTTGAAAACAAGTAGAGTTTATTGCATTCAGAGATGGATAATTAGTAGAAATAAGAGTATTATCAAAATGTCACTTGTAGCTTTGGTACCTTCATTCCTTCTTAAGATAAATTACTGGCCTAATTTGCAATCCTCCCCAATCCTAACAAATGGGTATGGTATGCATATTTCTATAATATAATGCATTGTACACTAAGACTATAGAAAAGTCTTAATTTAATGCAAACCAAGTAATGATTATTTTTCAATAAATGCAACATCTTTGTTACATATTTCAAGAAAAACAGGTTAAATATAACAATATGACTCTTCAAATATTTAAATGATAGAGATCTATGGCTTCAATCTCACCTTAAAGATAATTCCACAAAAGTAAGAGAGGGACTCATTGATGCACTTGGGACATTAAAGGCTACACTCAATACATTTCACATGATGAGTTTCAAGTATGTTTGTAGTCATCTTTAATATTATCACATGCTTACAGTTGTATTAGAGATGCATTTAGGTTGTGTGATATAACAACTGGTAAACAACAATACTCAAATAGGTAAAATAACTCAGGATATACATGATAATAAATAAAACTTCCAATTCTTCCAGAAAAATATTAGTTGACAGATTAAATCCACTTTTCCATTTTAAATACTATAGTTTTCATCTGACCATTGAATAAATTCTTGTAACTGACATAAATAAATAAATGTGCTATAAATATTCACAATGTCAGGCAACATCACAAATGTTCTCCACCTGTCTTTGCAGAGAAAATAGATCAATTTACTGTAGTCAAATGTACTACTTCTATAATGCCACATATATTTTACTAGGCAAAGATTTCTTGAAACTCCATATAGAAAATTCAAGAATTAATAGAATCCGACTTTCTTCTTTGAAGAAATTTTGATTTTTCTGCTCTTTTTTCAAGTTTCTCTATATGCTCATTAAAACTTAAGGTTTTTATAACCCCAGAAATAGTTTTAATAATCCCTGAAAGATCACAAATTTCCCTAATTATCTGATTTTGCATAGTAATTCTCTGATTTTACATATACTTTGAATATAATACAATTTATGTCATTTATGTTCATTAATAAATGAACTTTATTAAAAGTCAAAACAGAAATTGGTATTTGCTCATGTAAAACTGGCCTGCTTTTCTAACATAGACCTTTATATTTTCATCTATTTTAATGCTGCAATCTCTAAATTGCTGTGCTGCTAATTTCCCTAGACAATTAGTTAGGTCACAGATAAAGGAAAATATTTAGAGTTTTAAATACTAGCAAAGAAAGGGCAGCAGGGCATTTATTTGATTTGAATACCCACTCTGTTTCCAGAATTGCAGTTAACCTGAATGTTAATGAATGCACATCTGCTTTGTTTCTGATGGAAAGCAAACCTGCGTTTTCAACTATTCTAGAGCGCCACCTTCTGGAAACGAAATACTTTTCCAAATGTCAAGTAGCAACTCATTGTGATTGTGGGTAAAAGTGGGATTTAGTACTGAGAAAAATCATGCCTTAGGAGAATTCTATATTCTTTCCAATCAAATATTGTTTCCCTCTTGGAGAATTAGCGTTAAAGAAGATAATAATGTATGGAAAATTTAGAATAATTAAAATGTCTTTTTGATTGCTATACCAGGAATAAAATTCTGTTGATTTCACTTTTTTCCTTTGATATAATTAAATGACAAAATTGTTCTCCTTCCATAATATGTGAAATTTTCATATCTAGTATTAACACATAGAAATGTGTAACACCATTGTCAACATCTTTAAGGACAAGCTATAGCAGGTAGAGCTGATATGTTCTAAATTAATTAAGGAACAAACATTTTGTTTTCCTAAGACAGGAGAAAATCTGACTTTGACTAATTCTAACTACATTGATTTAGTTAAACCTATAATTAGAGTTCAGATTTGAGTTGAAGGCATCCCATATTTACCACCTTCAAGAAAATATTATTGTTACTGCAATATTATTGAACTTTTTAAAAAGGAACTATTAGTATTTCTCCATTTGAAACTTATTGGGGTTAAGATGAATATATGAAGAAAAGTTTTAAAATGACAGTTCTGTTTCTGAAACTTCACCTTTGTGAAATGTAAGGTGAAGTTTCACTTTCTAAATAACCAAAATCAGCAGAAGATTTTAAATTCTAATTCCTTTTTAATTTCTAATTCTGTTTGCTTAAAGACTATGTAGATATATGCTAGCCAAATAATCTTAATGGTGTCTTACAAATGTTTGGGTAAATCAGGAAGAGCAAATTTGTAGTACCATGAGCAACCACTCTTGCCCATAGTGAACATGACTAATAGAGTTTGGCTGTATTTCTCACTGAGCCAGAAAGTAGTTTATAAAATACTTTGCTCCATAGAGCTATTCTCAATAGTATAGAGTTAATCTGTGAAATACAGTTTACTGATGATCCAGGGCCTACAGGAACCATGAGAAGGATGAAAGGAAAATACTTGTAGAAGAAATAGGAGAGAAAGAAGAGCAAGGGTAATATAAGTTTTAAGGATAAGGTGAAAAGGTAGTTACTTTACTAATACAGTTTGTGTTAGTATATAGGGCTTATAGTCTCAAACTATCTTCAGTTAAATTCCACTATTAGGTATTCATTCCATTGAAATTAATTCTTCTTATTCAACATAAATATCCTTGAAAGGTCAAAAACGCCTATAAATGACTATTCCAGTCATTAACAATTATGTTTTCTTTATTTCTTAAAAATGTTAATCACCTTAGGAACATCTTTTCTTAGGAGGTGGTGGAAGGAGTGAAGTATAACAAATTTTTGAGCACAGTGTGCAGTCCAAAGACGACAAATGCTATAGGAAGTGAATATAACAGATCGATGACTTTGTCTAAGAAGAAATCCAATGACCTTCAAGTCTGTTAAGTGCCAGATACTGTTTTGTGTGCTTAGGATACAGAGAATATGTGCTGGAGCCCTAAATACAAAAAGGACCTCAGTGGCTCAGAGAGATGGAAATATATGGGGGTAATTGCAACTTTTCACTTAATTCATTATGATGCTTGCAAGTAGTACAGAGGGTAAAAATTGAGGAGAACTTGCAAATAAAAAAAATTTATGTCGAGTAATAAATTTAAAAAACAGTGCATAATGGGTCAGAGCAGAGATAAAATAAATCACCCAAAGAGATATAGGATATATAATAAGAACAAGACATGGCCAAAAGTATTGTTCATATACATACTATATGACCGTGACATATAAAAGAATATGATGATCTTAAGGAGAATTGGTTAGTAATAGAAACATACAAAAATCAGCCACAAACTCAAATAAGGAGAAAGAGAGATTTTACAGATTTCTGGGTTTATATAACTTACAAATTGAAGAGTACTGCTGACTTTAGACGCTGCTTGATCCAAGAATTCAATTCCTTCACCAGGACTTGAGCTTTCTTCCTGTCTCAAGTCTGTTTTCCTCTGTGTCTGCTCCATTCTCATCTGCCCTTGGCAAATCTCAGGCACCATTTCCTTAGCTTACAATCCAGGTGGTTAGTTTCTGCTTCTCAATAACTCTCACTAATAATTTGAGTCTCACTAATTTTGATGATCTTGGCTCCCTCCCACTACAGATGTTGAGTGTGCCACAAAAGAGATGTCCACACATCTGCGGTGGGAGAAGGAGCTACAGTCTTTTGAGTATTATAATTCTCTATTCTAAATCTGGTTTCCCTATTTCTCTAGTTCTGGGAGATATCAATAAAAGTTCTGCCTGCCCCTCCAAAAAAAATCTATTCAGGAAACAGGGCTTATGAGATTTCCCTCTTAGACATCAATAATGAACACTGGCATATTAAAAGCTGTGAGAAGTCCTGCAGCGAGGAAGCACATTTCCAGAATGTATTGAATACACATTACATTTTACACAGCATGTTATTTTCCTTCATCAGAACATTGTGACATGGTTTGGGAAGTTCTGGGACAGACTATCTCCAAAGTAAAAATAAATGATTCTCTTTGTCTCATGCCATTAAAATACTCAAATTATGATATTCTTTTTTTTATACATCAGAGTCTGCCAAGCAAGCATTTAATTATAATTTGAGTCTTCATATAAGTCTGCCTGCAAGGAGAGACTGTAGACCTGTCCACCGGAGAAGTCCAGTCTGCATGACAGTCGTATTGCTATTAGTCAATTAGTAAATTGGACTCAGTTTTATACATTAGACTTAAAATCAGAAGTACTGTGTGTTTTCCCATGAGAGATGAATCTATTTGTGCTTGGCTGGAAACATCAGCTTTCTAAGCCTGCAATGGTAGTGAGTTTTGACTGTGAACCTCAGTACATTCAAACAGCTACATCTCATTTCGTAGCCACCTAGTGGGCAGCAAGCCACCGTGCATGGGAGGCAACCTACTGTCCTTGAAGGTTTGTTTTGGCTTTCAGTTTTGCCAGTTGTGGGTTGATTATGCCAGGGATGAGTCTTAAGAAGGGTTTGACTTAAAACAGCACAAAAAAACTTCTGAAGATTTACAATTATAATTTATTTCTTGGTTAAAAGCTTAACTTCTCTTAAAGAGCACTATATTTTATTCTTAATAAGCTAGGAAAAATTTTAAAATCATAAAAACCAATACTAATGAGGTCTTGAGAAAAATGGTACAGTATCAGGCGAGTGGTGATAGTAAAATTGCTCTGGGTATGCCACAAACTGTCGATATGCTTTAACTCTAGAAACCCAACTTGCAAATTTATAAATAAGGAAATAAGCTAATGAAATGAAAGAAAAAACTTATAACAATATTTTCATATCAGAGCGATATGTAATAGTGAAAATTCTGGAGCAGTCTTACCATTCAACTACAGGGAAACGGTTAGGCAAATAATGGTGTATTAGATAATTGAAATCTTATTTCATCACTAAATTTATAGGTATGAAGAACATGTAGCAACATGAAAAAAATTGCAAGTTAAATAGGCAGTGCATAAAATTGTACATTATGGTGATAACTAATATGTATCATTTAGTAAACAAAGTTTGGATAGGAACACTGAAAAATGGAAGACATTATCTTCTGGTGAGGATATAGTAGTTGTTTTTCCTCTTAAAGCATTTTGAAGTATTTTAAGAAAAATATAAAAGTTTTAAATGAAGTAACAGATGCTACTAAAGTATTCTCAGGAAGTCTAATAATTTTATGATAAGGTATTAAAATACAAATAAATCTATGGAGTATATGTCTTTCCAGTGTTTAATTATATCACAATGAAATCAAAATGTGTAAAATGCAGGCGGGAACTTTGAGTTAAAATGGGAATTCACTGGAAATAAGAGGTGGTAAAACACGAAGAATCAAACACTGATTTCTGAGTAAAAAATATTTTCAAACCTGAATTACATATAATAAAATATGACTTGTTTCCTTCTCCAATAAGAGTTTTTCTATATTTTTTTAACTCTAGAAACCCAACTCATAGTCCCTCCCCAATCGAGACTGCTAAAATATACATGTTCACATAATGTTTTATAGTACTTTTCAGTTCACATGCTTTATCATTTGATCCTCACAAAAATTCTGTGAAACAGACTGCGTGAATGAAAATACACCCTCTTTACACTTGAGAAATTGAGAGCCAGAGAGAATATAGGACTTGCCGGGAGCCAAGAAAGAACTATAAAGCTGGGAATCTCACTGATATCTTTGGCTTCGAAAAGAATCTTTTATAATAATCTTGTTTATAAAATGGTTGTGCTTTCTTGCTTTTAAGATACTATCAGTATTATGTATGAGCTATACTACATACTTTGTATTTAACCTCATATTGCCATAATTGTTTCTGAAGGATTTTAAAAATTAATGTATGTTGTTACAAAGATACTGTACGCTTCCTGTGGACAAGACTGGATCTTTCCTTTAGTTACCCTCCATGGTTGGGAGCAATTTGATAGCATTACAGTAGCACCAAAGATATACCTGATTAAATGGTTGGAAATTCTGGTACTTTCCTGATTTGGTTAACACTTGAAGTTACTTGAAAATCACTTTTAGAGATAATGTAAGATATAGAGAAAATGATCTGATTCGTGGGTCTCTTGGACTAATGTAGTTCTGAGATCCAGAAAGCAGGTATGAGATAAGCTGGGAGTTCTACCAAAAGTAAGGTAAAATTCATCATTATCAAATCATGGAAAATTACCAAATCTTCTATTGTATTATACCTTTTTAGCAATCCACCAAGAACCTTCAGGATTCTAATTTGTTATACTACCTAACACATTAAATTTTATAATTTCTCTTCTAAGGGTTTGACCAGAGCTAACTATACCAAAAGTATTTTAGGATTCTTTTATTTTCTTTGTAGGCTCTGCTATTAAATTATGATTATCTTATTACCTCTATTGACTGGCAGTTAGTTTTCTACTCTTTTATATATTGTGGAATTTGAAGGAAAATTTCTTATTCTTCCAGACATTTTTTTAGTAGATAAAGTTGTTCTGCTTGATTTGATATCTTCAATTTACCAAGATCATTTTGACAGCTAATGTTCTTTCATCACTGTTTTATACTAAACTCATGTAATATAGTCTCTGTGTCTCATAGTTATTATCACACTGTACCTTGTACTATAATTGTCACTTCATTCTCTCCTACTGAATATAAGCTCCTGAAGGCAGGGATTAAGTCATAATTTTCTTGGTATTTCTTTTACCTATTATAATATCCAGCACATACACTTCCCCAGGATATTTAATAAATCAAAGAGTTTTTAGTGCCTTTTAAATATTTTTCAAAGTTTTTAGTTTTTTTGTTTTAATTTTCTATAAATATATTATTAAAATAGCAAATTAAGTATGAAACCCAGTATCGCATTTAGAGTTTCTGTATTTGAAATTCCATTTTAGAATGGAGGAATTATAGGAAATAGAAGTATGCATTAAAAATGAAAGCCAGTTTCATAAACTAAATAGATGAAAAAACTGAATTGATGGCTTTACAATACGGACTTTATTTTCTCACCGCTTATTTCTTGATAGTTTAGCACCTACTGTAATTACTACTCTTTATGCATGCTAATTGTGATTAAAATGTCTATAGTTGTCTGTGTTTTTAAAGTTTTTATTTTATTCTCTTCTTTCTTTGAATTCGAATTGTACTTTGGACAAGGTGGAAGTGAGATACTGACCTTGACCATATCATTTACTCTTTCTGAGTTTAAAGTGCCATCTCTAAAAGAAGAGTTTTGAACCAAGATTCTCAATAGTTAAATTAATGGACTAAATCATTCTTGTTTTGCCCTCTTTTCTCAACAATTGTTATCCAGGAAAACTATCCTTGAAATTTAAAAAATTATATATATATATAGTATATTGTATATATTTACACACATACACACACAAAGAAAAACTTTGCCTATGGAATTCAAACTCCAATTATGAATTAATAATTTATAATTATTCAGTCATTTCTATGATCATATAAGTCTAACACCTTTGATATTAAAAACTTCATGACAGAGTACATTCACAATATACTGTACATTCATACTACTTACCTTATATTTTCTTCTTTAAGTTTTATTTCTCTTGCCATGAGACATGTCGGCAGGGCTTGCTCAGAATCTCATTTTGTGTTTAATGATTTACTACAACACTATAAAAGGAGTTCTGGTCACTGTTGATTTTATCTTATCGGTTGCTACACAAATAAAACTA
Organism: Cheirogaleus medius; assembly: GCA_008086735.1. Classification (NCBI taxonomy): domain Eukaryota; kingdom Metazoa; phylum Chordata; class Mammalia; order Primates; family Cheirogaleidae; genus Cheirogaleus; species Cheirogaleus medius. Next base: position 41,594,986 of record VBSM01002616.1, read on the forward strand.
CATGTTCCCACAATTTGTTTGAGCACTTTGAGTGATTGATAAAATCAGTTTCTCCAATCTCTTCCGTTAACACTTACTATTGAAACATTTAATTTATTCACCTAAACTGTTACTAGTATTATAATAATCCAGTTGTTTAAACTTCCCTCTTGAACTAATTCCCAAGGATTGGGATAGGAGACCAATGTATGAGAGGACTTTTAGAAACTTCTCTTAGAAACTTTATTATTTTTAAAGGTTCTCACCCTCTTTAGCTGTTACCAGGCTAAGGTCTAAAGATTCCATTGATGATTTAGCAGAGTTGGAATTAAAAGTGTATGTTGCAGCATTGTCATATACTTTATAAAATGATTACTAGCTTCATTTTTTCTGTTAAGCTATGGAGTCCAGTCTATGCAGCAGTTCTCAAAACTTTTTGATCTCAAGTATCTTTATACTTTTAAAGATAAAAACCTCTGAAGAAATTTTGTTTGCATAGGTCATATTTATTGAGATTTATCATATTAGAAATTACAGTTTAGAAAAATTTTAAATATATATTTATTAATTTATTTTAAAACAACAATAAACCATTACTTGGCAAAATAAATAACACATTTTAATGAAAACATGGCTATATTTTCCAAAAACAAAATATTGAGAAGATAGGCATATTTTCACATTTTTGCAAAACTCATTAGTGTCTAGCTTAATAGACAGATGGATTCTGATACCTGAACCTGAAGTCAATCTGTTGTAATATATTGTTTTGAATCCAGTCTCACTCAGACATGGCATTGGAAAGGCAGAAATATTGTATTCACTTTTTCAGATCATTGTGGATATCATTATTTGATACTACACTAAAACTCACTAAGTGATAGTTTTCTATGTTTTCTAGTTTTCTAATGTTAGTTGCAATATGAAATCTATAACCCAAGTAAAAAACTTTTCACATACTATCACATTAAAATTCATTGGATTATCTTGCAATGGATTTTTTACTTATGCATGATTTTGTAACATCAAACATTATTTATTTGGAAAATACTGATTTACTGAATTATGCAACAATCCAAATGTTGACACATTTTATTATACAATATCCTGAAACAAATCACATTTCTTATTACTATTACTGACCTAAATCTTTAAGTATTAAGAACATAAAAAGCTCAGAGTGGTGGATACACATTTCCCAAAATTCAAATTTTTGCTTCAAATATTCAATTTCGTTATTGGCAAAGTTAATTGTTACAAAAGTAAAATTTAATTGTGGCAAAAGTAAATTATTACAGTTAATTGTTTTCCTGGAAGTGATAAGTTTACTTCTGTTATTTTTGAGAATACCAAATACTCAGTACCCAAGTATGAATAGCCATAGTTTATTTGTCAGTCATTCTTTCAACTGAAAATGGTGTTCCTTAAAAAGAGGGCTAGTTCAGCTTTCAATTCAACCAGTTTTCCTAGAAACAATCATTATCCTTTGACATACAACAAAAGTGCTTTATGTTAACACAATTTGCATTCAGGGGTTGAGATTTTATTAAAAAATTATCCTGTTTCATAAGATTGTATAAAAAGTATTTTTACTGCTTTCATTTTTTAATGAAACTGAGTTTTTACTGTCCCTGTGTGCCAGTGAGGAATACAATAACTACTAAAAAAATTTCGCAGCCACTTCCTTGATTGTGATAACAGCTTTACCCACAATGACATTTGTACTATCAATGCAAATGTCAGCACAGTGAAAAAGGCAAATAACATTTTGTATTTTTATGGAAATAGTTTTGACCTTATGGACCTCATCAAAGGATGTCTGAGACCCCCAGATTTACATTTATACACATTGAGAACTACTGCTCTAGCGAAAAGTGCTTTCATCCAAAGTTAGGATACCCATTGGGTAGCTCAAATTATTTTGTCATTTTAGGTAAATTTCTGAAACTTTTAACTTCTTAATCTCAGTTTTTTTTATCTGTAAGGTCTATAAAAATTAAAAGGTTAATGGTTATTTAGTATTCTCAGAATATTAATATGTTGTGATATTGTTAGAAAATGTGTGCATGTTTGTGTGTATAGACATGGGCTTTATTAGAACCAACTAAATGAATGATTTGCCCTAGAGCCCAACCAGCTTAATTAATGAAACTTACATTTTCATTAAAACATGATGATGAATATTACTGATAATAATTCCTAAAAATTACAGGAAACTTGGTATAGTGTGAGATTGCTACATCTATACATGGTAACTTCTATTATTTCAATATTAGTAATTAGAAATAGGATTATATTATAACAGAATATTATGGTTTTCCATTTTTATTTAATTGAAAATTCAATTTATCTCTTCTTAAAATACATTGAAATATTGCTTTAAAAAGTAGTAACAGCACTCTCAAGTTAATTATATTCTGTTACTAAGTATGGATTATTATTAAAGAATTCCTGAAACTTCTGCACCTGTGCTCTTCTTTTTGATAGACCTATTTAATAATCATCATTTTACCTTTGTAGATTATTACAACACTCACAGTGATCCAGTAGCATCATTTGGCATCAATTTTTATCACTTTATAGAGCTGTGCTTAGTCTTGGTAAGATTGCTTAAACTCTTAATCATATACCTGTGGGTACACAAAACTCTACCATATTTCTGTAAATATTGGTGATATTCTTGTTCAATTCCACTTTTGAAATCTTGCTGTTACAGGTGCTCTTTCTGTTCTGTACCATGTCAACCCAGATATATGTTTGAGCACCTTCCTCATTTTCCATTAAAATTCACTTATGCCTAGCATTGTTAGTGTAGTCAACTACAGCAACAAGACTTCTATTTCTATAAAATTGCCTCCTAAGCTAATGCAAAAATCTCTCCCTTATCCCTACAAACAATTGGAAACACTGAATTGTATGGATCAATTATCTAAGTTCTCACTAAAGACAAGAAAATTCCTAGTGGGACAAACCAAGAAGTACGAAATCTAAGATTAGGAGCAAAAGCTTATGCTGTGGTCACTTTGGTGGTGTGAGTTAAAACAAATGGTTACAATAAATCTTGAACCTACAAAGGGCTGCCCAATAAGTGAAAGTAGTATTAGACATACTGTGATCACCAGCTCAGGAGAAAAGAAAATCAAAACTTTTCCCTGCTGTAACTTTAGGTGAGGAAAAATGTCTCCCTTTGAGACATCAAGAAGCCTGTGCCTGTGGTGATACGGTATGTGAATACAGCTCTTTTTGTGCCGCAAAAATCCCCAGTGCAAGAGATTAGCCAAAAAAAAAAAAAAAAAGTCCTAATCCAGTGATGTCTTTGAAAACATGTAACACCACTCTAGAGCCACTTTCTTAAAGTCCAGGCTATATGGGATTTGACAGGAAATAAAATAATACAAGCTTTGCTAAAGAGGAGATTACAATTAAAAATAGATCGTAAAACGAATGAACAAAGTATCATAAATGAATCATCAGCTATAACAAAGAGGAGCCAAAATATTGAGATAATGGGGCTAAATCAAAACAATAAAACAAATCTATGTATAAAGTCATTGAAGCAATAATGGAAGGCATAAAAGTTATAAGACAAGAACAAAATATGATAGGACAGAACAAACACTATGAAAGTGAATGTTGTAGAAATACAGATATTTATGAAAAGCAGATTTAAAAAAGAATAAACATTTCTATATTTGAAATTAAAAGAAATAATTAAAATAAAATATAAGCACTTGATGAATGGATTAAATAGCAGATTAGATTAAGCTAAAGCAATAATTAATAATCTGGAAGGTAGTTATGAGGGAACTGCCCAGAATGATAGCATAAAAATATAAAAAAGATAAAATTAAAAATCTGCAACCAGTTAAGAGACCTGAAAATAGATTATTTTTCATGAGAGTTACTAAAGAACAGAACAGAGAAGTCTTCAGACAGAAAATCTTCAAACATATTAATATAATGCCAAATCTTTTCCAGATTTGATGAAAGTTAAGAAACCTGGCTTTGAAGAAGCAAATCAAGGGCCAATTAAAACAAATAAAAATAGATTAAAATATATATTAAAATAAAAATAAATATAATTTTATTTATAAATAGAAATGAATTCAAAATAATCTTAAAATCAATCTTACATAAAAGAAAAGCTTGACTTACAAAGACTTCTTAAAAGCAACAAAGGAAACCATTCAATTAATATAATACTATCTTTAAATTGCTGAGGGGATATAATAGAAACTTAATATTTTATACCAAATTAAATTAGCTTTCAAGAAATAGGAAAAAAAAATACTAAATGGTATACTACAGAAAGCACAGGAAAAGTGTCATGTAATTAACAATAGTGAGAGATGAAGTTAGTAATAAGCATATCTAAATGATATCTAAATTAGTAAGCATTAGCTTTGATAGTGATGTGATCAATTTTGGACAGATAAGGTAAAATAACATAATAGATAAAAATTAAATGAAAGATGGAAGAGTGATTGGATTAAAGTGTAAAGGCATCCATGAAATGCAATTTATAAGCTCCATCATGAAAAGTCATTCAACAAATATCTTTTGAGAACATGAGATGTGCCGAGAATCGTTCTAGACACTTTCAGTACAACATTGAATCAAACCAACAAACATTTCTGCACTCAGAAAACTCAATTTCAAAGAGGAGAGAGAAAATAAATAGTAAGTAAATATACTATATGAAATGTGAAAAATATAAAATATGGAACATATCTAAAACAGAGAAATTTTAGAGTTTGTATAAAAACTTATGTCAGGCAATACTTTTAAAAAGAAAATTGTGGCATTTGTGTTAATATGAGAAAAAATAATTAAAGGCAAAAAACCACATTATTAGGAAATACAGATATTCTATAGAAATAATAAAAAATTCAACAGGAAGACATAAAAATCCTAAACCTGAATGCACCTGGTAATATAACTTCAAAATTTAGAAAGCAAAAATTAAAATAATTAAAATGAGATACTTGAACAATCTGCAATAACATTTTGAAATTTTGAAGTTTTAACCCAGCTCTTTAAGAACTACTGAAAGCAAGGATAAAGACAGAATATTTGAACAACACAATCATGAAAACAATTGTGATCAAAATAACATGACTCCAACATAAATTACAATTTTTTTTAATTTGTTCATACAAGATATACAAAACCTTGAAGGAACAAATACTTTATTGTGGACAAAATCTTCCAGAAACTGGAAAAAGATGGAAATTTATTTCTCTTTTATGAAGATAATATAATTTGGTTAGACAAAAGACCCCCCCAAAAAATAAGACAAAGGAAAATTGTAATTCAAGTTTATTTTTAAACATTGGGACAAAAATCTTAAGTATATAGTATTTTAAAAATAAAGCAAGTAGGCCGGGCGCGGTGGCTCACGCCTGTAATCCTAGCACTCTGGGAGGCCGAGGCGGGTGGATAGCTCAAGGTCAGGAGTTCGAAACCAGCCTGACCAAGAGCGAGACCCCGTCTCTAAAAAAAAAAAAAAAAAAAAAAAAAAAAAAAAAAAAAATAAAGCAAGTAGTGTCTCATAACCAAGTTGATTTTAACCCAGGAATGTTTTACCATTGGAAATTAATTAAGATTTATTATATTTTAACAGTCCAAAACCCCCATATGATTATATCAGTGCATGGAAACATTTTTTAAGTTAAAATTTTATACTAATTGAAGAAAAAAGTATTAGTAAACTTGGAGTAGGAACATTCTTACCCCAATAGAAAAATATATAACAGAAATAGATAGAAATATCTAGTAATGTATAAACAGAAATATCTAACAGACATGATTCTTGGCCAAATGTATTTAAAATAATTGTATTTTCATGGGGAATTAGGAAAACAAACACCACTTCTATTCAACATTGCATTGGAGGCCCTAGCCAGCATAACATGACAAGAAAAAGAAATGTTATAATAATTAGAAAGAATAGTTGTTTTTATACTTGGATGATGTGACAATTTATACAGAAAAGCCATAGGTAAACTACTAGAACAAATAAGAGAATTCAGCAAAATTGCTGATTACAGAATAGAATAAATTAAAAACACTTAATAGTGTTCTCATATTTGTAATTAGCAATTCAAAAATGTAACTTAAACAGATACTATTTACAATAAAACAGAAGTAAAATAATGTGACTAGGAATACTCTACGTATATATGTGTTTGTATATCTAAATTAGGTGTGTGCATATATAATGTAGCAGCATTACAAATCAGTGGTGAAATGGACACTTCAATTAATAGTGACAAGTAATTGGCTATATTTACAGAATTGGAAAAATTTATATTTCTTCTTTACACCATGTGTGAGAAAATATCTGCATAAATTGATTTTGAAATATACAAAGTTTCTTAAAAATTTTAGAAGACATTTAGGGAAAACGTCTTATGAAATTGGGATAGGAAATAATTTCTTGAAGAAGGTAGATAAAGCACAGAACTAAACAATAAAAAAAAAGATTTATCTATCTGACTATGTCAGAAGGGCACCATAGACAAAATAAAATGCAACATAGAGAGAATTTTCAATACATGTAATCAACAAATGATTACAATTAAAACTGTATATTAAAATAATCAATATGAGAAATAAGCAAAATATATGAACAGGGAATTCACAATTCACAGAAGAGGATTCCAGTTGATCAATACTGAATAGAAAGAAAGCTGTTCAACTTAACTCATAATGAGAGAAATATAAATTTTCAAAATAAATACCATACTACAATAATAAAATTAGCATGCATTGAAAACTCCATTGAGAATTGTTGCCAAGGATGGAAGTGCATACTCTTATATGTTACTAGTAAAAGTGTAAATTTTCAAAATCACAGCAAACAGCAATTTGATTTTACTAAGGAATGGTAATTATGAACACCTTAAGACATGCAATTTCACTTTTAGACAACTACCTTGGCAACTTTCTCAAAGATGTTTGAGGAGAAAGATTGAGGAATTCATTCCAATTTGTTTGTGACATTGATAAAAAATAAATAGTTAACATTATACCAATAGAGTAATGAATAAATATATTATGGCTTACTCATAAGATGGGGCATTAGATGGCTATTGGAAATGAACTAGATCTTTACATATCAAAATAAAAAATAAAATATAATCTGGGGTGAAAAAGTAAACTATTCCTGTAGTATAACAAGTGTGTAAATTCTAATCAGTAAGCTCAATAGGTTACTGAGTTATATATGCACACATATATGTACATATATACATATGGATATAGTCATATACAAAGTACAAAAATATATATTAATATCAGGATATGCACACTGACTTCAGAATAGTGGTTTCCTCTGGGGATGAAGGAAGGATATGAGAGTGTGCTTCATTTGAACTGTATGTTTAATATTTTATTTTTATATAAAAGATACATGAAACAAAATGACCTATGTGGTACCCTTGGGTGCTGTGTACTCTGGCACCTGTTATATAAATTTTCCATTATCTATATGTTTGAAATATTGAATAATTTCTTTAGTTAACAGTATCTTAGTACAAGAAGAAGAAGGATTCATATTGCAACATCCCCTGGGGCCTTTTGGCCACCTCTCCAGCCCTGCTAATTTCTGCTGATCTCCCATGTGATGCAGTACCAGCTCAGCAGCAAAACAATTTTCTGGTCCTTTTCCCAGTCACTTCTGTTTCCTTTCTTTTTTCAGGATGAAACACAAAAACAAAAACAGAAAAGTTGTCCCTATTTCTCACTTAGGGCTTCTTAAATATTATCCGCTTTAATGTCTGCTGTCACCCCTACACCAAGTCATTTGTTGAAATATTTTTCCACACCAAGAACTCTAGTGTCATATTTTAAGATAAAAATTTCAGCTCTTTATAATTACTTTAGTAAATTATTGAGGGGAACTTGCTTTCTGCTGATTTGTTTTTTCCTTTAAGCATTCAAATGCAGAAAAATCACTGTGACATGTGAGGTCAAAAGCCATTAAATCTTTAAATATGGAATTCTCTTTCCCCAGCATTCATCTCAGTGCCTAGCAGGGTAAAATAACAAAAACAATTTTGATGATAATGACAAGAAATTATCATGTGAAATAGTCACTATGCATTCTCTAAAATTTAAAAAATATTTAATTGACAAAGATAAGGAGGTCTCATATTTTCCTTTGCCAGTACTCATTATCTGTTTTTAACCTGTTGCTATTTTGTGGTGCTAATTTTGGCTTTGCTACCCATGACCTAGTGCTGTGGATCCCCCATTTCAATTTACTTCCAATAATTGATGATGACAGTTTATAATTTTACCTCATTTCTGCTATGCTAACATAAAATTACAATTTATTTGCACTAAATTCTAAAGAACTTGACAAAAGAATGCCATGAAAGAAAAGTAATAAAGAGATCACGATTTTGAATTCTCTAATCTTAGTCCTTTATTGCTTCCTTGAGCTACTTTTTTAAAAACATATTTATTGAGCTACTTTTCAATGTATGACGTATTATAGATTATATCAAGAATATAATATAAAGATTCACAAATGGCCTAAAATATTAAAAAACATGGTTGTTGATATTTGCAGTCATAGGGTCAGCTTTTGGCACCAAAGTTAAACTAAAGAACATATTAATTATCCACAAAAGATTAAAATGTTAATTTACTTTTTAAAGCTTGTATTTCAATTCATCACTTCCACAGCCTTCAATTTTCCCTGTTCCTTCTTAGTCTTTCAAATTCCTACGAAATTCCTCTGGAGGGCACCATTACCATAACTAATACAATTAGCTCCAGCTGGCGTCCTCACGAAAGGCAATGGGTCTTTGTTAGCACTGTTTACTTCATTTCAAATCTTAGTGTTAGCATGACTTTCTATTTTCTGTCTTCTTAAAGGAAAAAATAAACTCCTCTGTCTATCTCTCTTGAGGATTATAGATATTACCCCTAGTCACATTATACCCCACTTAAAAATAAACACTATTTCTGCCTTCCCTGTTGCTTCTTGATAAAACTCCCTGGAAAGCTAATGAGGTATCAGTGTGAAATGTTACTTGGGCATGAGCATTTTTTTTTAATTGCTTTAATAGGAAGTGAATAGAAATTTGAGTAGCAGTATAGAAATCAGCTACACGTACAATCACATCTAATTTAATTTTCTTCAGCATAATCCTTTGCTCATTAAATGAGAATTTAAGGCAACAAAACGGAACAAAACAAAAAGCCCCAGAAGTCAAAGAGTCAGAGATGTTTTTATATGTCTTCAGAGAATACATGTTATTTTAACAAAGAGAAGCTGCTCAGAAAGCTCTGTGTGATGACTATAATTTTGATAATCAGTTCATTCAATAATTTATGTGATGCCATTCAGAATTCTAATTGGAAAGGAATGTTTTTCATTGAAAATCAATTGAGATAGTTACTTATATAAATAACATCTGGGTCACTGCACTATTTATTTGTAGCAGTGTCTTCTTTGTATTTTTGAGGATTTTCTATCTTTAACTCTTTACTGTTTAAATGAAAAATCAAGAAGTATTTGGAAATTTCATAAGTTTCTAAATTACAACCAGGAGTTAAATACTACCTCTTAGATAAATAAAAGTTTTCCAGAAATACTCTCTTTCATTTTAATGATGTATACCATACTAGAAATGTAGCAACTATAATTTTTTGCATTAAAATAGTTTGAGAGGGGAAGGGAAAAAAGTAATGCATATAGAAATAATTGAAAAAGAGAGAAAATATCTTTTAAAATTTCCCACAAAAGTACATTTTCCCTAATTATACACCACATCCATGTATATCCATTTCTCAACTATTAGTAAATATGTTGATGCTTACTTTAACATTGACCACACTATCTGAAACAAGTCACAATTCACATGCATATCGATGATATTCATAACAGGTAGATTTTTTTCCTTCAAAGAAAATAACCTTTTTCATGTTCCCGGTATATTATACCATTGTGATTAATAGCTAACTCAGAGTGGGCATGTGCTCTATTATTGTGTTAGAGGAGGAGACTCCAGGAGTGAGTATACTCTGCTTCTTACAATTTCTGGACAGAGTTCTCCTAATAGCAAAGTGATCCCACAGTGAGAAATGTCTCTGGAGCCTTTTGTTGTCTAAAGAAGACATGTTGTCATGTCATTTTGCATTTCACTTCATGTAAATGTATGTTTGTTTTAAATGAAAGAGAATATCCAAAATACTGTGACATGTTTACCCCTGACTTCAGTATTCCTAACGTTCCACAGCCAAATCCTTATTGGAGAAGAAAGTGAAAGGACTTGTAATTAAATGCTGGTTCGGATCTTAAGTTTATTGCTGACTGGTATCGGGCTTGTATGATTTATTTAATTCCTCTAAACCTCAGTTACCCATTGCAAAATATTAGATGGAACCACTTGAAATTTCTATTTATGCAAGTTAAAAATACCAGAATATTGAACATTTTTTATGGTTCAAGCTAATAACCGCCTTACCTTCCCCACACATATATGAACTGATGTGTGCAAAGCTCCCAATAAAGTACTTGAGTCACAGTAATTTTAATTATGCTAAGAAAATTGTTCATCTATGCTAATGGCATAAATAAAAATACTCTATATTACAAATAAAAATGGTCTCTATTGTGATAATGAGAAGTCTATAGAATTAGAAGTCACAGATAACAGTTGTTAATCACTCATTTGCTCGGAGAATAAGCATCAACATTTTTACTTTTTAAATAACTAGTTCACATAGTTGTTAAAATTATTACGTGAGATAATAGATACACATATGTGTGTCATCTGTATTTATTCATTAAAGAAACAGTAAAATAGTACAAATAGGTACCTTTTATTAATAGCAACAGTACAAACAAGTTGCCGTGCCACATACTGTTCAGGATGTCAGCAAGACAACAGTTAACGAGACAAAGTCCATTCCCTTGTAAAGCACATACACCAGTGGGAGGGAACTGATAGTAAACAAGTGAGATATATTCAAAAGCATAATAATTTCATAGAGAAACATGAAATAAAAACCAAAAATACTAGCATGCAGTAGGTGCTTAACATAGATTTTTAAAATTCAAATTTCTTTCCATCCTCTTATGTATCCATTCCATTTAGTAAAGGTCTACCATTCCATATTCCTTTGTAGCTTAATTGCAATATGTGCTAAGAGGGCCCAAATATTTGGGCAATTGAAAGAATTCCTAATTATTAACATCTCTGGATAACAAAATCCGGTGAAAAAGCTCCACTTCTCTTCTTCATTAATTCATTAGCAATAATACTTGCTTCTGTTTAAAAGATAGTAGCATCATAAAATTGTAAGGCTGAATGTAACGTAAGTGAAGAAATATGGCAATTGTTACCTAGCTATCTGAATTATATTTCCCTAAATAACCAGCTTTCCTATGCAAAACGTTTTTATTTCACCTCCTCTTTTTATAGCTGCATCCCTTTGGAATCTTTTTTTATCATTTTATTGCATTTGAGGCGCTTTCTTTTAAAAAGAACTGTTTGAACTTTACAAACAGATATAAATGGAAAGGAAGAAGAGGAAGGTCAGATTTTGGGTCTGCTAACCTTGGCAGCGTCCTTTGAAAGTAGTCCCCAGGTAGCTTTAACTTCTGCAAGCTCCTGTGAGCCTGAGATCACTCCAGGGCCCAGCCTGCTTGGCAAACTGACAGAGGTCAAATTTTCACACAAATGAACAATTTCCCTGATAAAGTGAAACTGGTACTTAAGCACAAGCTCTAATGAGCAGCCCCCTGTCTTTAGCTCCCACTTTAAGGTATCCCCAAGGTTTCCAGTACAATTTCATTTGACCTTTAGCTAAAGACCATATTTTACTAGATCACCAATTTCCCCTATCCCTGGAGTGTTTTCCTATGTCAGCACTTATGAGAAACCCACACTGCACACAAGGCAGGTGTTCATTATCCCTCTTTAAGAACAATCTGCTTCTCTTCTTGCCTGTTTCCTGCAATCTCCTGTCTCTCCTTTGACAGAATGATAGAAGTTTTCAGACTGCTTCTTCAAATTCCTCAAATAGCATGCTTTCAATTTATATATTTTGTCCAATAGCAAAACATGATCATGGGCTATTAACTGCTATTAATTTGGGGGCAATCTAAAATATATGTGAACTTTCTTTATGGTTTATAGTAAGCACAGAGTATTTGTATTCTAGGAGCTTCAAATCATTTAAGTACACTTCCTCTTGTTCTGTTTCATTTTATAATTGGGATTGTATAACAGTTAATGTAAATAATTGATCATATTGCTACTTTCTTGGGTTTGTAAATGCCTTTAATTGTATAATATTAGTGTTATTTAAAAAAAACACAAATTCTTTTTGAATCAACTGATGTTCAAATAATACCACTGAGATTATTAGGGACAAATACTTTTTCCTCACTAACATATGCATAAAAGTGAGAGAATTTCCATTCTGGTTTCTAAAAGTAAAAGCATGGATGGGACACCTTCATCTTTCTACACTTTCTCAGTTTCCTCCGTCGAGGGAATAGCAGTGAGTTATTAGCTCAGTGCCTTGTGGGTAGGGAGCAGACGATGTGATCTGCTTTTCTTGTCATATAATAGCCAGATTGGGATGAGGTTTGTCCCTATGAGGATGAGGACTACAGCTTGAGAGAGTAAGTTAACTCTGGAATGAAAGATTAGGAAGTACATTGTAGCTGTACATGGAAACTATATGCATCAGTTTAATTTTATCAGCAAGAAAGCTATGTTGATCTTCATCTGCTTCCCTCATGTGTTTATCTTCCAATCAATTGTAAATGTGAGAGAGAAAGTAAGGATGGTATTTACTGAAACACTAAAGCTTCAACATTTATAAATATACCTTTTAAGCTATAAAATGATGCATATTATTACAATCACTGTTATTATTTCTATGCATTCCAGTAAGTAAAATTTTGAAGTACCTAATTTGTTTTGGACAGAACAAGTACAAAACCAAAATAAAAGCTAAGTTTGAATGTGCTCAGATATGCTTCTAAGCATTCCTATTCCTAAGTATATAATTCATTTCATTGAATAAAATTGGAAACAGCTAACAGTTTAATCAGAATTTAAATTAGCTATATATTTTAGATCTATACAAAACACTGATGAAAGAAATCATAGGTAACATGAACAAATGGGAAAACATCCCTTGCTCATGGATTGGTAGAATCAACATAGTTAAAATGTCATAGTTAAAAAGTGCTCAAAGAGATTTAGAGATTCAATGCAATCTTCATCAAAATACCAACATCATATTTCACACATCTAGAATAAATAATGCTAAACTTCATTTGGAACCAAAAATGAGCCAAAATAGCCAAAGCAATCTGAAGCAAAAAGAATAAATCTAGAGGCATCACATTACCTGGCTTCAAATTATTCTACCAGATTATAGTAACCAAAACAGCACTGTATTGGTATAAAAGTAGGGACATAGACTAATGAAACAGAATAGATAACCTAGAAATAAAACTATCTACATACAACTAACTAATCATCGACAAGCAGGCAATAACATACACTGGGGAAAGGAAGCCCTATTCAATAAATGGTGCTTAGAAAATTGGATAGTCACATGCAGAAGAATGAAACTGGACCCCTATCTCTCACCCTATACAAAAATCAAGTGACATGGATTAAAGACTTAAATGAAAGGCATGAAACCATAAAAATTCTAGAAGAACATAGAAAGAACTCTTTTAGATATTGGCCTAGGCAAAGCATTTATGTATGACTAAGAACCCAAAGGTAAATATAGCAATAACAAAAATAAATAAAAAGGACTTGATTAAATTAAAAAGATCTACACAGCAAAAGAAATAGCCAACATAGTGAATAGACAACCTACAGAATGGGAGAAAATATTCTTAAACTATACGGGGGCTGTCCAGAAAGTATGTAGCCATTATTAATATAATGAGAACATAGACCATAGCTGGATACTTTCTGGACAACCCTATATATCTGGCAAAGAACTAGTATCCAGAATCTACAAAGAACTCAAACAAATCAGTAAGACAAAACTAAATAACCCCATTAAAAAGTAGACAAAATATATGAACAGAAGTTCGTCAAAAGAATATAGACAAATGGCCAACAAATACATGAAAAAATGCTCAATAACACTAATCATGAGAGAAATGCAAATTAAAACCACAGTAAGATACCACCTTACTTCATCAGAATAGCCATTACTGAAAAGTCAAAAAACAATAGATTCTAGCATGGATGGAGAAAGAAAAGAACACTTCCACATTGTTGGTGGGACTGCAAATTAGTATAACCTCTATAGAAAACAGTAGGGAGATTCCTCAAAGAAATAAATGTAGACCTACCATTTGATCCAGAAATCCTACTCCTGGGTATCTACCTAAAGGGAATGAAGCCATTTTATCAAGAAACACCTGTACTAAAATGTTTATAACAACACAATTGCAATTGCAAAGATGTGGAATCAAACTAAGTGCCCATCAATTCATGAGTGGATACAGAAAATGTGGGTTGTGTGTGTGTATATATGTACTATATGGAGTACTACTCAGCCATAAAAAGGAATGAAATAATGTCATTTACAGCAATGTGGATGGAATTGGAGACTGTTATCCTAAGTGAATTATCTCAGGAATGGAAAACCAAGCACCATATGTTCTCACTAATAAGTGGGAGCTAAGCAATGGGTACACACAAGTACAAAGTGATATAAAGGACATGAGAAACCAAGAAAGGAGGAGGGTGGGAGGGAGGTGTGGTATAAAAATTTACCTATTAGGTACAATGAGCATTATTCTGGTGACAGGCACACCAAGAGCCCTGACTTAAGCATTATACAAATATCCAAGTAACAAAAGCACTTGTAGCCCCTTAATTAAAATTTTGAAATAAAAACAACATAAATAAATAGCATATATGTAAAAAATAGCTATATATTTAAATCTGGAAATATATAAATGATAAGTTTAATGATTAGATATATCAAACAGACAGACAGAAATGAAAATAGCATGCATTTTGTGACCTTTTGGATGTGTGCACCCCTGAAGCCATTGGAGATACAGATTCAAATAAAATCATAACAGTATTAAATACTAGAACCCATCGAGGATGTGTTACATGATTTTACAGGACTAAATGCTTAATAAATAATATTTTATTTAATTCACAGAAATCCAGGTAGGTGGATATTACTCCTATTCTGCAGCTGAGTAAACAGAGCTATAGAGATGGTAGGTAAATTTTCTAAGATTATATAGTTAGTAAGTTCAAATTCAGATTCATGTCCCAATTGTCTTTCTAGAATTCACTGTGTGGACCATTGTGCTTTCTTACCCTCACAAAACGGTATGGCTTTGTCTTACAGGAAAATTTGCCCCATCCTCAGACTAGTTTGACAGAAAAAGATGACTGCTATGCCTCATTTCCAGCTTCAGAATAATTTTATTTCTCTACCTTTACAAATTTTGGGAGCTTGAGTTTTATAGATTAGTCTATTATAATATGTATTAAAATATAATCCCAACATATATGAGCTATAAATATACAATTTTTCCCCAGGTAATCTTTCCAATGTCACAACTAATGAACTTCTGTTATAAGCAATGGAAAAATTATCTGACAATTTGGATAGATTATTTGAAGAGTTAAGATGGGCAGTTTTTTCAAAGTAAAAATAAATATTAAATTAATATATAATACAGAGGAAAGAAAGAAGTTATATATGGCTTATATATATAGTTAATATATGATTAATATATTAGGGACTAAAGTCTAAATTTAAGGTAACAGCTACACTGGTCCTAGGTTTATTCAGGTTTACTCATTTGCATCAACAACAGGAACATGTACCCAAATAATTTGCCACTTCTCCATTTTATCAACAAATTTTTGACCAAAGTTCTCCCATTAAAGGTAAATATCCCTTCAAAAATATGTGCTTTTCTAGGCCAGCAACTAATCATTTGCCATTTAAATTGTTCTGTGGAGTTTAGTTAGTTTTATTTTCCCTAAAAATACATTGCTGCTTTGGGAATTGGAGACACACATATACACAAAATTAATAAATAATTTGATCTTGGGGAAACAAATAGTAAGTAATGCAAAAATGTGTATCTATTAAAAGAAGCATGAATACTTTACCAAATGAGTCCAGAGGTACAAATGATTGATACTGTTTGGGGGATATTAATAAGATGAACAACTTTCTTGGTTTCCCTCAGTCTGGGACTGAGAGATTTCTTTGGATGTTAGACTTTCAGTGCTAAAATGAGGACAGTGCTGGGAAAACTGATACTGTTGGTCAACCTAAAATATAAAATTATTCCATAAGAAGACACATTTTGCATAAGTGTTAAATAGTAATCATAATATTTCTATTAATAACAGTCATCAGGCTTATTGTGTGCCAGACATTATTTTAAGTCAAATTATGTGGTCACCCTATGATATAGGGCTATTATTATCATCTTCATACCATTGAAGAAACAGAGGTATATAGAAGTTTGTCAGGGAATATGAATGTGTGCATCAGGACAGAAAAAGATACTTGGGAATAGTGGAGATTAAGGACATTGAAGAGTAAAATGATGTCTAAAGGCATTCAAATTTAGTTTTTATTATGTTTTTAAGCACACAAACATCTGCATTCTGTGTCTGCTCAGCAGCTACTAGTTGAAAGCTTCTGAGGGATTAATAGAATAAGTTCCATAGTTAACATGGAAAAGGATGTGGTTTGTGCCAAGGAATGACAGCGTAAAAGAGACACGTGACCGGGCACTGTGGCTCATGCCTGTAATCCTAGCAATCTGGGAGGCCGAGGTGGGAGGTTCGCTCAAGGTCAGGAGTTTGAAACCAGCCTGAGCAAGAGCGAGACC
>VBSM01002616.1:41611952-41631815 GCA_008086735.1 Cheirogaleus medius
ATGAGGGGATTACCTGTCTTCGGCTAACAGCCATCCCATGAGCTCAGGCGGTACTCCATAACGGCAAGGTGTTTATCAAGTGGCCTCCAGACCCCAGGGCTGTGGGGCTGGGCAACATTCGCTTATGTGCAGATCAAACTCTTTGTTATGCCTTCAAGCAGCAACCCTGTTTGTTAGGTAAACCTAAGCCGGAATGTATGACTCTTATGCCGCTCTGGGCTGGGCACGTATTCCTTCCCCCAAGATCAATTCTTAAGCTGCACAATTATATGGCAAGTCTGCTACAGTTAGTAAAATAGATCAGTGCTAGATTATAATGTATTTGTTATTTTTATTCTGAGAAATGATAGTTTGTCAGAGTTTTTAAAACAGGAGTGTGATACTATTATGCACCTATGTTTTTGAAAGATGAGTTTGATACATCACTGACAATAATTTGAAGAGAAGAAAAGTAGAGAAAGAACAATTGAGAGGTTATGGCTATTGTCTTCTAAAAAATCATAAAGACCCGAAGGAAGTCTATTGATGAGAATAGAGGGAAAGGCATATGGGAGGTAAAATTGAGTGCTCTTGGCCCATGACTGACTTTGGTAGTCAAGGAGAAGCAAAATGTGAGAATAATTAGAAGCTTTCTTGCATGAATGAATGAATAAATGTGATTCATGATGAATGATTTGAAAATTCAGAAAGTGGAGTGGAATTGACCTGGAGAGAATCAGGGAATATAGTCATATTTAGTTTAAATATTCATGTGACTCTCTGCTTTGCAATGAAACACTGAGTTGGAAAGTTGTTTTTATCATTCTTAATATTATATCCTAAGTCCCAAAGGTTGGCATTCTGGTAAAAATGTTACAAAATTGGTAGAAGAAACGTAGTTTTAAAACAAATCCAGGTATTGAAGCTGGCAAATGGCAAAATGGAATCCTGCCAAATAAGTTAATGGTCCTGAAAGCCATTTTACCCCAACATGAAAAAAAAATGTATGGGGGGATTAATGAACTGGCAGCCTTTACTTTTGATTTCAGAACAAGTCATATTTCATAGTCTTATGGAATGCTACTTAGGGAATATTTCATCAGGTTAATTCATCAAAATTAATTATTATTTATTGCAAGTCCACAGTTTGGCACATTTTATTATTTAATTTGCTAGATAGGAACAGGCACAATTACTTTCCACCAAAGAGGTTATATGTAAAAGAGAATTCCAAAAGCCATTATCACCTATGTGTGACTTTTCAAAATGATAGTTCATTGATTAAAGCCTAGTGAAGTTATAGCCATTCTCCAACACACACACACACACACACACACTCACATTCACTCTCCAGGCCAAAATATGAGGGAAAGTTTCATAGAGTGAGCAAAAACAATTCATTCAACATTTATTAATATCATACATCTATTGTATGCTTTACCTTAGATTACAACCTCATGAGAAGTGCATAACGTTATCATTTTTGCCTTCAAAAAGTATTAATAATTTATGATGGTGGAAATTTAATTGACACCTTTTTTTATATACTCGATCACTTGATTTTCACAAATAACCTGTGGAAGAGGTAAGAAAGGTATTTTTTCTGACATTTTACAGATGATTCATTTGTGTCATGTAGATAAGGTAAATATGTCTTTACATCTTGTGGTAAAGTTAGTTGTTGTTAGGTAAATGAATCAGCATAAAAAATGGGGTATAAAATGTAGGAAAAATTTAAATTGAGAAAATTTGTGGCCTGGAGTGAAAGGTTTAGATTAGTATCAGCAAACGTACAGTATTTGCACCAAACTCTTCTTTGTGCGACCTCTGCAGACATCACTAACCAATCCTAGAACTCTTTTCTGCTAAACTGTAATTCGCCTTACAATCCCTCTCTACGCATCCCTTCAAGCAGCCATTGCAAGCTATTGCAAGTGGACTTTGTCATGTAATCTATTTGTCACTCAGATGTAGAACAGAAGAAGAGAAGACAATTGAAAACAGATACAAATGAAGGAAGTAAAGATAAAATGTTTGAAGAATATATAAGAATATATTTTTCCTGGAATTGCTTTGAGATGTATGTGGAACAAACAGACGGAAAAATTCCAACAGCAGAATGTTATTTATGGGACAGTAGTAGCTTACCCCCAGGAATTTGTCCATTTCCTCAATGTTTTTGAGTTTATGTGTTTGGAGATTTTTATGATATTCACAGATGATACTTTGTATTTCTGTGGTATCAGTTGTAAGATCTTCTTTTTCATTTCTGATTGACATTATTTGGATCCTTTTTTATTTCTGGTTAATCTAATGAGAGGTGTATCAATTTTTATCTTTCAAAGAACCAAGTTTTTGTTTCATTAATTTTGTGGGTTTTTGTTTGTTTGTTTGTTTTGTTCTTGATTTCATTTAGTCCTGCTTTGACCTTGTTATTTTTTTTCTTCTGCTGGGTTTGGGTTTGGGTTGTTTGTCCTTTTCTAGTTCCTTGAGATGATTAATTAGATAGTTGATTTGTGGTCTTTCTGTCTTTTGAGGAGGCATTTAAGGCTATGAATTTTCCCCTTTGGGACTGCTTTGCTGAATCTCATAGATTTTGATAACTTGTGTCCCTTTTTTCATTTAGTTCAAGGAAACTTTTGATTTCCATCTTAATTTTCCCCTTGACTAATAATCATTGAGTAGTAGATTGTCTAACTTCCATGACTTTGTGTAGAATTGAGTGTTTCTTTTGGAGTTGATTTCTAATTTCTTTCCACTGGGTTCTGAGAGGATACATGGTATAATTCTATTATTTTGAATTTGTTGAGACGTGTTTTGTTGCTGAAGATGTGATCAATTTTAGACAATGTTCCATGTGCTGAAGAACAGAATGCATATTCAGTAGTTTTGGGGTAGAATTTCTGTAAATGTATGTTAGGCCCATTTGCTCTAGAGTCCCATTTAATTACAGTGTTTATTTATTTTCTGCTTGGAGGATCTATCCAGTTCTGTCAGTGGGGTGTTGAAGTTCTGAGCAATTATGATGATGCTGTTTATCAGTTTGTTTAGATCTGGTAGGGTTTGCTTTATCAATCTGGGTGCACTTGTGTTAGGTGCATAAATATTTAGGACTGTTATGTCTTCTTGTTGAATTGCTCCCTTTACCATTATACAATGACTATCTTTGTCTTTCTTTACTATTGTTGATTTGAAATCTCTGTTATGTGATATGAAAATGGCTACATCTGCTTTCTGTTGATTTCATTTTGCATGGAATATTTTCCATCCTTTTGCCTTGAGTCTGAATGAGTCCTTATACTTTAGATATGTTTCCTGGAGACGGCAGATACATGGCTTGTATTTTTTTTATCCATTCAGCCAGCCTATGTCTTGTAAGTGGGGAATTTAAGCTATTCATATTTATTGAAATACTTGATAAGTGGGATGTGTTTCTGTTCACCCTGTTGGGTAGAATCTTATTACTTTGTTTTACCATTTGAGCTATTATTGTATATGGGCTCTGAGCTTTGGCTTTTTGGTTCTTTTACACTGGCAGGTGTCTATTGTGTTGATCGATATATTATGCAGATCTGAGTACTTCCTGTAGGGCCAACCTGGCTTTAACAAATTCCCTTAGTGTTTTCTTGTCTGAAAAAGTCCTTATTTTTCCCTCATATAAGAAATATAGTTTTGCAGAGTACAAAATTCTAGGTTGGCCAATATTCTGTTTAAGAAGGCAGTGGCTGGGGCTACAATCCCTTCTGGCTTTTAAGGTCTCAGTTGTGAAGTCTACAGTTAGCCTGATAGGTTTTCATTTGTAAGTTACCTCATGTTTTCACCTTATGACTCACAGGAGCTCCTCCTTCATGTTAACTCTGGCCAGTCTGATTTATGTATTCTGGTGATTGCCTCTTTATGATGAGTCTCCCAGATGTTCATTGAACTTTTTGTACCTGACTATCTAAATCTCTAGCAAGATCCGGGAAAATTTTCTCAATTTTTCCCTCAAATAGTTTTTCCAACCCCTGTGTGTTTTCTTCTTCACCCTCAGGGATGTGTATGATTATTATGTTTGGCCTCTTTACATAATCCCAAATTTCTCCTAGGCTTTGTTCATTTCTTTTATTTTTCTGGTCATTATCTTTGAGTGACTTGTTTATTTCAAAATGTTTTCTTTAAGTTCTGAGATTCTTTATTCTGCCTTGTCTAGTCTATTCTTAATAGCTTACACTGTGTTTTGGATTTCCTTGTATGAATTTTTCATTTCCAGAAGTCCTATCTGATTTTTTAAAATAATTCAATTTCTTTAATGATTTTTTTCATTCATTGCCTTTATTGTTTTTGTGGTTTCTTTGTGTTGGTTTTCCATTTTCTCTTGTATTTCATTCAGCTTTCTTATAATCCAAATTTGGAGTTCTTTATCTGTTATTTGGTATTTTCCTTTTGGTTGGTATCCATTAATAAGGAGTTGTTGTTTCCTTTTTGGGGTGACCTTTTGCTCTAATTTTTCATACTTCCAGAGTTCTTTCACTTATACCTTCTCATCTGGCCTCTCAATTATGTCCTGGTGGTACTGGACCTGGCTTGCATGCTTGTCCATGAATTCTTGAAGATCAATTCTTGACTGTGCCAGGGAGCAGAGTGCTGGTCCTAAATTGCCTATGGGGTGTTCAAGCATGTTTGATGATCTTCTTGGGTTGCCTCTATCCTGTTGTCTTCACCTCTTCTCAGGAGTATGAATTGTGTTGGGGCCCCCAGCTTAATCTCTGATATGGGGGGTGGTACTTGAAAGTACAAATCAACCACATCATTTTTGCTTGAGTTGGTTGACACTATGATGAGCTATAGAGTTGTTCTCTCTGTCATTGGTTGATGTTTGTATGAGAAAGCCAGCTTTAAAATGTTCTTTTGTGCCTGTGGTAGAATTGACTCCCCAGTGGAGTACTTGAGTGCCCAAGGTTTAGGAGAGACCCTGTAGTTCCCAGGAGATTGCTTGATCTCCATCACCACAGAGGTGGGGGGAAGCAAGGCAGTTAATGTCTAGGTTGGGGGAGCTTGAGAGGCTTTGCAAAGCCTCAGCAGGGCTCAGAAGTTGCTTTTCTGGTCACTAGGGGAAGCCGTTAGTGTGACGGTCAGGATGAGCTCTCCAACCTGGTAGAGCTGTTCATAGAGGAAGGGCCTAAATGTTTGAGTGCTAAGGCCCTGGGCTGGGATCTTTCTGTCTTTACCCAGTAGCAGAGTTTTTCTGTGGGCACAGTTGGGTGGAGGCTCCATTACATTACCACTCCTTGGACTCCCATAGCACACTCCCATCAGTTCAGTCCACATGTACCCCCTCACCACCTGAGTCCCTGGACTGAGTGTCTCCATGTATCACTGGCAGATCAGGAGGTCTAAAATTGTGCACGCATATTCCACTACAAGTTCTCAGAGTGGGTCCCACTATCTGCAGGGACCTCAGCCTGTAGCACATGACCACCAGAGATAAATGGCCGCTCATGAACTTCTGGGCTCAAACTGCACTCCCTACTATAATAAGTGGGGGCAGGGGCTGCAGCACCCTCTCAGCTGGCAAGCCTGAGTGCTAGGCGTTTGGATGCTATGGAACCAGAGGCTAAGCTATTCCTCTCCAAATGCCACACTCTTATCCAACATGGCTGTTCTCCCTCCAGTGGTGGGTATTGCATGCCCCAGATCCTCCTTCCTCAGCACCCCACTATACTCTCCTGTCAGATATATCCATGCGGGCTTCCTTGCCACCTGAGTCCAGATTCCAGATGTCTCCTCTGTGTCCCCCTACACCCCTCTCAATTCTATGGTACACTGGGACTGGCTTGCTTATCTTAGCCGCTGGTGTGCAACCCTGTGAAATGCTGGCAGGCAGGAAGTTCTCAAATTGTACAGCCTTGTTCCACAATTCCTCAAGGGGTAGATGTGTAAGTCTCACACTCTGTGGAGATTTCAGTCTGGGATGCATGCCTGCCAGAGAGAAGCAGCCATTTGCAAACTTCTCAGCTCAGATTCCGCTTGCATTTGTAATGGATGGGGGAAGAGGTCACAGAACCCTGTCAGCCCAAGCTCAATCTGCTGTCTTGGTTGCAGTCAATAGGGGAGGTGCAGGGGAGGAAGTGCCTGGATGGGAGAAAGCTGGCACTCTGGCCTCTTGTGACACTCTCCTGAGGGGGTGCCCCTCATGGACTGCTCAAACTCCTGAGGCTCACCTGTGCTTATGGAGGGTGGAAAAGCCTTTAGTAAACTAGATGTCCTGCTGTTCACTGAAAGCATGTATAGGTGGAGGGGATTCCCCCCTTACCCTGTCACTGGGCTGGAGCCTCTCTGGGTTTGAACTTCACTAATATTTTCTCTCCTTTATCCTCTTCCTTCTTGGCTTCTATGCTTTCTCATGGGGTTCCCAGCTGTTTCTGACATATCTCTCTGTGATTCATCTGAGCTGTGAGTCTTCTCCCCTCTCCTCTATCCAATGTCCAGAATGGTCCAACAAGCTAACTCTCTAGTCGGCCATCTTGCCAGAATCTCTGTCGATTGTGCTTTTGATATCACATTCAAGAAATCATTGCCATGACCAATTTCGAAGAGGTTTCCCCCTACATTTTCTTTCAGGAGTTTTATGGTTTCAAATCATACATTTAAGTTCTGATTTTTGAGTACAGTGTAAGATAATGGGCCAGTTTAATTTTATTTTGTATGTGAATATCTGGTTTTCAAAACTATTTATCAAAGAGACTATATATTCCCCATTATCTAATCTTGGTGCCTTTGTTTAAGGTAGTTGATTATATACATGTGAGTTTAACTCTGCACTCTCTAATGTGTTCCATTGGTTTATTTGTCCCTTTTATGTTAGTATCCTACTCTTTTGATTACAATAGTTTTGTAATATTATTTGAAATCAGGAAATGTTAAAATCCAGCCTTGTTCTTTGTCAAGATTGTTTTAGCTATTCAGAGTCTTTTGTGGTTCCATGCAAATTTTAGTATTGTTTTTTCTATTTTGGTGAAAAACATCAGTGGAATTTTAATAAGGATTGCATTGAATCTGTGAAGTCCTTTGGATAGTACAAACATTTTAACAATATTAACTCTTCCAATCCATAACCATGGATTATTTTATATTGTGATGATGACCTTTGATGTATCTAATATATGGTTTGCTTTCTTATTACTATAGGGCTTACACAAAACATCTTATAGTTCTAACAGTCTATTTTAAGCTGATGGCAACTTAACTTTGAAATAGAGCGTGAAGTACATGAAGTACATGGAGTGTTAGGGGCATCTTTGTGCCAATTTGTGGGGAAGATCTACAATCAAGATGTTCCAAGGGGTCATGGGTGGTCCTCATGATGGAGTCCACAAAGACTTTAGTAGGATACGTGACCCTTTTTTTGAGTTTTAAGCCCTTATTATTGTGATTCTCTGCCTCTCTTACTTTCTTCCAGCCTCTCATAGCCATTCAGCTGTGCTGAGCCCCTCAGTATTCTGGATGGGTTTAGAAAGAGATGAGCCTCTTGGGCAGCATCCCACATAGCTGGGAAACCTGGACACTCACCCCATCCTTTCACTTTCTCCCATGGGAGGAATTGTGGCCTAGGGGCTCTCTCTTGGCACTGAGCTTTGATGCTTTGGAGTTGAGTGATATGGATAAAGTGAAATTATTGTTCTTATCTTTTTCAATGTGTCTGTTATTAGATTTTTTCCTCCAAAGATGTGCTGAAACTTCTCCATTGGACTTTTGGACTCTCTCAAAGGTACTCATGTCTGTGGGGGGTAGTGAAAATCATTGCCCTTTTACGGGAGGGAGGGTGATGGTAGAAAACTCCTATTCTGCCATCTTGCTGACATCACTTTCTGAGACATTAATTTTAAGGGGCCATTTAAGTGGCCAAAGAAGTGGATTATAAAAGACTTATACTAATGCAGACAAAAATCATTAATATTCGGAACATTAAGGATTATGGTGGACATAGTAAAAACTTTAAATAAAAAGGCAGTTTATATAAAAAAGTATAAGGAAAGTGGCATGTGTATTTTTAAAATTAACATGTACATGCTAGAAGATAATGGAAAAAAGTTTACAAAATTCTTAATATCAACCTAGCATACTGGATCCAGCCAAAGAATTACTCTGGAGTGAGGTTAAAATAAAGATGTAGATATTCAAGGACTTAAATATGTACTTTTCCTCAACTTAGACAACTACTTATAGAGATACTTGAAGTAAAGATATAAGCAAAGACAGAGAAAAATAAGTAATAAGAAATAGCAAACAGGAAGTCCAACACAATAAAGCCATAAAGGAAATATCAGGATTACAAACATGCAGCAATTGTCGAGAGTACTTTTTCCAGATTGAAATAGGAGGAAAGAATTAGTGATTATCTAATGAATTTGATTATTCAGGAAAAATATGATAAGTCTTTGCTAAATTTGACAGGGAAGCTAGGGAATTTTGGAGTAAGTTTATAGAAAATTAAGCAAATAAAAAAAAATGAGTCAGTTCTTAATTCCAGAAAATTAAGTTGTACAAAACAGGAAATCAGAGACACTATTCACTGTGTTTTACAAGGGAGGTATTATTATTCTAGTTGCAAATCAAATTCAGACTACATTTCTGAGTCTTAATTTAGAATTATTTTCTTGTACTGCTTAAAGTTTAAATACATTTGTTGAATAATTTAAATATCTGTGGAATATATTCATTTATAAAATATTTCCATCACAATTTAAAAAATAATTATGAAGTAAAAGCAAGATTACTAAGTCTCTAGTAAATCAAATAAAGATCACAGTGCGCTCACAGTAATTAGGTAAGAAGAAAGGGCTCTAAGGGATATGAAATAGATTGTTTTTATAGTAATATGGTTGCTTAACTAAATAGATGAAACTTTTACGACATAATTCTCTATTTTGGATATACTATAACTGAAGAGAATTTACTTAATTCTACCATATCTCAGAATGTGTTTAATATTGATATTCTATAACTCATTTTATGTCTAAAAACCCTTGATATACCATAGCTCATTTAATATTTTAAAAAATCTTGTATCTCTAAATCCAACAGTGAAATTGGAGACATGCTAATTTGTCTTATATTGACAAGTATATTGGGCATGTCTGAAGCCTAGGTCAGGTTGCAAACAGAAGGTTTCTGGGTATCCTCCATTGGTGTTTGCTTGGATAATCTTCCTGGGAACCTGGGAGAACTATAAGAGTTGCAGAACATGAATTTATTAAAGAAAGATCTTAAAATTTGAGGCTTTCAACAAATCACTTTTTTTTTTTGCAGTAATCTATTTCCTATCATGCTCCAGATAATCACGGAAACCTTTAATTCTTAAGTTTTAAAATAATATTTATTAGATTAAGTAAACTAGTATAATTACATTCTATTAAAATTTTTTACTTTATGGACTTATTCAGATATTTTCTAGAATTCCATGTTTTACTAGTCTCTGACTCTGGTGAAATCATCACCCCTAGATTATTCTAAGAATAATAAAAATGAGAACATGAAAAGAACATGTACTATTTAGGACATTAGAAGATAAGAAGAAAATTTTGTGTGACAACAAAGTAGATGATCATAGTTTTCTTCTCTAGAATCCCTAACAATCAGAGAGAAGTAGATCTCTACAAAAATCTATGGGCACAGACACTTCAATATTGAAGTAAATTCTCATTTGTCAGTTGAAAGATATAAATTTATTTTCTACTTCATAGTATGCCCAAGTTTTTTTAACATAGAAATATATTTATATTATGTAGCAGCCGGTATACATGATATATCCCCCTTAATACATCATTCTAAGACACACCACAATTTCACTTACATCCTGGCCCATCATTAAGTATTCCCTGACATATGAATACCATGATTTGAAAAGAATGGCATTAAGGAATGATGTTAGACTTAGGCCACCAGTCTTGGTAATCAAGATACAGATACAGCTTAAGCTCTCAAGAAGTTAACAATCACTCCCCCCCAACTGAAGCATGGGAGCAGACCTTTGATGTCTGTTAAAACTGCTACCTTACCAGCTTTCATGGAGTCTGAGGGTAGGCTCACTCAACTCAGCCCCACCAGACTTGCTCTCAACCTGCCTCTGCTATGTTGGAGAATAAGGACTCACCTGGTAGTTCCAGGACCCCATCCACCACCTGGGGCATTTGAGTGCTTCTCCTGAGGGGCTAGAGCTGGTCTCAGGTCCCCAAAGCAACACTGCAACTTGTTCCTTCTGGCAAGCACCACCTACTGACAAGGAGGTCAATTTGCATAGCCCCATACAGCATTTACTAACTCAATCTTACAGGATGTGGTTGATTCTCATCCACAAGCACCACCTACTGTCTCAGAGATTATAGTGGGCATGCCAATACAGTTCACACTATTAAGATGACCACAAGGCTGCAGAAAGAGAAAGGATCTCAAATACCTCATCCTCCTTCATCAAAGAGAGACAGGAGATCTTCCCAAAGCTCACCACCACTATAGCCTACAAACAACTAGCAACTGAGAAACCTGCCATCCTAAGGGTATCTATAATCAAGGCATCCATCCAGAACCTAGACTGCCGTCAAAGCACCCACAAGCAAAATCAATATACACAAATCAGTAGCATTTCTAACACACTGATAATAGTCAACTTGAGAGTCAAGTCAAAGATTCAATGCCATTCACAGTAGCTACAAAGATAATAAAATAAAATACCTAGGAATATACTTAACCAAGGAAGTGAAAGATCTCTACAAGGAGAACTGTGAAACACTGAGGAAAGAAATTGCAGATGACACAAACGAATGGAAAAATATATCATGCTGTGAGAAAGGTCTAATAACCACAATCTACAAAGAACTCAAGCAAATCAGCAAGAAAAAAAAAATAAAAAATCTCATTAAAAAGTGGGAAAAAAACATGAACAGAAGCTTTTCAGAGGAAGATAAGCAAAAGGCCAGTAAATATATGAAAAAATGCTCAACATCACTAATCATCAGGGAAATGAAAATTAAAACCCAATGAGATATCTTCTTACCCCAGTTAGCATGGCTTTTATTAAGAAGTCCAAAAATAATAGATGCTGGCATGGATGCAGAGAGATAGGAGCACTTCTACACTGTTGGTGGGACTGCAAAATAGTACAACCTCTGTAGAAAATAATATGGAGAGTCATCAAAGAACTAGAAAGACTTGGGCAGGGCAAAGACAATATATGTAAACTAAACATTTGTACTCCAGTAATAAGCTGAGATTAAAAAAACATAAGAAGGGAGATGAGATGCTGGGCAACTGAAAAGAATATCAAACATCACTATAGACTTGAAGAGTAAGACATAAGATACAAGAAGCAGGGTTGAACTAGGAAACCAGTAAAGTGATAAATCTAAATAAATTGTTCTTGATATTATAAAAATAGCAGTAACAATCTAGAATTAAATCTTCAGATTATATCCTATGGGAAATGAAGAAGAGATAGGGAATTAAAACGTTCTGTCTTTTGTCCTGTTTTGGAAAATTATATGGGTAATAATTAACTCTAGGAATTGAAAGAAATATGTCTAAATACTTCATTAACATGCAAAGATAATCCTTTGGAATGGGGTGCAAGGAGGGCTTCAGAAGTCCTGGTAATGTTCTTGTGCTAATTACATCAGTATGCACAGTGAGTGAAAATTTATCTAACTGTACACTTGTGATATGTCTACTTTTTAATCTATATTATACTTCGGTAAAAAGTTTTAAAAAAATTTTATAAAAGAGTAATATGGGTATGTGGTACAAAAAAACCCCACTTTTTTAAGTATAGAAAGACATATAGTAAACAGTAAGTTTCCCTCATACCCCAGACTCTCAATCTTCTATGTCCCCTACCTAGGGGCAAAACTGAAATAATTTCTCCCAAATTCTTCCAGAGATATATTAGGTTGTGTTCACTCATGTTTGTGTGTGTGTTTGTAATTATGAATATATGTATGTGTATTTCATCTTTTCTGTGTGATCCGTATACTAGCACACTATGTATATTTTTCTGTACCTTGTATTTTTTCCTTAAGTTGATTAGATTAATTTACCTCCTTTTAAGATATATCACAGAAATTATGAATTCTACTTTATGTTTATACCATAACTTATCTATCTAGCCTATGGCTACTCAAAACGATATAGCAAAGAATATCTGTGTAAATATGTCATTGCATATATGTATGAATATATTATACATAAATTATATATGTATTAATATTAAGAAACAGAAAAAAATTTAAGATATCAAGATAAGTGTAGATTATTAAATGGTGAATTGCAACAATCATTTTCTAGATTCTTATTTTCTCATCAACCATCTTCAATCTTTACTACTTATCTTTAATAACAAACAGATTTATCTCTAATATTTAAGAGCTATGTATTTTATGTTGTCTGTCCGCTCTTGCCTTAATAACAATTTCTTATACAAAGAAGAGAAACCTAACATTTGAAATGAGGACAAACATATTTTCACCAATTGTTTTGGCCTAATGACTCTTCATAGGTAATTTCTTTATTGCTGTTATATATTGTGTTTCCCTTGTCTGTTTTCATGTTTCCCTCCTCCTTAGATTTAAGATCCCCTAAAGTGCAGGGAATATGCCTTAATGATTTTTGTACACCCAGAAGCTAATGTAGGATCTGACAAATAGTAGGCTTTCAATAAATATTTGTTAAAGAAGAAATTGAAAGAATCATGAATGAATGAGAAAGAAATTTTGCTCATAAGGATGTTATAAGGAGGTGTAGTCTATTAGAAAAAATATTTCCTGTACAGAATTCATTTTTAATAACACATGTTTATTAAGCACCTAACAGAGTGACAAACATTGTGAATACAAAAAGGTGATGAACCTCTTGTTGTAGGCTGTATAATAGGGAAATGAATATTTGAGAGGTTGTCAGTAAAATTCAAATTCTACCTTCACAATACACTTAGAAAACTGCACAGATTTCTCCATATAACAAAAACATTTTATTTCATGCTCATAAGAATGGAATCAGAAGAAAGAAAAGAAATATATTTTGACAAGATTTCACCAAATGGGTCCTTTTTGAGCATTTTGAGATTGTTTAGTCTTTGGAAGCATTCCCAGACATGAAAATTAAGGCAAAAAACATGTTTTGCATAGTATTCACCTTCTTTGTGAATATGGATACAGAACAAATAAACCATGGTTCTCCTCATTTCTTTTTAAGAAGTAAGAATTGTCTTTCATGGAACTTTTACTGATTCCATATGTTGTTACAAGGCTCAGTATGAATTTAAGGATTTGTATAAAAATGCTTTGAAAATATCTGTGTATAGAGTCTTTTTGAATTAGCAGATGACACTACAATGATTAGTGAAAATGCTATTTTTATGATGCTTGTATCCTGCTGCTCAATGGTTGATTTTGATGCTATTATAATTAATATTTTGCCTTCTATTTTGTTAGAATTTCTAAAGCCAAGCCATAATTTATACAATTAAATAAAACCTTGATGTTTCCAATCCAAAAAGCAAAACACTTGAAATAATATGGATCAGACCCTGTAGAAAAAAAGTTGCTCATAATATAGCCACTTCATTCTAAATAGTATCACAGCTCTGAATTTCAATTAATGATACTCTTCAAAAAGCTCATGCTTTGATAATTAGTTTGGGCCTGTGTCAAATTTTAAGTGAGACATCAGCTTTCAAAAAAAAATCATGCATCATTTTAGAGGTCTGTTTTCAACTTTTTAAATATTTCTCTTTTATTTTGAAAAATTTTAGATGCCCATAAACTTGAATGAGTAGAAATATGAACACCTGAATATTCATCACCAACATTTATCAATTTTTAACATCCTATCCACCTGCTAAAGCTTCCTACCTTCCCCTCTTTCTTTCTCCAAATGAATGCTGCATCAAGACATTTTGCTCCTAATTACTTAGACATGTATCTTCCAAGACAAGGACATTTTCCTACTCAACCCCAATATATCGCACTTAAGAAAATCAGCATTATTTAAAATCATGATGCAACATAAAAAAATTTCAATTGTTGCAAAAATATCTTTTAAGGATTTTTTTTTACCCCACTTAGGATCCAGTTAAAATTTATGAATTATCTTTGGTTCTGTTTCTTCAGTTTCTTACATTTTATGAAAGTCCTAGATTTTCCCACTATTATTCATATTTGATTCTTTGAAGAGTGGAGGCGTTTTGTCTTTCAGAACATCCCACATCTTCTATTAATATATGTTTTTTATAATTTGATTTATGTCAAATATTTCTGGAAAGACCCCCACGTGGGTGGTGTTCGGTACCTCTCACCGTATCATATCTGGAGGCATGTGATGTTGACTCTTTCCACTATTGACAATGGCAAGAGTGACCCCAGATCTCTCCATTGTAAAGGCACATTTTCTCCTTTGCAATTAAAAAATATTATATGGAGTGATACTCTGAGATCTTTTAACTTTTCTTTTATCCACCACATCACTAGTGGTTTAGGTTCCTTGTCTCATTCATTAAAACTGCATTAGCAGATATAAAGTGATGATTTTCTAATTCTTTCCTTCCTTAGCACATTCCTCTTAACCTCATATTTTTTCTTCCTTCTTTCCTTTCAGTATCACTATGGATTTGTGGGTGTGTTTGTCTTTATTCATTGTGTTATTATCCATTAACTTCATTATTCATTTTTATACAGAAATTGACCCAAATTTTGCAAGTGGGGGTTTCTTCAAGCCAGTTTCTACTTCCATATATCATGATACCATTAGTATTTCAGTGCTTTCAATATGGCCAAGAAGGTGTTCCAGGCTCACCTTTCCCTTCCACAGATCTAGAATCAATCATATCTTCAAAGAACTTTGGTCCTTTAAATGGAGAATGATATGTATATAATAGGCAAGATCTGGGCACTAGGTCTATACTTTTCTTCTTTTGTTTTTTTGCCCACATTAATTACTTTTCCTCTTCTTATTTTTCTTTACTACACTCTCTGATAAAAAGCTAAATTTTGGTGAAAGTGGGCAACCATGTCTTGTTCCTAGCCTAGGGGCAGAATTGTACACGGGCACCTTTGAGTATGATGTAAGCTGTAAGGATTTTGGAAATATAATTTATCAGATCTAGCAGGCTTCCATCTACTTCTAGTGTCCTGACAGTTTTTATTTTGAAAAGGTGCTGAATTTTATCTAATGTCTTTTCTACACCTAATAGAAGTTATGATTTCTCTCCTCTTAATGTTATAATAGATCAGATTATTTGTTTTTTTGAA
Source organism: Cheirogaleus medius (assembly GCA_008086735.1). Lineage (NCBI taxonomy): Eukaryota > Metazoa > Chordata > Mammalia > Primates > Cheirogaleidae > Cheirogaleus > Cheirogaleus medius. The sequence goes on from VBSM01002616.1 coordinate 41,627,210, forward strand.
ACATTTGGAAGTGATTTCAAACTTAAGAAGAAAGCTGTAAGAATCAAAATGTTTCTGAGAATACCTATATGGTCTTTATTCAGAATAACTTATTATTAATATTTCATTTCCTTTATTATTTAAAGCATATTCACTGTCTCCATAACATATACATATTTTTTGTGAACCACTTAATTTAGTTAAGGTATATTATAACCTTTTGGTGCTACATACTCCAGTGTCTATTTCATATGAATAGAAGTGTTATATTACCTATTCGAAGTACAACTACCAAATGCAGTACATTATCATTATTTATAATATTTTTACTTAATCTACCATTTTGACTCTAATTTTGTCAATTCACTCCATAATGTAATTTCTCATCTCTAGTACAAGTACTAGTCTAGGGTCAGAAATCAGTTATGACTCCATTTCAACCTTTTAGAATATGGAACATTTCTACAGTTTTACCTTGCCTTTTCTGACAATATTGTTGAAGAATACATTTTCCTCATCTTTCATTATTAGAAAGTACCTGATTTGTTTTTTTCTTGATACTTTCTTATGATTTGATTTAGGTTATGCACTATGGCTTGAAACACTGCCTAGATGGTATGTTTTTCTCAGCACATCACATCCAGAGGTACATATTTTCCATCTGTCTCTCGTTGTTCAAATTAGTTTAGATCATCCTATTAAGGTGTTGTCTGATTTTTCCACTGTGCAATTACTGCTTTTTTCTTCCTTGCAAACAACAGTCTGTGGGAAAATATTTTAAGACCATACAATATTATAGAAATATGACTTTATTATTGCCAAGAGTAGGTTGTAGCCCATGTTATGGCTAGTTTACTTCAGCTTTTCTTTACTCATGGGATGTACTTTTTCAAAGATCTAGGTTGAAAGCCTTGCCCTTTACTGAGGTCTCATGGCATGTCATGAACACCAGTTTCTGTCTTCCCAGAGCTATACATCTATTAAAAACTCCTGCTTAGCTTTTTAGCATCCCAGCTGCTTCCTTCTGGTGTTTTTGATTTGTTTGTTTTTTGAGGTATGTCTTTCCTATGAGCAACTTTGGCATTCAAATTTTCAAAGGAAAATTTCATGCAAATTTTTGGGTTTATTTTCAGTAGTTTCCTCCCCTCCACTTCCAGCTCCTTGGAAATCCTAGATTTCAAATCTCTGCTTCCTTGGCCTAGGTGGATTGGGCTTTCTGTTAATTCTCTATTGTCCTGCACCAAAAAATGGCAAGTACTCATACGTTATAAGCAATGGTGAATATAGAGCTCACGCCCATGTATTCTCTTTCTCTTAAGGATCATAGGCCTTTGTATTCTAACTGCATTGGTTGATCTGCAATGCATTCAAATAGGTTTTTTTTGTGTATTTTTGCATTGCATTTATAGTTATTATGGTAGAAGTGTTATATTTACGAGTTATTATTTAATGGCCAAATTGCAAGTCTACCCACTATCCTTTTAATAATGGTCTAATTATGCACATTCAGCTTCTGTTTCTTGTAACCTAAAATATCACCTAATAAAAAAGAAAATGAAAATGTCAATAGATGTGATAACTTCATTACTGGACTTGGCCAAAGAGAGAAATTAGAAAATGTGCTGACTATTCATTTTCTTGTTCCTCCAAACCTAGATCCACTCCTTGCCGTTCTGTGTCATATTCTATTCTCTTGGGGACTGAGTTTTGTGGCTTGTATGTCTGGACTTCCTCTAATTTAGCATGCATTTGTTGTCTTCAGACGCAGGGAGAGTTAGGCAGTAGATTGGAAGCCATTAGGACAGACACAGTGGGAAATTTTTTTCTATAATTCCACTAACGCCCCACAACAGTTGGCAATGCCTGCACTCCTCTGTGACTGGCTTTATTGTTTCTGTAGACTTTCCCTTTTTTTCACAGCTACAGTACTTACTGTTTCCAATAAACCATTCCCTTCCCTTGTCTCTTCAGGGCTAGAATGGTAACAGCCAGGTCTAATACTCTCACTGGGTGTTTCACCATATCTTAATTGTTTCCTTAGATCTGAGTTTGCTTCTATAAATGCCTGATCCATTAAATACTCTTTAGCTAAATCCTTTGGATGGCTTTGGAGTAAGCCATCTCTTTCTTTTTTTTAAATTTTTTTATTTCAGCATATTATGGGGGTACAAATATTATGGTTATGTATATTGCCCATACCCCCATCCCCACTCGAGGCAGAGCCTCAAGCATGACCATCCCCCATACGTTGCACATCTCACTCATTATGTTTCTATATACCCATCCCCTTCCCCCCCTACCACCCAGCCATCTCTTTCTTACAGAGACCTTTCTCAATATGAGATTAGTAGTTAGTGAAGAACACTTCTAAGGAATAAAGATAAAAAATATATGTAAAAGAAAATTTCAAAGTGGATTGAGAATTTTTAATGTTTGTCTCATAGGTTTTTACAAGTCATATTTAACTAATTTTTACCTAAGTAAAATTGACTGAAATATTAGTAATAAAAATAAGAAATGTTGAATTCTCATTCCCAGAACATGTGTGTTGAGAGTTTGTCCATGTTTTCCTTGCTAAACAATCCAAGTTGATAGAACAGTCCATATCTGGGACACTATTGGTCTATGTCCATGGAAAAGCATGATGGAATCATATCATCACTCTTAATACTTCTGCTTAGAATGTGGCACATGCCACTCCCACTTTAATTTCATTGACCAAATAGGTCACATGGACAAGTCTGATGTAATGTGATCGGGAAAAATAATCCTTCCACAGGAAGGAGTAGTGAATATTTTGAGCAGTGATACATTATACACAAGGATTTGAAGAAGAGGAAAAGAGGATAAGAGAGCAAAAGGAGAAAAGGAAATATATAAATAGATGATAATTTAGAATTTTCCAGAATTGAAAGAAATTATGAATCCTCAAATCCAAATCAAATGTGCATTCTGTATACCAAGCCAATTAAGTAAATATAAAACCACATTTAGAATAGTATAGGAATGGAATTGTAAAATAATAAAAATGAAATGAAAATGTTAAGTTACATCAAAAAGAAATGACATTATCTATAAAAATTTGATAATTAAGACCTGGCGCAGTGGCTCACGCCTGTAATTCTAGCACTCTGGGCGGCCGAGGCAGGTGGATCGCTCAAGGTCAGGAGTTCGAGACCAGCCTGAGCCAAGAGCGAGACCTCGTCTTTACTAAAAAAAGAAAGAAATTAATTGGCCAACTAAAAATATATGTAGAAAAAATTAGCCAGGCATGGTGGCACATGCCTGTAGTCCCAGGCTGACGCCACGGCACTCTAGCCTGGGCAACAGAGTGAGACTCTGTCTCAAAAAAAAAAAAATGATAATTAGATTAAAATTTTTTTTATCATTAATAGCAGTAAATGGCAGATTGTTCTAACACCATATTGTCTAAGCTCAGAGATGATATCTAAGCTATCATCCATGAGTAGAGGGAATATAAAGGAATTTGTGAGTCGCAAAACACTCACCAAAATTTTTGTTTGTTTGTTTGTTTGTTTTTTGAGACGAAGTCTCGCTCTGTTGCTCTGGCTAGAGTGCCATGGTGTCAGCCTAGCTCACAGCAACCTCAAACTCCTGGGCTTAAGCGATCCTTCTGCCTCAGCCTCCCAAGTAGCTGTGACTACAGGCATGCACTACTATGCCCGGCTAATTTTTCTATTTTTAGTAGAGACAGGGTCTTGCTCTTGCTCAGGCTGGTCTCAAATCCCTGAGCTCAAATGATCCTCCTGCCTTGGCCTCCCAGAAAGCTAGGATTACAGACGTGAGCCACCGCACCCAGCCTCACCAAAATTTTTGACTTATGCAGTCTTACAGGAAGAACTATTAAAGAAGATAATTGATTATGAGTAAAATAAATTCAAAGGTGGTGGTTAAGTGAAATGGAAAATACTAGACAAAATAATTCAATGTTGCAATATTAATATCAGAAAAAATATATGATGAAAAAGAATATAGCATAGTAGTCAAATGATGAATCTACAAAGGAAATACAACTTAACTAAACTTTTCTATACCTAATAACATGACTTTGACACTTGTAAATCAAATCTGAAAAATTAAAAGAGAAATTGTTAGTTCCAAAGTTATGGGAGAGATTTTAATATATTTCTAATAAGAATCAAGAGATAAACAACAATAATACAAATAAAGATTTAAGCCATGCTTATCTAATAGAAGTAAATAAATACCTGAAGCCTAGTAGAAAAAATACATTATTTTATGTACAAATAGTGTATTTATAAATAAAAAACATATATCTTTTAATGATAACGTCTCTAGGTATTTCAAACAATAAATATTATACTGACCTTATTGATTGACACAATACAGCTAAATGAGACATGCACCAGTGATAAAGTAGTCAGAAAACAACTACATTTTGTCAAACTTACAATGTTTCTGAGAAAGAAATCCCATGCCTTTGAGGGAAAAAAATCAATAGGCATTACAAAATAGAACAAAATGATAATGAACATGTTAATTTGAAAACACATGACAAAAAGTCAAAATTTTGGAACTTTTAGTCATAATTTCATTCGTGTTTTCGATCAAGAAAAATTAAATTTTCTTTTCTTTTTTTTTTTTT
>VBSM01002616.1:41631915-41676776 GCA_008086735.1 Cheirogaleus medius
AGTTCGAAGAGGGAAAGATTTCAATCTTTCCCCATTTAGAATGATATTAGCAGTTGTAGATACTCAAATGAACACAATGTACCCAAAGAAAATGGAAAAATGAACATAATAAATATAAGAACAGAAATTACCAACACATGAAATAGTGAAACAAACACACAACATATACCCGAGTGTAATCAAAACCAAGAACTAATTCTTTTTTTTTATTTCAGTATATTATTCTTATATTTTCCTGGATTGAGCTTGAGCCCATTATCCAAAGTGAAGTGACACAAGATTGGAAGAATGGGCTCCACTTGTACTTGCCATCAAATTGGTACTGACTGATTAACACAATGGTGTTCACATGGTAGTAATATTCTCCAGGGACAAGGGTTGGGGGGGTAAACTCACAACTATGGGACATGGTGTGCATTGTAGGGGGGAAGAGCATGCTTCTAACCCCCGCTAGGGAGAGGCAATGATATAAAATGTAGCCAAAATGTTTGTACCCTCATAATATCCCCAGTGAGATTGGTCTCACTCAAAAAATTCCAAAACAACTAATGCTGGTGAGGATGGGGAGAGACAGGAACACTCCTACACTGTTGGTGGGACTGCAAATTAGTGCAACCTCTGTGGAAAAGAATTTGGAGATACCTCGAAGACCTAAAAAAAGAACTAATTCTTTAGACAGGAAAATATAATAGAAAAATCTTTAGCAGGACTGATCAGGAAAATAAAGTAATAGCAAAGTATGGTTCATTTTAATTTGGAATAAAAAAGAGGGATTACTAGAGCTACAGTGGAGAATAAATATATATGTATATATAATGAAAAAGTTCATGTCAATAAATCTGAAAAATTCTATAATGAATAATTTAATAAAATGAATATCAAAATTATTTCAAAAATAGAAAGTTTTAAAAATTCACAATGCGCTAAAACCTTTAACTATTAATCAGGATATACTATACCCTAAGACGTCAGAACTAGACAATTTTACACATGAAATTGACTAAAGCTTCAAGGAACTGATAAGGTCTCCATTCTATACAAACTGTTCAAATAATTGAAAAGGTGAACTGCAAAACTTTCTGATGCTCTGTAATACTAATATCAGAACCAGATAAGGAGACTAGTAGAAAAAATAACCATAGACCAAGTTTACTTAGATGAAAAAAATACTAGCAAATAGTGTAATATGTTATGACCATGTAGAGTTTAATAAGGTATGCAAGGATGGTTAAATATCTGACAATTTATCAATACAAAATCATATGTGAAAAACTATATGGCCACCTCAAAAATGATAGCAGAATATTTTTAATAAAATCCAATAAAAGTGAAAAAATCAGATCCAGAAGTTTTCACTGATGAATTCTACCAAACATTTAAAGGAGAAATTATAACAATTCATGGCATTCTCTTCCAGAAAGCAGACACAGAGGGACTACTTTCTTACATATTCTATGAGGCCACCATTATCCTAATACTGAAAGCAAATAAAGGTGTTTCAGGAAAGAAAAACAACAGATCAATCTCTAATGAACATAAATACAAACATACTCAACAAAACATTAGCAAATCAAATCCAACATGTTCAAAAATATTTATACACGACAAAGTGGGATATATTCCAGGTATAAAGGGCTGGTTCAACATTAACAATCAATTAATATAATTCATCACATCCACAGGCTAAAGAAGAAAAATCATATGATCATATCAATAGATGCATAAAAATAGTTTTATAAAATCTAACACCCATTCATGGTAAAATTTTCAGCAAACAAGGAATTGAGAAAAACTTCCTAAACTTGATTTTAAAAAAGAATCCAAAAATCTACGGCTAGCATTGTACTTGATAATGAGATATGATACTTTCACCCTTAGAATAAGGTAAGATGCCCCCTCTCTCTAGTTCTAATCAACACTCTACTGAAAACCCTAGATAATACAATAAAATGGGGAAAAATGTACATATAGCTTGAGAAGGAAGAAATAAAACTTGTACATTCTCAGATGATATGATTGTCTATGTGGAGAATCCCAAAGAATCAATAACAAGAAAAACCACCTGGAACTAATAAGTGATTATAGAAAGGTTATAGGATATAAGGCTTATATACAAAAGTCAATTGCTTTCCTCTATACTAGCAGTGAAAAATAGAATTTGACTTTAAAAATATAATACTTTTAACATTAACACCAAAAAATTTCAAGTACTTAGGTATAAATCTAGCTAAATATGCATAGGACCTATATAAGAAAAACAAAACTATGATGAAAGAAATCAAAGAAGAAGTAATTAAATGGAGAGATAGTCCATATTTTTTGATAGGAAGAGAATATTGTTAAGGTGCCAATTAATTCCAACTTGTCCTACAGATTCATTTCAATTTCAATATAATCTGAACAAGTTATTGTGCGGATATTGACAAACTGACTTTAAAGTTTATATAAAAAGGAAAAATATTCAGAAAAGCCAATGCAATAAAAAGTGGGAGTACTGTTAATATTCTAAGATTTACTGTAAAGCTATATGAATCAGTACAGTGTGATACTGATGAAAGGATACACACATAAATTACCGGAATAGAATTGAGAGCCCAGAAAGAGACCCACACAAATATAGTCAACTGATCACTGATAAAGGAACAAAGAAAAGTCATTGGAGAAAGGATTGTCTTTCAACAAATGGTGCTAGAACATATGTAAAAAAATGAAGCTACACCAAGATATTACACTTTTCACAAAATTTAACTTAAAATGTATCATAGACCTAAATGTGAAATGTAAAATCATAATACTTCTAGAAGATAATATGGAAAAAATTTAGGTGGCCTTGAGTTTGTCAATGAGTTTTTAGATACAACACCAGAAGTTGTAGAAGAGAAATTTTATAAATTGGGCTTTATTAAAATTAAAAACTTCAGTGAAAGACACTGTTAAGATAATAAAAAGACAAGCCATAACTGGCAGAAAATATATGCAAAACACATGGCTGATAAAGAATTGGTATTCAAAATATCAAAAGAACTCTTAAAACTCAACAGTAAGAAAAAATCCAATTAAAAAAAATGGCCAAAGGTTCTGAACAGACAGAGATGGTACACGAGCATATGAACAAATAATGCTCAATATCATATGCCAATAGGAACTGCAAGTTAAACTAACAATGAGATACCATCATATTACATAAATATTAGAATGACTAAAATACAAAAACAAAAATAAAACTAAAAATATAGTTAATGCTGCAAAAAATGTAGAGCAACAAGAATTCTGATTCATTGCCATTGGGGATGGATACAAAATTGTATAGCCACTTTAGAAGACAATTGGCAGTTTCTATAAAGCTAAACATAGTCTTACCATATGATCCGTCAATCACTCTCCTAGATATATACCTAGTTGAGTTGAAAAACATACCCATATAAAAACATGCACAATAATTTTCATAGTAGCTTTATTTATAATTGCTCCAAACTGAAAAGAACTTAAATATCCTTCAATAGATAAACAAATTATGGTACATCTGTACAATATTTTATTCAGCAATAAAAATAAAAATGCTATCAAGTCACAAAAAATAGATGAAACCTAAATGCCTATTGTAAAATGATAGAAGACAGTCTGTAAAGACTAATGAATGATTCCAAGTACATGACATTTTGAAAGAGGCAAAACTCTAGAGACAGTTAAAAGATCAGAGAGGTTCAGGGGTGTAGGAAGGAAGTGATAGTTGAAACAGGTGGGATATTTAGGACATTAAAATTATTTTGAGCTGGGCATGATGGCTCTCATCTGTAGTCTCAGCTACTTGGGAGGCTAAAGTGGGAGGATTGCTTGAAGCCAGGAGTTTGAGATCAGCCTGGACAATATAGCAAGATCCCGTCTTTAAAAGAGCAAACCAAAAAACTATTCTGTATGATAATATAATGGTCAATACATAATATTATGCATGTGTCAGGACCCATAGAACTTTATTACACAAAGACTGAATCTTAATTTAAACTATGAATTTAGTTAATAATAATGTATTGATATGAGTTCATTAATATAAAAGGCTGCACCACACTAATGCAAGGTGTTAATAACTGGAGAAACTGAGCAGAGAAAGGGGCTTATGGGAACTCTTTGTAGTAAATGCTCTATTTTCCTGTAAATTTAAAACTGTTCTAAAAAATAAGTCTACTAAGTAAAATTCCAATGTTCATTTGTAAGAAAAGCATAAAATAGGATGGAGAAAAGTGGCACGTGTTCCTGAAGGGGCAAATAAAATCCATACAGCACTTGTGGGGGAATCTGACTTCTAGATATCAAGATTTATGACAAAGTTCTATCAATATGGGTATGTTGGTATTGATGCAGAGAAAGCTTAACTAGAATAATTTAATTAATGAAAATTCCAGAAACAGAGCCATGATCAAATAGAACTTTAACCTCATGAATTAGGAGGCATTGCAGATCAGTGAAAAGGGAATGGACTATTGAACGATGCATGGAATAATGCTTTTCTGTGTGGAAAAAAAATTAAAATCCTACCTTATAGCAAGTATATAGGAAATAATTCCTGATGAATAAAAGAGCTTACTGAGAAACAAATATTTACAGGAAAATATATGACTTTGTGGTGGTAAAACATTTCTTAAAATAAGACTCAAAGTCACAATGCTAAAATAAAAATTTGTGATAATTTGAGTATATTAACAAATGTTTTCCTGAAAGATACAATAAAAATTAGTAGAAAAACTACAGACTGGGAGAAAATAATCACAACGCTATATTTGACAGAGGACTAATACACAATACCTCAAAGTTAATATGAAAAACTCAACAACAGAATAGAAAAATGAGCAAAATATGTAACATAGAAGATGCTTGTGAACAAGAGTTGCAAGTATTATTTACAATACTTATTATTTATAATATCTGGGAAATTGAAAATTAAAACATTTTTTGCACTCATTTGAATGATATGGCAAAAATGAAAAATATTAGCTAACGTGAAATGTGGAAATTGGTGAAATTGTGGAGAAACAAACTTTTCTAGCCCATGATAATGGGAACATGACTGGCACAACTTGGTAAATAATTTTATAATATCTAGTAAATTTGAAAAATGTACATATTTTTTACTCAAAAATTCTACTCTCAGCTCAAGAAAAATCACTACTTATTTTACCATTACTATATTCTTAACTTGTGTGGTTTTGTGTGCCCAGAGTGGAACTCAAAAATTTTATTGGTTGTAAATTTATATTTTACTTTAACTTTGTATCAGGTCCTCTATCTGGCAGACAAAGCATTGGTCATTAGAAAAAAACACATATTTCAAGCATGGCCTACATTCTAGTCAGAAATTTAACTATTCGATAATATTATTACAGTTCTTCAAAGAGTTGATAAAAGAAATTGTCCATTTTAATTTACTAATGAAAATATGAAACTTACCTAACTCTTTCATTTAGGTGGCCCTTTTTCTCTGAAAAGAGAAAACAATTTTGAAGGGCAAATAATATTTGATACTTCTTGAAAATTCTGGTTCGTAGACAAACATCCCACTGATATTTCCATCATTCACAATGAACTCACTCCTTTCTACTTTCTTTTGTGTGGGCTCTGACAGTATAATGGTATTTCCAAGCCATTTATTTCTGGTCTTCAACAGGAATCCTGCTGAGGCTGTCAGGATTTTAAGGGAAAGTGAAAAGAAATTATGCACCATGGTGCCAGCAAATGAGAAACTAATGAGTAAGTTGAAGTGCTGGATTTTAGAGAGACTGAAAGGAATTTCCTATTCTTAAGAAAGTTTACTAAGGAATTTAGAAGAAAAAGAAGACCTAAATCAATATATTTCTAACAGTTGGACTACAAATACAACTTATTGATTCTTGTGTTTATTCAGTGATAACTAGTGCTTTTTACTTCACTTTCAGGCATTGTGGAAATTACTAAAAATAGATTTTTTGATTCTTGTAGTCTTTATCAAAATATACTTATTTTGTCAATATTAACTCTTTTGTGAGAGTACATTACTCAAAAGTAGTACAAAAATAAGAATTCACTTTATTCTGACAGCTTTATGGATTTCATGAGTTGGAAGAAAATAGATTCATGAAAGGCAATAATTAATCCAAAATGAATATCCAAATGTGATATTTTATATCTCTTATTATATTGTTTCTGTTACATGTCCAACTTTCAGGTGGAGAATCTAAAAACATGCAGTTTAAATATTTTTGGCATCTGAAAATAAAACTTGATTAGAATTTTACTGAACCAAATTTAAAATTGTTGGAATAACACAAATTGTGTCTTAGCTATAATCATTATGTTCGGGGATAAATTTATTATTTGACATATTACATTGTTTTGCATTTTCATACTGTAAGCAAATTTGTGATAGTATATGTCTAAGCTACAGAGACTTGTACAATTTTCCTTGGAGGTTTATTTGCATTTAACCTGAGAGGTGTAATTAGGTTCAAATGTATGGGGTTAAGAGGTTTTTAAGAAATAGTTCAATTTAATTTGGGACTTGAGGAATAAGTCACACAGAAATTCATCTTAGAACTATTGTGAAAAATACTTTCTTTAAGCTCTAAATAATATTTATCTGTTATCCTAATATGCAAAAATACACATTTTGGGCAATTACACATAATTAAGATACCTTTTTAAATTTTATTTTTAAAATTATGATGGGTACATTATAGTTGTATATATTTATAGGGCACATGTGATGTTTTAATACAGGCATACAATATATGATAATCAAATCAGAGCAACTGGGGTATCCATCACCTCAAGCATTTGTCATATCTTTGTATTAGGAACTTACCAACTCCACTCTTACTTATTTTAAAGTATACCCAAACTTACTTTTGATTATACATTTTAAGAGTATGTTGGTAATCTTTCTAATATTGTTACTCTAAAGCAAAACAATGAACTTCAAAATCAGTTTTCCCCTTCATATTCTTAAAGGTGTATACTTGATACCACATCCTATTTTACATATGGGTTAATTAAATTATAATTTTGTCTCATTTTTTTTTTCTCTTCTTAAGTGTTATAATTCTTTCTGAGAAAGGAAGAATATAGCAGGGCAACTTCAAATAGCTTCAGGTCAAAAAGCTGGAAAGAGAGTGAACAAACATTATATTTGCTTTGAAGTTAGCAATTATTAACAACATTCACTTGTATGAAGAAATTTATGATGCTTTTATGTAAATACTGGGGTTATATTTCACTGAGAATTTACTATGTGTCAAGTACTCTGATAAACAGTTCACCTGCAATATCTTATTTAACCCTCAAACAACCGTATATGTCATTAGATACTGCTATTATTCCTATTATATGATTGTAAAGCTGAACTTTAGGTAACAGAAAATCATATATCTAGCAAACCTAGCCCAATCACTATAGCATATTATCCTAACTATCTATCTGTCATCTTCATCATCATCACCATCATCTAACATCTATCTATATTTCTATCTATTTAGCTAGCTAGCTCTCTCCAACTATCTGCTGATCTTCTGCCTGTTTGATCTGTCCATTACTAACAAGAGGGGATTGACGACTCCAACTATAATAAAATAGAATTGTCTATTTCTCCTTTCAGTTCTATTTAATTTTTGCTTTACAGACTCTTTGATGCTGTCTTCTTAGGTGCATACACATTTAGGATTAATATAATTGACTTCTTTATGTAATGCTGTTCTGTTATTTGTGATAATTTTTCTCGTTCTGAAGTACTCTTTGAAATTAGTACAGCTACTCCAGCTTTCTGTGGATCAGTGCTGGCATGGTATATCTTTCTTTACCGCTTCACTTTGAATCTGAGTCTTTTACGTAAAGTGAGTTTCTTGTGGACAACATATAGTTTGGTTTTTAAATCTGATATTCTCTGCCTTCTAACTGGTATATTTAAACCATTTAAGTTTAAAATGATTATTGATAAAGTTGGATTAATATCTACCATTTTTGTAACTATTCCCTGTATGTTGCATTCATTTTTGTTTCTTTGCCCCCCTCTTCTCTTCCCTTCTCTGGTTTTAAGTGAGCAATTTATGTGATCCTATTTTATCTCCTCTCTTAGTGTATCAATTATACTTTAAAAAGTTTTGATTGCCCTAGTGTTTACAATATATGTTTTAAACTAATATAAGTCCACCTCAAATAACACTATACTACTTCACATGTACTGCAGTTATCTTATATCAGAGTATTCCTAATTCTACCATTTCGTTCCTTGTGATATTGCTATCATGCCATAATCATATAATACATTGTTACTATTACTTTAAGTAGTTTTCTTTTAGTTCAATAAAGAAGAATGATGAAAAATCACCTATTGGGTACAATGTATGTACACTGTTTGGGTGACAGCTATATAAAAAGCCTAGACTTCTCCGCTATGCAATTATGTCATGTAACAAAACAAAAAAAGACACTTGTGCCCCCTAAATCTATTTAAATAAATTAAAAAAGAATTAAAAAGGGTGTTATTTTATCTTCATTTATTCCTCCTCCAATGCTCTTCCTTTCTTTATGAGAATCCAAGTTTCAGATCTATGTAATTTTTTTCTGCCTGAAGAACGTTTTTTAGCATTTCTTGTGAGGTGTATCTGCTGGTGACAAACACCTCAATTTTTGTTTTTCTGAGAAATTCTTCATTTTTGTTTCATTTCAAAGGAAGTTTCACTGGATACAAAATTCTAGGCTAGTGAGGCTTTTATTTTCAACATTTTAAATACTTCACCCTACTCTCTTCTTCCTTGCATGGTTTCAGATGAGAACTCTACTGGAATAGTTATACTGTTCCTCTACAGTTACAATGCTCCTTCCCCCAGCGGGTTTCTTTCAAGGTTTTTTTCTTTTTCTTTGGTGTTTTGCAATTTGAACATGATATGGCTGGGATTAATATGTTCGTATTTACCCTGTTTGGTGCTCTCTGAGTTTCCTGGATTTGTGGTTTGAAGTCTGTCATCAATTTTCCAAAAGACAGACCATTATTACTCTAAGAATTTCCTTTGCTCCCTTTTCTCTTTTTTGTTCCTTTCCTCTGGTATTTCAATTACATGTATTGTAAAACTTTTTGTATGGTACCACATTTCTTGTATGTTCTGCTCTATTTGGTTTATTTTCCCCTTTTGCATTCTATAACCTTTAGATTAAATCTCAGTGTTTTAGTGGGTCTGTGTGTCTGGCCTGTGACATTCTAAGTATTTTTCCAGTGGTAGCGTTTCCTTTTCCCCTGTTCCTGCTTCCTGGGTATTGTCTTTTGGGTATATACTCTTGAAGCCCTGACCCTGTTAATACCCCCAACATAGGTGAGATAGTAGGGCTAGAGGGGGATATGGTGGGAAGAATACCTTTCTCCTTTGTGGAAGAAGGCTCTGGCAAAGTTTTTTCCCTAGAGAGTAAGCTTTTTTATGGTGAAGGTTCTGGACATATTTCACAATGGTTGCTCTTCCCCTTCCCTTGCCAAAACCATTGAGAATCTTTCTCAGATCTTCAGTGAGATACTGAAGTTTGTACACACCTCAAAGACTGTGACTCCCAGAAGTTTCTCATTCTACACCCAGTCTCTAGCAATCTGTAAAAATTACTATGGAAGTGTTCTTACCACCCCATGATTCCAGAAGCTTCTGTTCCAGGTACATAGATCTTGGCTGTGACTCTAGTTTCACCTGTCCCTCTAGATTGCAGCATGGCGGTTTGCTCTGCAACCTCAGTTTACTGATGGGTCCATGGAAAGTCACTGATTTCCAGTTTGCCCAGCTGTTTCTTATTGAAAGGACATCAGTGATCACTTCCATGATCTTTCCATGTCAGAGATGAAACTGGAAATCCAAGTCCAGTCAGAGACTCAGATAAAAGGCATTAATTTAGATTCATGCATCAAAGTCACACAGCTGTACAATGTCATTGCTGGGCCTAGAAAGTCAAGTCTTTTAATGCAAATTGAAGATGATTTTTTTGCTATAAAATATTTCATTTCTTCTCATTTCACTATCTTACTTTACCATAAATTCAAATATCTGGCATAAAAATCAACAGCTTCTAGCCTTTGTGCTTCCTCAGCCTATGGAGATAAATATCCTACAAGCCTAATTTTCTGCCTACAAAATTAATGTATTCAAGCTTCCTCAAGATACTTTTGCAGTTTCTCATTTTCCTACACCACTCCACCTAAGTCATTTAAGAGAATCACTTGAATATTCACAAACACTTAGAATAAATCATTTCTTCGAGTGTCTCTGCTTTTGAACTCAAGTCTCTCAATAGATGTTTATCACTAGCACAGTTCTATAGGGCAGTGGTGGATTGAAACTCTCAGATGGAAAGGAATTTTTTATTTCATTCAGATATGTAATTCAGTTTTTCTGCAAAGTGAGTAAAGCTCATGAATACATTGTAGTTTTGAACAAAAGAACAGTACCAAAGTTGATGATTTAATATTACATCAAATAATTTGGAGGAGATAAAATTACCATATGTTATTGTCTGTGCTTTCATATGCAAAGATATTTAGACCCTTTCACATCTCACTATGGTTTCTGTAGCAGTAACCCATATTTTTTCTTTTTCCCAATAGTAGATACTTCAGGCATCCACATCTACTACTGCAGTACATAGAATTCTTAGAGTTGAATTGAATATTAATGCAAGATATAGTCATGACAATTATGGGAGTAACATCTTAAAATGTTAGCCTTATACTTTAACCCAATGTTATAAAAATGTCCAAAAAGGTCAGATTTTATTTTTGAGAAACAACAAGAAAAAGAACCAAAATTTATTTGAATATTCTTTTGTCAATACTAAAAGTTTCCACTTTATCTTAATGTGATAATTTTGCTACACATTAAGTTTCTCCAGGCCAAAAAAAGGAGATTATTTTTTTCCCCAGGAACTTGGAACCAAGAATTGTTTTAGACACTCTACACACTTCTCTGTCTCATCATGAAATAAATATTATTATTCATATAACTCCAAATTAATAGGAAGTCAACTGAGGTTTAGAGAATTTAAGAAACTCTGAGTATGGAACTCTGGTGTCATCCATGGCTGTGTTCTGATAAGTCAGATAAGTCAGGCTGTAGGCAGAGAGAACGAAGGCAAGTCAAACAAGAGACAGAGAAAGGGAGGACAATACATGTGGGAACCAGGTGTGGTAAGTTTTGTCTTTACTTTCTCCATGTTTATGTTTTATCTACATATTTTTTGCATGACATATAAGCATATTGGTAAGAATATAATTTCAGTCTATAACATAAAGACCCCAAATATTCATAGATTAAGTAAATTTTGTTTGTTTCATCATTGGTTCTGCTCTGAGAAGTTGTAAGGGACCCTTTCTGTATCTGATCAGTAAGAGCCAGAAATTTACAGCAATAATAGATTCAGACACTTGGGGCTCTAGAGTCTGAGAAAATCATAATTTAAGTTTCATGGACCTTAGACACATACTCATGAAGATAGTATTGGTTGATATTTCCAACTCAGAAAACTGAGGCTCCGAGAGCAAAATCATGTGCCAAAAGTCACACTGGCCCCATTGCAAGCATAGAGAAAAGAGGTAATTGACACTCAGGTTGCTCTGACCCTAAAACCCCCTAAACTTTCCATATTTATATTCCATAACTGAATTGTGGAGCAATTATCTAATTTTGATAGAAAAGGAGGAGGAAGATAGCATTACATGCAGGGTTAACAATATAAATAATGATTTTCACTTTCTTATTTGCCGGATCCCAGTGACTTCTTATAAATACAGCTCACAGAATTCTGCACCATCCCAGTTGCAATGTAGCAAAAAACATAGTGGGAACATTCGGAGGTTGAGAAAAAAATTGCTTAAATTAGAAAACTTCATTAAAAAAGTATACTTTGCCCCAAAGCTATGTTAAATTATAGGGCTTGATAGTCGTTCATGAATCCATCTACCCACATGTTTTAGGTCAGGTGTGTATTTCAGCACCTGCTACATATTTTATTCTGCCTATTTATAAAAATAAGAAAATGCCAAACAAACCATTTGAAAGGCTTTCTTTGTCTTGCAAAAGTAAACTTATTCTTTTGAGGGGAGATATAATGTAGAACAGTATTTCTGAAATACCTTAGAGTGGTTTGAGGATCATGAATAGCTTGGTGCCCTGGCATGGCTCTGATTTACAACTTAATAACTTCATTTTCTAGAAATAAAGTGGCATTCTTATTGAAAGGCTGAAATACTCCCATTTTCTCTGAATATCAGTAATAATTTAAATTCATGACTTCTGTATTATTCATGCAGCTCGATTTAATAAGAATAGTGTTTCTTGTGTTCAATGTTTATGAGAGGTTTGTCTTCAGGGTATACTGAACTTTATAACAAACAAGTGCTAGAAGTAACTACCTAGTGTGCTACCCTTATGAATCAGAGCCTGAAATATATTATGTTTTTGGTAACTTGAGTGCAAAAAACTGAGCATAATTTTCTTGAAATAAAGAAAAACTTGCTTTATAAAGATTCAACCTTTAAAAGAAAATATGTAAAAAAGTTAATGCTTACTTTACAAAAGAAGTTTTATGTGTACAGTGGGAGTCATATTTTGGAAGTTAGGTATGTTGATAGTGATTTCCTCAATTGAAGCATTAACTTGTTTGCTTGTCACACAGAAACAATATTTTAGACATGTTACTAACTGAATATCAATTAGAAAAAAATTAAAGCTTTTATAGACATGTCATATTATTTAGTAGGAAACTATGGTACCTTGGGAATAATAAGTGCTAATTATTATTTTAGATATAATACTAAAATAGCTGTATAGAGACCAGGAGTCACAACTAGAGGTATTATACATTGATTTCATAAATAGATAACCCCCTTTCTAAAATTATGCTTCCAGAATATTTAAATGATACTCAGTTTTTGTTTGTATATATTTGGTATTTTTATTCATATAAATTTGGCATTTATATCAGCCATTCATGTGGCTAGAATATGCAGATATTTATGAGTCCCTCATTAAAATTATAACATTTACACTGCTGCCATATTCTTCCCTCATTTAATTATTAAAGAAATTAATCAGATGTCTTTGAATGAATGTGATTCTAAAATTTTTATGGATAGGTTGTATTTTATTTGGAATACTCTAGTAATTATTTAAAGAAAAAACTGGTTATTAAACTATGAAGTTTAAAGCTATTTTCAGAAATTATTTGAAAACTCTCTTTAGGTGTTCTCAAATATATGAGTTCAAGAGTATCTGCTTATTTAAGATTATATTCTGATGAAGGTGGAAGTGGTTAAAGAGTAATTCTGTGAAGGATTTCTGGTACTTTTCCAAAAGCTGTGAATGTTGGTGAGAATGTAGACAGACATGGTTGGCCCGCAACCTATGCCCAAATCTTAATTCTTTTTATTTTTAATGAAGGAATTTGGTCAAGTTATTTAATTTTTTAAACTCACACCATTATCTGAAAAATGAGGATAATAATTAAAAATGAATAAATATTTTAATGTAGAGTAAATGAGACAATGTACATAAAGGCTTGATTTATAATTGATATTCAGAAAACAATATTTAACTTCTGCCATTAGTCTTTTTTTATGTAAATTTTTTCCAGTTTAAAAAGAGTGTTGTGGTGTCATCATAAAAAACAACTGCCTAAGAACTCTGACTGCAAAAGGGATGTAAAACTGGGCTGATTATGAGAGAGTCAGGTGTGGGGACCAGATGTTACATTCTTGTTCCCTGGTTTTTGGTTCCCAGTACCGAAGAATGGTGACAGAGCAAATGAGTAGACCAAGCAGATGTAATCAAGCAAAGTGCCAAAGTTTATTAAAGCACAGTACATTTCAGACAAGGATTGGGTCAACCCCTGAGTGTGGAGGAGACACTGAGTTTAACAAGATTTTCCCCTTTATGCTGATGCCTTAACTTTATGTTCAGTGGGGGGTAGAGTATTCATGGTTTGTCTTGGAAAGAGGTAGAGAATTCCCAGAATGGTGAATCTTCTCCTTTCCTCTCTTTGTAGGTCAATTTTTGGGAGTTGCCATGGTATTTGTAAAATGTCTTGGCACCGGTGGGTGTGATTTTTACTATGTTAATGAGAGTAGGTCACTTGCGGATGCTGTCACCTTACTTGTACACATCCTCTAAAGACCCACTTTTGCGGCCTTGTTCAAATCTTTACTTTGTGGCCTCTCTACCCCTTTCTGGTTGGTCTGTCTTTGGAGATCCCCTATCATAGATCAAACATCTGTTCAGTCCTTGGAAGCCCCCCTTGACATGTCATCTGTTTTTTTTTGGAAGCCCCCCTTCTGGTTAATTTGTTCTTCCTGTTGTAGACAAAGCATCCCCTAGTGCCATCTGTTCCTCAATGGACACGTCCTAGATGAAACATCTGTTCCCCTTCCTCCTTGTTCCTACCTAATGAGAGTCAACATCTGGAGCACTGGAGAAGTGACCCAAATGGGGGTGAATTTTCCATTGTTTCTCCTCTCTGTCTTGTAACTTTGAAGTGAGAACAGGTCTAATTCATGGAACTGCCTGGTGGTATAACTGATATTTATTTATTTTTTTTATTTTTTGGACTTTATTATTTATTTATTTATTTATTATTTTATTTATTTATTTTTTTTATTTCAGCATATAATGGGGGTATAAATATTACGGTTATGTATATTGCCCATGCCCCCCTCCCCCCTCGAGGCAGAGCCTCAAGCATGACCATCCCCCATATGTTGCACATCCCACTCATTATGTTTGTATATACCCATCCCCTCCTCCCCCTCCCACCCGCCCAACACCTGACAAATGCTATTCCTATATGTTCACTTAGGTGTTGATCCGTTAATACCAATTTGCTGGTGAGTACATGTGGTGCTTGTTTTTCCATTCTTGAGATACTTCACTTAGTAGAATGGGTTCCAGCTGTATCCAGGAGTATACAAGAGGTGCTATATCACCATTGTTTCTTAAAGCCGAATAGTACGATACTTAAATGACATTCCACCCAACAACAGCAAGTTATACCTTCCTTTCAGATACATAAGAAACTTTCAACTAGACCATTTAATGAGCTATAAAAAATCCTTAATGATTTAAAAATAGTTAAAATGATATGAATTTATGAATTTGGATAATGATAAAATTAAACAAGAAATCAGTAACAAAAATACATCTTAAGAAACCTCAATATTTCAGAATTAACCAACCTCCTTTTTTGTTAGGGAGCCACAAAGAAAATTAGAAAATATTTTTAATTGAAATAAGTGAAAATACAATACAAAAATTTATAATATCATGCTAAAGCTTTTGACCACCACATTGCTCAACAATAGTCAGGTAAGCTGAGTTTCACAAATATATGTTAAGACCTTTTAAATATTAATTAAAATTTCTGAGCATGATTATTTTTATTTTAATTTTTAATATAAATCTTTCTAAAATATGTAATATGTGGCTCAGACTTCTCAACCTATTCAATATAAAATAATATAATTTAACATCTGCCTCAGAAGTTCAGGTGTATACACACACACTGAAGCACACATACAGCCACGTGTGTTTTCTGAATGATTCAGGCATAATCTAAGGCACAGATACACTGACATAGTGAATGCTCTGTAGCTTAGTTTATTAAAAATATGTAAATTCATGTTCTAGTAATATACCTTATCCCTCAAAACAGACAGAGTAGCTCATTCTGCCACCTATTCATTTTCTTTCTACCCATCCTATGTCAAAAGTCACAGGTATCTCCTATTATTGATTTATCTATATCCTTTAGATATTTATCTTTATCAAAAATCTTGTTTATCAGAAATCTTGGAACACTGATTCTCTTACACTAGAGGCATTTTGCTTTGCTTCTATATGCAAATGTTTCTAATGCTTGCTTATTTACTGCTGAATCGTCTTTTTCCTTATCCCTATTTCTGAAAGCCTTGACTTCGGCTAAGGCAGCACGGTTTTGAACAATCTCTTCTGCTACCAGCAGATTTAATTTAGGGGTACGCCTCTTATTACCTGATATCTCTTTATTTATCTTCACTTTTTTGCTTTTCTTGTGTGCTTTTGCCAACAAAAACCACATCTTTCCATAAGATATTTTGGAAAGTATTTGAAATTTCCAATTAGCAAACTTTAAACAATGTAATAATAATGATTTCAAGTATTAGCACTCAGTCATATATGTTGTAAGAGTGTGACTTTTGAAGTCAGACATTCCTGGGTTCTTTATAAACATTTATTTATTTATTTATTTAACAAGCATCTGTTGAGCTTCTACTATGAATAAAGGACAGTGCTGGACGCTGCAGATATAGTGAACAGTAAGATGGAAATATTTTTTACCTTATAGAATTATGGCAGAGGCACTTGTAGTGGTACTGATATTTAATAATTAATTACCTGAATCATTTTTATTTAGAGTTAAGCTAAGTGCAATGCAGTGGATGTACAGAGTGTTATCCCAGATTATTTCAATAGGTGGATCCCATGTAGTCTGCAAGGAGAAGGAAAGTGTCTGTGAAGTTGGAATTAAAGAGTAAAAGTGATTAGGTAAGTGAAGAGGAGGAGGCAACCAACCCCGGCAGAGGAAACAGTAGGTGAGGTGACCTGAGATGGAAGACTTTGGCATGTGGAGAAGCTCATAGATCAGTAAGGCTGACGTGTCAAGAATGAGGGGGCCTGGGAAGGAGGCAGAGCAGTTCATGTAGGGCTTTGCAGGAGGGGTTGTGGTTTTGGATTTTCTCATAAGAGCAAAGAGATTTTAGAGTTATACATCCAAATCATGCTTCCACCTTAACTCACCTCAACTTTACACCTCTACAGAGGGGTTAATAATAAATATCACAGGGTTGTGCTTGGAATTAAGTGTGATTATGTTTCAAAAGTGTTCATTTTAGTTTTTAAGATATTAAGCACCCAGTGAATTATGGTTATTATTCATTTATTGTTGTTCTTATTTTACTATGTGATTTTGCATACATTATTTCTAAACTGCATGACTGTCCTAAAAATATTACAGTCCTCTCTTTGCAGATAATGTAAGATGATGCAGGCCCAGAGAAGCTGATATCTTACCTAAGGTCATGATCAAAATGTTAGTACAGAGTCCTGAACACTCATGACCCATCACGTAAGACACCTTTCTGCCCGTGGTCACTAACCAAGCCATGCTCTTCCCCTGTCTGTGTCTTTGCACGGACTCTTCCTTTGGTCTTCAGAACCCAGATTGGATGTCATCTTATCCAGGAAGCCTTCCTGAGTTCTAAGTAAAATGAATCTCTTTTTATTCTATAGTAGTTCTATGTACATATTTAAGTTGTGCTAACATTATGCCCTTAGATTTTATTAGTTCACTTACCTGTCTTCTGTACTTGGCTTGAAGCTTTTTATGACCCTGAGTCTAACTCCGTACCTATGTGTCCCCAGTACCTTTTACAATGCCTGGCAGGTGACAGCTTCTTAATAAATGTTTATTGAGTTGAATTGAAAATAACCATGACAATTATATCTGTAACACTTTATATGTAGATTAAAGACATTATGCATTATTGTCTTCACGGTAAACAGCAAGTCCTTCTCCATGTTTAGATAGCTATCCTTTTTTCCTCTCTATTATGTACTTGAGTATCTCGATTTATTCATAAGTATTTATATCTGATAATTTGAAATCTTGACATTCCTTCTCTCTTGTTTCTTTTCCCTTCATCTTTCTCCTGGTTGACATGAATAAATCAACTTGTTATCAGTCTTGTTTAAGATGAATAACTCAAGCAAGAACCTTATCATTTCATTATGCTGTGCCTTAACTTTCTGGCTCATTTATTAAAACAACTTAAACGCTGTGTTGTGAATCTACATCATAGCAAGTTATAGGGCTTGCACAGTACTCATATACTGTGGAAATGCAAATCTCTTGAGTTTATTGTATACTAGATTGCTTGTAGAACATTACAGAACAAAACCTTCATATAATGCTAGCATATATACTAGTGGCATATTTTCTCAAATATTACTGGGAAAATATTTATAATGTACTAAAGGATTTTGAGTTTAGTGCCAGTTTGACTTTGAAAAGTGAATGTTTCAAATTTTAGACTCTACTTTTCCTACTATGCCCTTACAAACAATCAATATTAAAATAATCAAATTTTTGACAGGAGAGATTTTCAACTTTTCCCTCAATCTTCAATTTAGTGTAGTTATGATACATCTGAGAACTAAAAGAAGTCGCTTTTCACTTATTTAAACACTCCTATTTTGTATCTGTCCCTGCTTTAAATATTGTGAGATGTAGCAAGTGATATGCAAATATTTTCAATACAAATTCTCTGTGTATGCTACTTTATTTAATTTTATATGATACAAAATTAAAACACATTTACTATAATATATAGATGTGTAATCAGTAAAGAAATCATTACACACAAATATACAAACACAGGCAGTCATGTATGAGAATAAACTTACATACATTGAATAAGCAGGGATATATCGATTACAATAATAATCACACTGTGCACTCCAAGACATAATTCACACAGGAAACTGATATAATTTCTTTTTATCACTCTTTTATCTCTGTCATTTAGTGTTAAAGGAAGAGGGAGAGAGCTCTTAAAATTCTCCGATTGTTTGAACCTTTATTTTTTTCCCTTACTATATGTGTTTATTTTTTCTTCTCTATTTGTAATGTAATTTATATGTCATCCCTCTTTTTTCTTTATCTATTTTACTAAAGTTTCCAAATAATTAGGTTTTGAATTATTTTATCCTTCCTGTTGCTCTTTTAATTTGTACTATTTGTTTTTAATATTTTTTCTTCCATTTTTGTAAGTTTTAAGTTTGCTCTGTTGTTCTTTTCCAAGCTCCTTGAGTTGACTACTTAATAATTTCTTTCAGTATTTCTTGTTTTGTTCATAAACGCATTTGTGATTATAAAATTTCTACTAAAAACTATTTAGTTGCATTATGCACTTATTGCTATGTACTACATCTATTGTCTTCAGTTGTGAAGATTTTGGAAAACTATTATCATTTTTCTTTAAGAGTCATTAAAGAATTTACATTTTTAAGCAGGCAAAAAGCCAGACTGGAGACTTAGGCATATGCTTTCTATTACCTCAGCTCAGAAGGAACACATATTTCTTCTGCTTATACTTTGTTATCTAGAATTAGTCATAAAGAACTACCTCACTGCAAAGGAGGGGAGAAGTACAAACTTCCACGTGCTCAAAAAGACAACCAGATATCACTGAGCATCAATAAGCCTAGCACAATCTGTTGTTGAATTATGCTTTTTGTTGTTATGTACTGTGTAATTACTTCTCTGACCTTAAATTCAAATTTATCTTCTTTTTATAGTTAACGTGTCAGTTTTCAAATTGATCTGTTTTACATGTTATTACATAGACTCTCTTTTGAAGTCTCCCAGGCAGAAAGAACAAAATTTGACAAAGCAGGAATTTATGAAATAGGTTTACAAATTTGAGCAATGTGAGTACTTTGATATGTCTGAAATAGAAGTTTACAAAGGGTATCCATGAACAATGAAGTTGAAGAGAAAGGCTGGGATAAATGTATGGAACCCTGTGGATGCTGTGAAAAACTGCTTGACATTTATCCACTAGGCAATTGAATGGCTTTTAAAAAAGGAGTGTTGATAAGAATTATAGTACAGAAAGTTACTTGATGACAATGTGGAAAATGGATTGGAGAATGACTGGGCTGTCGTAGTTCAGGAGCTGATATATGGAAAGGAGCTAGTGAGAACCAAGAGGACACATTTTTTTTTTTTTTCTTTTCACATATCCAAAAAGACTGGAATTATATATCTTATAAGACAGCAGGAATTTATAGTGAAGAAAAAAGAAATTTCTTTTACAGTTCTTTCAGACATGAATATTTTCCATAAAATTTGGAGCAGATTGCAACAGAGATTATGAGGACACTGTTGCAACAACTTAAAGTGTCTTTAAGGTGAAGCCTTTTTATGGTGGCTTCGAATGCCTTGAATACTTAATCTGCTATTTTATTTACCAGATGTCTGAGTTCATTTGCTTAGTTCATTGCCAAGATTGTTTATAAATTAACAAGAGAAATTTATTTCTCACATTCTAGAGGCTGGTAAGTCCAAGATCAAGGTGCCAGCAGGTTCAGAGTCTGATAAAGGCCATTTTTTCATAGATAGGAACACCTAGGTGTCCTCGTATGGTGAAAGGGCCAGGAAGAGCAAAAGCTGATAACACTGTGATGAACATGGAAGAAGAGCAAGAGAGCAAATTCACCTCTCAAATCCTTTCATAAGGTTCCTAATCTCATCCGTGAGGACTCTCCTTTCATGACTTGACTATCTTCTAAAGGCCCCTTCTGTTAATGCTATCACATTGTCAACTGAGTTTCGACATGTAAATTTTAGAGGACACTTTCAGACCATAGCAATAGATTATTGTGAAATTGTTACATATTACTAAATATTTTTCTAGATTTTTATTGTTAATATGAATATTATTAAACTCTAAGCTTTACTATGTTTAGAAAGTTCCATTAAAGTAAAATCAATAAATATTCTTACACATATACTATTACGAATGATTCTGATTGTTTTGTTAATTCAGAGAAATGGAATTTTTGACTTGAAGAGTCAGTCCGAGGATTTTCAGGGTTGCTTTATTGAGCATATTCCCAATATTTTCAGAAAATTGTATCAATTTAGTCTTTATATCTCAAAATTCTATGCCAAACAAGTTAGAGCAAAAAGAAGAGAAATATGGTGAGAATAAACATTAAAGTGACAAGAGGGTTGCTTGGAATGATGTCATTGATAACTTTATAGGATTTCCCATGTAATGGTCAAGGCTAGATTGCTAGAAAAGGAGTGAATTTAATAATAATGAGTGAAGCAATAGTATAATAGAATTATTAGTCATCTCATTAAAATATTTCTGAATGCACAGCAATTGGACTTTCAATATCAAATCCAATAAACAGGTTTTACTATCTTAATTGACTGCTTTAGCGTTAGCACATAGTCCCTCAGTCTTTATTTTTCACAGCTGTTATTTTCTCTGACTGCTTTCTTTCAGAAATACATAACTAAAATGGAGATATTTGAAAAGAAGAAAGTCTGAAAATCAATAATTTAAGAATCCAATTCCGGCAGTTGAAAAGTAAATAGCAAAATATAATCAAAGAAAAGAGAAGAAAGGAAATAATAATGGTTAGAGGATAAATTAGTGAAGGTAAATGAATACATTAATAAAACTATTAATTCAATGAATAAAATTGACAATTAACACATACTATTAAGTGTCAAATAAAGCAAACGGTTTAAAGAAAAGTCACTAAAAGTTAATAAATTTATAGTGAAAGTGATCAAGGAAAAAAAGAGACAAGAAAAAATTTTAAATTAATATCAAGAGCATAAAAAAGAGGCATCAACAAAGATTACTCAGATATCAAAAGTTATCAAGAATATTTTATGAACGAGTACAGGCTAATTTAGACAAAACGGACACATTTATTTAAATACAGAACTTACCAAAACGGCAATAAGAAGAGATGACCATTCTGCTAAGCAAAGTATCACAAGAATGGAAAAACAAAAATCACATGTACTCACTGTTAAATTGGAACTAATCGATGGTAGTAAAACTCAGCAGAAACCAAGCAGGTGGGAGGGGAGAGGAGGGAACAGGAAAATTCACACCTGCTGGGTACAATGCATGCTATTTTGGTGATGGGCACACATACAACTTTGACTCGAATGGTACAAAAGAAATTCACATAACCAAAAACCTTTATACCCCCATAATACTCTGAAATTGCTGGGAAAATTGGATAGGCACATGTAGAAGACTGAGACAGGATCCGTACCTTTCACCTCTAACAAAAATCAACTCATGGTGGATAACAGACTTAAACCTAAGACATGAAACTGTAAGAATTCTAGAAGAAAATGTTGGAAAAACTCTTATAGACAACGGCCTAGGCAAAGAATTTATGAAGAAGACCCCAAAGGCAATCACAGCAACAACAATAATGAATAAATGGGACCTGATCAAATTAAAAAGCTTCTGCACAGCCAAGGAAACTATCACGAGAGCAAACAGACAACCTACAGAATGGGAGAAAATATTCACATGTTACATATCAGATAAAGGGCTGAGAACTAGAATCTATATAGAACTCAGGAAAATTAGCAAGAAAAAAATCAAACAACCCTATCAAAAAGTAGGCAAAGGAAATGAACAGAAACTTTTCAAAAGAAGATAGACTTATGACCAACAAACATATGAAAAAATGCTCAACATCTCTAATCATCAGGGAAATGCAAATCAAAACCACAACGAGGTATCACTTAACTCTAGTGAGAATGGCCTTTATCAAAAAGTCCCAAAACAATAAATGTTAGTGTGGATGTAAAGAGATAGGAACACTCATACACTGCTGGTGAGACTGCAAACTAGTACAACCTGTGTGGAAAGTAATATGGAGATACTTCAAAGAGCTAAAAGTAGATCTACCATTTGATCCAGCAATCTCATTACTGGGCATCTACCCAAAGGAAAAAAAAACATTCTATAAAAAAGACATCTGCACACTAATGGTTATAGCAACACAATTCACAATTGTATAGATGTGGAAACAACTCAGGTGCCCATCAATACATGAGTGGATTAATAAAATGTGGTATATGTATATCATGGAGTTCTACTCAACCACAAAAACAATGGTGACATAGCACCTCTTGTATCATCCTGGATAGACCTGTAGCCCATGCTACTAAGTTAAGTAAGTATCCCAAGAATGGAAAAACAAGCACTACATGTATTCACCATCACATTGGTATTAACTGATCAACACTTATGTGCACATATAGTAGTAACATATATCAGGTGTTGGACAGGTTGGGGGGGGAGGAGAGGATCAGTATATACACACCTAATGGGTGTGGTGCACACCATCTGGGGGATGGGCATGTTTGAAACTTTGATTCAAAGGCGATATATATAACATAAACATTTGTAGCCCTGTAGTATCCTGAAATGATAAAAATAAAAAAGGAATAAGGCAAAAAAAAATAGATGAGACTATATCAATCATGTAAAAACTATTACACAAAATGAAACCATAATTTGAGATCTTCAGATACAAAAACTGCAAGACTTTTTCTGTGATTTCCACTGAACATTTAAGGGAAAAATGACAAAATTAAATAGAACTTTCATACAATAGAAAGAGGAGGAAAGCTTTTAACTCATTAATGAGGGCAGCATGACTTTGATACAATAACATGGCAAGTACTTTCCAAGAAGGGAACATTAAAGGCCAATTTTACTTGAAAATATAAATGCGGATATCCTACACAAAATATTTAAAGACCCAATCATGCTATGTACAAAAGCTTAATATATCAAAGAGAAAGTTGACTTTATGTTGGAAGGTCAAAGAGTTTTTTCACACTAGGAACACAGAGAAACTTTCTTAATATAAAGTGCATTTTCACACAGTGTGAAAACTATTGCCAACCTCAAGTCTAATGGAGATAGATTGATAGTTTTGTCTCTAATATAATAAATGAATAAAGGATACATCATTTCCATTCATCATTGTACTCAGTGTCCTAGCCAGTGAAATAACACTAACCAAAAACCAAGGGACAAACAAAACAAACAAAAACAGAAGGAAAGAGGAAAGAAAGAAAGAAAGAAAGAAAGAAAAGAAAAGAAAGAAAGGAAGGAAGGAGGGAAGGGAGGAAAGAAAAAATCCAGAGTTATAAGGATTGGACAAAAACTATATAGTTAATATTCAAAAACAATTTGCCTTTGTATGTAGACTCTAAAGATGGTTATTATAATTAGAGAGTATATCAAAGTTTCTGGATACCAGACAATATAAAACTTTAGTTGTGTTTTCATATTTCAGCATCAGATAGCTAGAAAATGCAATTTCTTAGAGATAACCTTCCAGTCCTGACAGATACAACTCCTTCTGATATCCAAACAGTAAAAGATGCATTTAAAAATGCTTTGGGCAGCTGCTCCTGGGAAACAAGCATATAAGAGTCTAAGGACCATTCCTTATCAGGAAAAGCTCTCTTGTGGAATTTGTCACACTAACTATGGATCTATGACTGGTGTGTGCCTGCCGGTCTTGTTTCTTGGCAGGAAGGTTAGCTGTGTGGTTATTATAATAACTATACTTCTGAGGTTGTTATGTCGCCTTATGCACTTCAGTTCGGTAATTTAAATATAGACCCACAGTTTCACAAGAGTTCCTCTCATTTTATTTTATTTTTTTAGAATTTACAGGAGTATGTCAGTCTGGGCAAAGTCCAGAAGCCACTGTAACATATTCTAAGAAGTATTAATTTTAATATGGGGAATTAGAGGTTTACACAACCATTGAAATGAACGGGGGAGGAAAGCTCAGAAAAATTGCTGCTAGAGGTTGCAAAAGTTAAATTGCAGTCAATGATCTAAGCTGCCTACAACTATCAGATGCAAAATTTGCAGTAGTTCCTGTAAAATGTTATAAATTTGAATAATCCCAGGAAAACCCGCTAATCCCGGTTACCTTGAGATAGACGGTTTACAGAAATTTGTTTGGGATGCCACTGCAAGCCTTGCCATCTGTTGCTCGCCTGTTTTCTCTGCTGTCATCAGAAAATAAGGGCTTCTCTCTCCTTCCCCTCAGATCTCAAATGAGAGCCTCCCCTTGTTGGACACTGACCTAAGACCACACTGGAAAGAGATTCTTCTATGACTCAGAGGAGACAGTAAGGAGTGAATAGGGTATCTAGTAGACAACAAATAATCCGACAAATAGCCAAAAGCCAAAACCCAGTGTATAAGGAAGACATATATGATTATTTTGGAATGTTTTGCTACTTGGAGTTCTTAGCTGTTGACATTCTTAAATATCATCCCAAAACAAGTAATCTATTCAACACAGATAGAAACCATCAATGTAATCTCTTTTGATATGAAGATATTTTGTTACTTTGACATGTAACCAACCATTTCACAATTTGTTATCAAAGATAGTTAAAGGAAGTCCAAAAACATGATCAAAACTACCTAAGAAAAAATGTTATGTGTGGATGTAACAGATAAGCCTCCATAATTTTGGACCATGAATTTTAAGTTTACCTATCTCTGGTTAATTCATTTATAGTTGTTTAAAGATAAGTCATAGAGTTTTTAAAACCATAATCTGGAAACTCACTATTTAATGTAATTGTAACAGTTACTCTTGAAATCCCATGTTTGCTTTCAGAATAGTGAAAACAAACCTTCCATTTTTCTTTGGAAAACTGAAGAATGTTTGTATCCCTAGAGCTAAAGATTTGTGTTTATAGAGTAATGTCACCATCTTGTGGTGTTTTAAGATATTGCTGCTCAGGATATTAAAGGGTATTTTTATATCTATCAATAATATGAAAGCACTAACTTTTAGTACTTTTCTCTTAGTCAGATGAAATGTGTTTAACCAAGGAACCAGCACTGGGGTTTTAAACTTTACATAAACAACTGCTTTAAAACAGATTTAAATGTGCTTTTCTGTTTTAGAAAATGTCTATTAAATGGAAGGCTTTTATTTAGTAAGTTGAATTCCACCTAGAACTCTTATTTGCTTGTTCATTTGTTTGTGATTATTGTGATTATTGTCTGCATATCCCATAAAAATGTAGTTAAATGAAAATAGAGATTTTATCTTGCTCATAGCTAACCCTCCAGAGCATAAGACAATGCTGGGCACAGTGCCGGCCTAACAAATGCTTGATGAATCAGTGAATGCAGATATGAATGAATGGATGCTGTCATAACATTTTAAGAAAAATTAGTTTCAGAATTCTCCTGCTTTTGTAACAAACCAAATAAATTGAAACTTAGAATTTTTGTTTGAAGCAATCAAATTGGTAATCTCCAAGAGATACTGGTGTTTGGTTCTGTGTTTCATCAATGATTTTGTGAGGCAGCCCATTTGGATGGTATAGTAATAGTTCGATTTTGTTTTAACTCACTACATTACGACAAATGTAGGTTTGTTATGTAATCAATTTGGCTCATAAAATGTAGTGGAAAGAGTGTAGCATTTGAAGTCAATCAGAATCAGACCATTGTCCACTTCTATCTCTGCCAACAGTGTGATTTGGGGAAACTAAAGCTTCTGAACCTCAATGTTATTTTTTTTTTGATATTGGAGATAATAATAACTTCTCCCATAGCATACATAGAAACCAGAAATATTAACTTTTATTAGTTTGAACATTTGTATTCAAAACCAATATGTTGCCTACACAAGTGAACCAGTTACCAAACACCTAAAGGGTATATTTTATCAGGTCCCATGCAAGGCGTAATCAGGCGACTAACAAATGCATAAGAAGACATAGTGCTCCTTCTCAAAAACTAATAATCAGTACTTCTTGAATTCAAATATTTATGAACATCAAATTAATATTGTTTATTTGGTTTGATGCTCCAGTTGAGTCCAAGCCCTGACATTTATTAAAATAAAATTTTCCTAATATTATAATTGTGGGAATTTTGTAATATAAGTTGTTTCAGGTTCTCTACAGCTAGCTTCAATTCTGCCTCCCACTAGATTCAGGGTAGAGGAAGGGAGGGGAGGAAAAGTAATTAGGTAATCATTATTTGTGGATCCTTTCTGCCTTCTTGAGCCTGGCAGATGGTTAAAGAGAACTCTCTGTAGGGCTTGAGGAGGAATTTTTGCTTAGTCTTTCTCTCTTGAAGTTCCCCGATGTGGATGGTTATCTATGATTCCTTCCTACTCCTCTGGGCATCAGGAATCACACCTCCAGCTTCCTTCTTATCCCCAGTTATGTGAGACTCTCATTCCTGGGAAACATTTATGCAACTTATGTCTGAAAACTATCAAAGTGCAAATCTATCTTATGACAATAGTATTCCTTGGATCTGCCACTGAAAACCTCCTTGTTCTTTAGATTTTCAAGGTAGGAGTCATAATTCAAAGGGGAGGCCAAAACCCACACCAAAGAAAACTCCCTTGTGAAATTCCTTTGATTATTTTATTTCATCAAAATAGGTAATGTGGTTCACCTATTGGTGAACCAACTGGTCTTAGAACCAGGTCTTATAGCTATCTTTTGGGAAATTATATTTTGGTCTGGCAACTTATGTTGTAATTTCATATCTATTGCAGCTTGTACTTCAATATAACAATATATTTGAACACCCATTTGTACATATTCTGATCTGAACTAACAAACTATGCCTTGAGAAACTGTAGCTAATACCCCAGTAAGCAGATAGCCACTTCAATGTTACATTATTCTACATGATACAAGCAAAACTGAATTCAAGGGATGTAATTAATATTCAGTATCACCGTTTAGTAATATTTATTTCTCAATATCAGTGCATCTGCAACTGAAGTTTGATTTTAAGTTAAATGATTTCATACACCATATTAAAGATATATTACATGCAAAAAATCACATCATACTGTCCATTTGCAAGAAGAGATCTACTACAGAAGATTATCAGAGGTCAAGTGGAGAAAGCATGCTCGATGTTTATAAGAGACTATTAGCTGCAGAAGTGGACACTTACTGGTGAGTGAATCAGGCAAGAGAAATGAGAAAATTTTGTGTACAATGTAATGATATAAATTAAATTGCAAAATACAAATACAAGGGCTTAATCAGGAACATTTATAAGTACAATGAGTCATTAAATTGCCAAGTGTCTGAAAGAGCCAAGGCAGCAAAGACATCTTTTGCCCTTTTATAGGATTCTCCAGGGATAGATCTTATTGAAGAGATTTTAGAAAAAAAAAATCAATAGACTTTTAAAATTCTAAAGTAATTATTTGGCTGGATTAATATGGTTGTCTTTTTAAGAATTTAAGGCAAAAGATAAGGTGACTTAATTAAATGATCCTAAGTTTTCAAATTAATAAATATTAACACACACTGAAACCATCTTTACTGTCATCATAGGGCCATCTCTCTTCTTTTTTCCTGTGGCTTTTCCATATTGATCCAATTATAATTTAAGGCACCTAGAAGATAAGACAAAATTTGAGGTTAAGCTGCACTAAATTCCTTACATATATATTTTTTTCTGATAATTAGGTCCATAAATGAGGTTAAAAGGAAGCTGGGTAATAGGAAATTTTGGAGTAGACTAAATCCTGTTAGGTAAAGTCTACTTATTTTAACAAAATCTAATCAACTTTCTTGTAGCCCCTTGTATAAAATGCCCTAAAGTATAAGCATACTATTTGTATAGTGTTACCATAAACATGCAAAATCAGACAATCAGCATATTCAGTTGTAGTACAACTGAGTTTTGATTAGTCAGCAGGCAGCTCTCTATGAGCTCTCGCAAATGAAAGAAAGCATTTCATAGTTGAACACTAACATTTATAAGGGGTCATCCAAATCATCTTTCACATTTAAGAGGTTTGATATTTCATAGACTAGGAAAATCCTGGACCTATTTAAGAAGTATAAAATTAGTTCTCTCAGAACAACTATTCTTAAAACCAAGTCTCCCTTTCAAAAAGCAAAAACATAATCTGTTAATTATAGTGAACACCTTATTAATAGAGTTATGTATGCTTAATGGTCAATATTAAAAATAGTGCTAGAAGATTATAACAAAAATGTGCCCAATTACTTGTTGCAGAACACAGCTAGCCTGTCCTCACCCTGACTTTACGGAAGTAGAGAATAGAGTTTCTTGTCTTCTTAGTGGCTTAATTAAGATAAAAGTGAGGTTGGAGGGTCCAAATGAGATCATGCTCCATGTTTGTGAGCTACAACCACTATGTACTTTTCCTGTGGAAAGATGAAATAGCTAGAAACCCCTAGAGGCATGTCGATGAGATCACTAGCTTTAGTCCTCAGTCTATTTTGCTTTCCATATATTTTAAAGTCTTCACTGGCTAAGTTTAAAATGTATGATAACCCTTTCCTGTGACCATGCATACTCTACAATCTTTACCCAAGAAACTGAGACCTCTTTCATAGCTGTCTCACTTTCTGGAACTACTGCTTTTTTTCCCCCTCTGTTTCAAAGAAGAAATTATAATATTTTTAGAGGCCATTACAACTTGTTTAGAAACCTCCTCAAATCCCATACTTTTAGTTACCACTTCTTTATTATCTTAACTGAGCTGTAGTCTTCCCCATCTGATTTTCAATTCCACCCCAAACAATACGCATATATTGTTCTCAGAATAAGCTTCTGTTGTCAGTCACAATTGCTTCAGAAATTCTGCATAACAATCACAGAATCTCACTGGAATAAAACAATAAGAATTTATGTTTACTGTCTGCAGTCTTGGCTGCGATAGGTAGCCTTGTTACAGGCTGGTTGTCTGCTGGGGCCTGGCTCCTTGGTGCTCATTGAGCCAAGTTCTGTTACTAATGTGTCTCTTCTGTGGCCTAATCTCAAGGGTACAACCGCCTTGTCATTATAGCGTCAGAAGTGCAAGAGGGCAAAGTTCAAAGTGCAAGCCCATTTAAAATATTCTCATCGACCAAAGCAAATCATATGACTAAAATCAACATCAATTGGGAGCAAATATTTCCTGAATAGCCCAGATGATCACAGCTCTCTTGTTCTAACTACTCTTGGCATATAAAAATATTACTAGGAAATCAGGGATTAAAAAACAATTTATTTTACTCATGATTTTTTAGGTCAGGAATTTTGGAAAGGCTCGTCTGCACTCTTTATGTTTGGGGTATCTCAGTGGTTATAGTCAGATGGTAGCTGAGGCTGCAGTCATTTAAAAAGTCTACCTGGCTGGGTATACATCCAAGACAACTCACTTGTTTGGCTGGCCATCGATGCTGGCTATTGGCTAAAAACTGGGTAGGTCTGTTAACTAAAGAGCTTATATTTGACTCCTCCAGCTGAGGCCTACTTCCATCAGTGACACTCTT
Organism: Cheirogaleus medius; assembly: GCA_008086735.1. Classification (NCBI taxonomy): domain Eukaryota; kingdom Metazoa; phylum Chordata; class Mammalia; order Primates; family Cheirogaleidae; genus Cheirogaleus; species Cheirogaleus medius. The sequence goes on from VBSM01002616.1 coordinate 41,661,874, forward strand.
CTTTAGGCTGAGGACACTTTCCCTGGGAGAAAACTCTGCTGAATGATCCCTTCACAACCTTCCACAAAGTCCAAATGAGGTCTGTAGGAACCCATACGTCTGATATGCTGATGTGAATGGTGCAACTGGAGTCCATCGTAACTAACTTTAATCACTTTGTTGAGCCCAGTGCCACCTCTCCTCTTTAATTTTCAGTCATGGGTTAAATATGAGTACTTAGTGTTTTCCCCAAATGTCAAGATGTGGGTCCTTTTGCTTAAGGATTTCGCTCTACAATTTCTAGGTTTTCTGGCAGCTTTGAACTCCAATCTGATGTCTCTTCTGACTCGTAAGACCACTTCTTTTTGTTTTGCTCCATGTGTTACTATAATGAAGAAAACTGGAAGGTGGCCTCAGGGTCAAAGATAGATAAAGGTGGAGACTACCTTGTGGGTTTCCCATGTTTCAAGCATCACAGTCCCTCGGTTTCCTGCCTCAGTTTCCTGATTGCTTTCCAGCGCCATCGGATAGTTTCTTTTCCTCTCTCTGCTTTTATAATTGTTATTAAGTTGAAGATTAGTTAAATTCAAGCTACTCCCTCATACACAAAAGTGAAAGCCAAATACTTACATTCTGTGTTCTGTGCCTTGGTATTACCTAGGTAGCCACTCAAGACTCTAATTGTTTGGCAACTACAATCAGGGCTTCAGCTGGCACCAATACTTGGTTATGCCTTGTATTTCGTCCTTTTCTTCTTTCAAAATTATTGCTTTCATTCAGTTAACAATGTTATATTTTTAGTATATTATATTTGGCATTGTAGTCATATCAGTGGAGAAAGTTGTTTGGGTAATTCTCGGTCTGCCAAATAATTGGAAACCGAAGTGTCAAATCCATTTTCCACACTCATTCCAGAGTTGTGATTCTAAAAATTAAATCAAGCATATTACTCTCATGCTTAAAATTTATCAGTACCTCCCCATCCCCTTCTAAATTCTAAGCTCCTCAAATGGCATACACTGATGCTTCCAGCCTCCTCCACCCCGTTTGAATGATTCCTTTTCTTCTTTCTCAACAGCACAAAATTACTTGTAGCTCAGAAATACCGAGCTGCTTCATAGCCCAGTGCCTTACTTTTGCTGCCTCATTTTCCAGGAGAACTTTGCAATTTTCACTGTCTCCTTCAGATGAATAAAGCTACTCATCTCAAGTACCAATTCTGGGAAGACTTTCTTGACAACTCTCTAACACACACATGCATATATCTCTATCATTGTATTTATTACAATGATAGATCCTATGCCATGGAGTCTCCTGTCTCTTTCGTAGCATATGTTCTTTCTCTAACTTCATTTTATACATCTTAAAATTTTAGGATGTTTCTTTTACTTAAAGTCTGCTATGTATTATAGTAGTCTGTGCTTAAAGTGAAGCATCATTCAGTGCTTGTTGGATTTACTTAGAGTTGCATTACACATAAACCAAAATATTATTTGGCTTTAACAATCAGAACTGGAGGAATATTGTGTGACAATAATTCAATCATTGGTTTAATCTTCTTTAACTTTCTTGCTTATACTGACAAAAAAACCCCACTTATAGTGTTGTCTATTAAATGCTGAAATCATTATTGTGTTGAATAGAAAATTGAGAAATATAGCATATCACAATTACCATAATTCTCTGTATTATCGATATTGATTAAAAACATTTTGCAAAATATTCACCAAGCATACATACAACTTAAAAAGAAATGTTATGTATATAATGTTGTAGTTCCGTTGTTGTCCTAAAGGAGACTTCAGAAGAGGTGAAATTATCTACATAGGTTAATATATAGTTTATCTGCTTTATGATTTACACTGAACATACCTTTACTTTGGTTAGCCCATATTTTGTGTTTTCATTAATTATCACTTAGATATACAATGGGAAATTTATGACATTTTTTCAGACTTAAACTACTTTGGTAATCTAACTTTGTATTTGAAACAGAAAGTGTTATTTTTAGGACATGGTTTAATCTTGATATCTATTTATATGAATTATTTTCTAAATTGTTATTCTCATATATTCCTCTATAATTTTTGCTTCTCATGTATCTTTCATAAACAATTTTTAAAATAAAGGAAATGTTTTAGAATGTGAATTGATTGAATTCTTTCAATCATGAGTAAATTTTACATATTTATTCAGTATTTCTAAACTTTCCCCCAATAGCTTTAATTTCAGAGTGCATAAACATTGCATACACATATATCCTGTGCTCTTTCATGGTGATTATATCTTATTGAACCTTTTTCATCTGATACTTCTACTTGATTAATCCCATGGTAGTTTGCTTTTCTTACCTAATTTCTAATTGTGTTTGTTTCTCATCAATATTCTCGATCCATCTTTGTCATTATAGTTCCATTTGAGTCCCCTAGAGTTTGATTGCTTCCCATATTCATTAGTACCTAATTTCTTCTATTGTTACACATAGTTCAGGCATTTTTACACTTCTTAATACTTGTGAAACTAATATTAAGTAATTTTATGATGAAAATTAAAAAAATATGCAATTCTTTTAAATAGCTATCTACCATCTTGTAAATTATAGGCAAACATGTCATACGCTTGCATTGATAGGATGGAATAATTATGTAAGATATAGGCCCATTTAAATTTGGGTGAAAGATGGTAGTTTTATATAGAAAGGTTTTAAAATTTCTATAAATGTGTATATTTTCCCTAACAATGTCAGGTTCTTAATTTTAAATAATTAGGAATATGTGCTTTTTCAATAGTCTCATTTCATTTTATCTGTAAAATGTCTCTTTCCTACTAGTTCCCATCCAACCCATGCTTCTGCTTGATATTTCATTAGACAAAGATTATACAAAGTAATGGATGTAGTAAATGTGAATAAATATGATTATTTTTCACCAAACCCTCAATTTCTAAAATAAAAGGTGAAGGAAATTATATTAAACTTCTAATAAAACCATTAGTTGATTTTACTGCTACTCTATGTATTTATTTTTAATTCCAAAGTGTTTCAACACATTATGTGGAACAATTTTCACTCATGTAGAAAACTATGCAGGCATTTAATAAAAACACATTAAACTTGAAAATTTTAAGTGAAAAGTAACGTGATCTAAAGCAAGATGACAGCATTTGATCTCTTGAGAATGCAGGGATGTGAAATTAAAACCAAAGAGCTAATTTTAAGAAATGTAAGTTCATGGATTTTATTTTATTTATTTTTAATTTTTATTTGTTATGGGAGCATAATGTTGGGGACCGTCCCTGGGTCAGATTGGGCGAGACTCAAAGTCAGCATAATGGGAGCACATTGCTTGTTCCCAAATTTAGCAGGATGTGACTTGTTGATCAGCGTAAGAACTATTCCTTCGGGCAAATAGCCAAGAGCCTGTGGTCTTGTAAATAAGCCCAGGTGTCTTGTTGTCCTGCACATGGGACCACACGTGGGCTCGAGGATGAATTGTTCTGGGCAGGGTTCGCTTAACAGACAAAGTTGTTTGTCCAGGTGCACAATAATGGCCCAAGCAATGTTTGCACATAAACAAGAGCTGCCCAGCCCCACAGCAATGGAAGTCTGGAGGCCATGAGAAAAACATGTTGTTCCCATGAATGCCGCTGGGCCCTTAAGATGGCTGGTTAGCCAGAGATGGGTAAGATTCCTCAGGGAGGAACAACCTAAGACAGGCACAGCCGCGGGGGGGCCAGCAAAGAGGAACTGGGGGATAGAAACTACCCCCCGTGGCTGCCTTGTTCCCCATGCATATCTCGGTCTGTAATTTGGGCCTGGCACCTTAAGCATTGCAAATTGCCAAGGACCTATGGTTTCGCATGCGAGCCAAGGTTGTCCGTTATCCTGCAAACGGTATCAGACGTTGAAGGGCATCTCTTGTGCTATGTCTAGAGGAACAGGTACTGTTGACCCGTGGGAAGTCACATACCAGAAAGTAGCTGGGAAAGTAGCTGCGGGATGCTCACCAACTTTAACAGTATAAAAATAAAATGACTGGTGCTTACAGCGCTGCAGTCTTGTACCGTCTCTTGTGTCTGTGTGTTTCTTTTTGGGGCTGCAGTCTTGTCTTTCGTGTTTGTGTGTGTTTTTGTCTGTGTCTTTCTGTGTTCACCCCCCATCCTGCAATCAGGCCATGGCAACATAATAGTTGTATATCTTTGTAGGGTATATGTGATGTTTTGATACAGGCATACAGTGTGAATTCATCAAATCAGGGTAATTGGAGTAGCCATCACCTCAGTCATTTAACATTTCTTTGTGTTAGGAACATTCCAATTGTACTCTTTTAGTTATTTTAAAGTACACCCTAACTTATTGTTTATAATCACTCTGTTGTGCTATCAAATATTATTCATTCTATGTATTTAACTATATTTTTGCACCCATTAGCCATCCCTACTTTATCCCTCCTTTACTGCTACCCCTCCCAGCCTCTGCTAACCATCATTCTACTCTCTATCTCTATGAGATCAATTATTTTTAATATTTAACTCCCACATATGAGTGAGCACATGTGAGATTTGTCTTTCTGTGCTTGGCTTACTTTAGTTAACAATGTTCTCCGGTTCTATCCACATTGTTGCAAATGGCAAGATTTTATTCTTTTTTGTGACTATACTCCATTGTGTGTATTTGGGTCTTCTCTCTTTTTTCTTAGTTAATCTGGTTAAAAGTGTGTTTGTTTTGTTTATTTTTTTTAAAAAAACAACTTTTTGTTTTGTTGATCTTTTGTATTTTGTGGGAGTTTCAATTTCATTTATTTCTGCTCTGATCTTTATTATTTCTTCTACTAATATTCAGATACATGATTAGGTTGTTTATTTGAAGGTTTTCTACTTTTTGATGTAGGTATTTATTATTATAAACTTTCCTCTTATTACCAATTTTGCTGTATTCCATAGGTTTTGATATACTGAATTTTCATTTTTATTCGTTTTGAGAAATTTTTAAATTTATTTCTTAATCTCTTGATTGACCCACTAGTCATTCAGGAGCATATTGCTCATTTTTTATGTGCTTGTATGTTTTCCAGTGTTCTTCTTGTTACTGATTTTAGTTTTATTACAGTGTGGTTAAATAGTTGGTATGATTTCAAATTTTTTTGAGTTTTTTGAGACTTGTTTTGTGGCCAAACATATGTTCTATCCTTGAGAATGATCCATGAGCTGAGAAGAACATGAATTCTACACCTGTTGGTTAAAATGTTTTGTAAATATCTGTTAGGTCCATTTGGTCTATAGTGCAGATTGAGTCCAATGTTTCACTGTTGCTTTTCTGTTGGATGCTCTGTCCAATGCTCAAAGTGGAGTATTGAGGTCTCCACAGATTATTGTATTGGGATCTATCTCTCTCTTTAGCTTTGATAATATTTACCTTATATATCTGGATGCTCTGGATGCATATGTATATTTTGATTTTGTTATATCCTTTTGCTACATTGACACTTTTATCATTATATAATGACCTTCTTTGTCTCTTTGTATAATTTTTGTCTTGAAATCTATTTTATCTCATAGAAATATAGTTATTTCTGCTCTTTTTTGTTTTCCATTTGCCTGGAGTATCTTTTCCCATCCCTTTATTTCCAGTCTATGTGTGTCTTTATAGGTGAATGGAGTTTCTTGTAGACAATGTATTTGGCTCTTGTTTTTGTAATCCATTCAGTCACTCTATATCTTCTGATTAGAGACTTTAGTTAATTCACATTCAATCTTATTATTAATAGCTGAGGACTTACTACTGCTGTGTTGTTATTTGATTTCTGGTTGTTTTATGGTCCTCTCTTTCTTCCTTCCTGTCTTCCTTTGTTAAAAGGGATTTTCTCTGGTAGTGTGTTTTCATTTCTTGCTTTTTATTTTTTGTGGATCTGTTGTAAGTTTTTCTGATTTGAGATTACCATGAGGCTTGCAAAAACATTTTATAACCAGTTATTTTAAATATATGACAACTCTGCTTACAAACAAATAAACAAGCAAAGAGAAATTTAACAGAAATTCTACCCTTAAACTCCATTTCCTCCACTTTTTAACTTTTTGTTGTTTCCATCCATATCTTTTTATACTATCTATCTCTCAAAAAGTTGTTGTTATTTTTGATAGGTTTGTCATTTAGTCTTCCTACTCAAGATATAAGTGATTCATACACCACACATACAGCAATGGAATATTCTGTATTTGTGTCTTCCTTGTTACCAGTGAGTTGTAAATCTCCAGAAGATTACTTATTATTCATTAATGTCCTTTTCTTTCAAATTGAAGAACTCCTTTTAACATTTCTTATAGGACAGGTCTGGTGTTGATGAAATCTCTCAGCTTTTATTTGGAAAAGTCTTTATTTCTCCTTCATGTTTGAAGGATATTTTTGCAAGATACAATATTCTAGGGTTAAGACTTTTTCCTCCAGCACTTTGAATATGTCATGGCACTCTCCTAGCTTATGAAGTTTCCACTGAAAAGTCTGCTGCCAGATGTACTGGAGGTCCTGTATATCTTATTTTCTTTTCTTGCTTCCGTAAAGACCTTTTCTTAATCCATGACTTTTGGGAACTTGATTATTAAATGTCTTGAGGTAACCTTGTTTGGGTTAAATCTGCTTGGTGTTCTATGACCTTCTTGTATCTGAATATTGATATCTTTCTTTAGGTTTGGAAAATTCTCCATTATTATTTCTTTGAATAAAATTTCTACCCCAGTCTCTCTCTCTACCTCCTTTTAAGGCCAATAACTCTCAGATTTGCTCTTTTGAGACTATTTTCTAGATCTTGTAGGCATACTTCATTTTTATTTATTCTTTTTTCTGTTCTGACTGTGTGTTTTCAAATAGCCTGTCTTCAAGCTCACTAATTCTTTCTTCTGCTTGGTCAATTCCGCTGTTGAGTGACTCTGATACATTTCTCAGTTTGTCAATTGAATTCTTAAGCTTTAGAGTTTCTGCTTGATCTTTGATTGCTGGATGCTTCAGTTCAGTCATCTTGCTCCTCCCTACAGGTTCATGGACTTTAAATGATGTGTCATGTATTAATAACAATGAAATAACCGTGCAAAACAAATAAAAAATACAGCTCAGTTAAACTCCTTTGATTAAAAATTCTGATTAGTATGTCGGAATTAAAAATAAAAAGAAAACACTAAAATAAAGGCATAAAATTTGATATGAACATTTAAAACATTTGTATTCATAAACAATATTATGGTAAAGAGATATGTGATAAGAAACCAAAATGAATCAGGGACATAAGATACACAATGAAAAATATGTAGTCATTGCAGGCACATTTTCAGTAGGATTTGATGTTAGGCATCTGACTAAATGAACTGAAACTCTTCCTAGACACATGTTGTAAAACAAGTTAATCTACAAGTAATTTAATTTACGTATGTGAAAAACCTCAGCAGTGCTCTGTGTGGCATTAGGTGTCTTAGTCATATCACAAAAGCAATTAGATAATATTGGAAACCAGCTGTGCATCAAGTAGATTGCTTTACCTAAGTGATAAAAATCTTGTAGAGTGTGAACAATCCTGGGTATAAAATGTAACATTTTAATGAACAACATAAAAGACCAATACAATGAGCAAGAGAAATGGCACATTTGCCTGGGACATGTGCTAGTGGAGGAGGGGAAAAAGAAAGTGAGAAATATTTACACTGGATTGTAAAAAACTATTCATTTATACTGACCTTTAATCAAAATGATTTCTACATCATTTAATTAACTTATCAAATATGTGATCTCAATTTATAGTTTACCTAGTTTGGGCAAATTCTGAAAGAGGGCCTACATGATGTTATAAGAATTTATTCTTTGCTATATAAGGTTTAGAGGAAAGTAGGTGAGAAAACTATAAGGAAGGAATTAAGGAGGAGGCCAACATGAAGATTAAGAGAGAATTATGTTATTCTGGTGGACACTCCTGACTAAGAAAAGGCAAGTTCAGACAGCTCATATTGGAGCTGTCTTAAACTGCCATATTGGAGTCACTGAATAAATGTTGGATGAATGAATGAATGGATTGAAAATCTAACCTGAGTGTAAATAAGTCAATGAAGAGAAAAAGAATAATCACTAATAAGGGCCACAAAGCTCTCTCAATATTATTAATAAGAACAATTTATTTTACTTACTGTCTTAATTTTTAATTTTTTATTTCAAATATTATGGGGATACAAATGCTTTGGTCACATAAATTGCCTTTGCACCACCCAAGTCAGAGCTACAAGTGTGCTAATACCCCAGACAGTGCACACTGACTGCATCTATAAGGTGTGAGTTTACTCATCCCCTGCTTCCCCCTCCACCTGCCTGACACCTGATGAATGTTACTTCCATATGTGCACATAGCTGTTCATCAATTAGTATCAGTTTGATGGGGAGTATGTGTGGTGCTTGTTTTTACATACTTCACTTAGAAGAGTGGGCTCCAGCTCCATCCAGGATAAAACAAGAGCTAGTTCACCATTTTCTTTTATGGCTGAGTATACCCCATGGTATACATATACCATATTTTGTTAATCCACTCATGTATTGATGGGCACTTGGGTTGTTTCCACATCTTTGCAATTGTGAATTGTGCTGTTATAAACATTCAAGCACAGATATCTTTATTATAGAATGCCTTGTTTTCTTTGGGTAAATACTCACTAGTGAGATTGCTAGATCAAGTTATAGTCTACTTGTAGCTCTTTGAGGTATCTCCATATTACTTTCTATAGAGGAGTACTAATTTGCAGCCCCACCAGCAGTGTATGAGTGTTCCTATCTCTCCACATCCATGCCAACATTTGTTGTTTTGGGACTTTTTGATAAAAGCCATTCTCACTGGAGTTAAATGATATCTCATTGTGGTTTTGATTTGCATTTCCCTGATGATTAGAGATGTTGAGCAATTTTTCATATGTTTGTTGGCCATTAGTCTGTCCTGTTTTGAAAAGTTTCTGTTCATGTCCTTTGCCCACTTTTTAATGGGGTTGTTTGATTTTTTTCTTGTTAATTTTCCTGAGTTCTATATAGATTCTAGTTATTAACCTTTTATGTAGATGTGTAGCATGCAAATATTTTCTCTCATTCTGTAGGTTGTCTATTTGCTCTAATGATAGTTTCATTGGCTGTGCGCAGAAGCTTTTTAATTTGTTCAGGGCCCATTTATTTATTTTTGTTGTTGCTGTGATTGCTTTTAGGGTCTTCTTCAGAAATTCTTTGCCTAGGCCAATGTCTATAACAATTTTTCCAACATTTTCTTCTAAAATTCTTATGGTTTCATGTGTGACTTTTAACATCTACCAAGATTACTAAAAGATTTTACTTTTTAAATAGTACCAAACTTTGTTAGAATACAAGAACACAACTGCAAACTGTATTTGATTACAGGAATCACATATCCAAGGAAGTTAAGAGTATTATTTCCCATTCTAAATTATTTATAATTTACAGTTATTGAGCTACAGTTATTGAGCATTTATTATGTGCCAAGCCAATTGCAAATCATATTTTAAGTTATTTTATTAATTAAATCAACTGTTTTAAGATTTTAAATTAAATTTTAATGATAACATTTAAGACATGACATTTTAATGCTGCCATATGACCCTATGAATTATTTAGCATACTTATTGTTTTCAAAGTTCCTTCAAAATATATGTGTGAGAAGATATTAATAAGAATATTTAATAGCTTAATGATTGAATAGACCAGATGACAAAAATTAATGTTTCCATTACAACCAAATTCATATTAATTTAACCTTGTCAATAGTTGAAATATAATTCTTATTAGAATAATGTAGTTGTCATTATGGAATTTCTTAAAAGGAACCAAAGTTTTAAATAATTGGCCCAGAAATAACTTGTAAATGAAAAAGGAAGGAAGTATATTAAAAATAAGAATGTGTCATAGTGTTTATTCTTCCTAAAATATTATTGGTCTCCCAAGACACACAGCCACACAATCATCCATCCTTTTTGTTTTTTACTGAATCGTTTCATTCCACAATGATGTGAATGTGCAGCAGGTGAGAAAGTGACATAAAACGTAAAAAGTACCTAAAAACATGCTCAATATACTTCCTACAATAATTGTGCAAGTATTTTAGTTGTGGTTGTAAAATTTAATGTAAAACTTACTGATAGAAACAGTGTGGATATGTTCATGATTGTGTTGTAAAGGTGCTGAAAGGAAGATAAATGGTAAAAATTGTTCTAGATTCTAGTTTTTCTTTTTTTCTCACCATTATAATGATAATCATATTGATCATTTCATATATTGGTTTTTATATTACTTTTCTTTTCATCTCTGATGTTATTGCTCTCTTATGGAAAAAAGTTTCTTACTTCTATTCCTCCATTCTAACAACCAATGGAATACACAAAGAAAATCTTGCATCAGTGTTATAAATTAGGGACACCTGTCGATTACATGCTGAAACACTTGTAATAGATCTGGAGCAGAGCTGACCAAATAGAAGGAATCATTTTGGGCCAACTTGCAGCTCTTTCTCTTTCTCTGGAGTAGGGAGATAGTATCCTCAGAAAGTAATATTAGGAAATCTATAACAATAACTATATCACATCAGTGAATCCAAGGAGAAAAACATTTACAATTGATATGGTTTATCATCTAATTTTATATTATTTAAAAAGTAACAAAGTAATAAAATTTTCTTACCATGTTTAGAAACTTATACTTAATAACTTAATTAGAAATACCAGATTTTATATTTAATTTAGTACCATAAAAAGTCCTGGGTAGTTCTGGAGATCTTAGCCAATGGAAAAAAATAGGAAAAATTCTACATTTACAAATTTTGAATAATTTTATAATTTATGAGTTAAAATTATGGAAAAGCTAAAAGAAACAAAATTATTTCTGGATTTTATGACTGCATTTTGAGAGACTTAAGAAACAGAAAGAAAAATTTCTCTTAAGAGCATTCAGTACATTGACAAAAATATTACCCTTTATATAAAGAAGTAACCAGTTAGAAAAGTTGAAAGTAAAATATATCATTCAGAAAGTAACATCACATTATAAACTGTCTAGGAATTCACTTTCAATACACAAGACTCATTAACTTTAATTGTGAGATGCTTTTTAAAAATTTCAAGTGAAGTAACCTGTAAGTTACCTGTAAAGAATGACTCAATATTTAATGATGTTGAATCTCTCCAAACACACACACATACACACACACACACACAGAGAAACACACACACATGTACCCACGGGCAAGCAGCTCTGGCTTTGTCTGGTTCTGATATTCATTCATTTCACTTACTGCAGTTTAGTCAAATATCAGCCTCTCAACAACACAATTCAACTTTCACTCACCATTTTATATTATCTGCGAGTAATTGCATAAAGTACAAACTTTGCTGCAAGCTCTATAGTCCACACATCACTAGGTTACAGAACAGATGCACATCGCAGTCACTGACCAGTCAAGTCACTTCTTTGAACACCTGTCAGTGACGGGTCACTGCTCCTCCATTACTCAGGTCACTCTCAGACAGCAAAGTGTACAGTTGTGTTGCCTTCTTGTTTCCCAGTGATAAATCTATGCGACATTTTACAAAAATGGGTAATTGAAAAGAGGGCATTGGCCAAAAATGATAAAAGTGCAGCAAATAAATGAAAAATGACAAGGCTGGAAGTGAAACAAAAATAGAATGCAAATGAAGTTACAGAAAAAGTAGCCGCTGTGAGAATGTTGAAAATACAGGCAGAGGCACTTAGTAAGGGCAAATTTACTGACATCAATGAGGCAAGGATGAAGACGTCCCAGAGGAACTGATGCCGATTAAAAAATTCACATTAGAGGAACTCTCAGAGATATTTCATAATAAAAGCTACAGAATAAAATGTCTGGAAGCTGATTCAAACTAAAATAGAAGTATTTCTATTAGCTAAGGCATAGAAAGGATGCTTGCTTGTATTGTCACTTACATGAAAAATAGAAGCAAAGTCTATCCAAACTACTCTTGAAAAGTTTTTTTAATAAAGCAATTAAACACTGTAATGTTTCTTAAGTTTTAAATTACAATGTACTAAATAAATATATGGTTTACAATATTTTAAAGTAATTATTCATTTATAAGGCTATACATTTATAACTATTAGTAATCAAGTTTTTAATGTTTTGACAAAAACTATTAAATGGCATGGAGAAAACAATCACAATTTTCTTATTGACAGAGGCATTGACTACCTAAGTAGCATCCAGGCCCTGACTAAACTGTTATGTCTGTCTCGATGTTCCCTGGTCCTTGATTCCTAGCATCAAGAGTGAGAACTGGTTGAGTTGAGCCAATGATGGAGCGATCACAAATACAAACAGTTTATTACAGAAAAGAGAAATTATACAAAGTGACAGAAAAGAAGGAAGCCACTCAAAGTGTAAATATGTTCCAGAGAGAGGAATGGGTCAATCTCCACGAGTGGAGAAAAACATTGAGGACTCCCTGGTGGTTTCTTTTTATTGGCCTGGCCTTGGGGCAGGCTTACAGGAGCTGTGGGATGTTACCAAATGATTATTAGGTGTTCTGCATTTTCCTGCAGTCACTTACCCTGATTGGTCCCTGACTTTTTCACCCCCAGGAACCACTCTCCTGGCCTACACCTACCACATGTAGATTTGACTCCTACCTAACATAAATCAGTCAAAATATTCTGTAACAAAGAGTATAATAAACTTTCAATCAAATCAAAACATTTTTAAAAAAGATATGATAAATTGGGTTGTTTCCAACTCTTTGCAATTATGAATTGTGCTGCTATAAACATTAGATTGCAGATGTCTTTTTTATAGAATGTCTTTTGTTCTTTTGGGTAGGTGCCCAGTAATGGGATTGCTGGATCAAGTGGTAGTTCTGCTTGTAGCTCTTTGAGGTATCTCCATATTATTTTCCATAGAGATTGTACTAATTTGCAGTCCCACCAGCAGTGTATGAGTATTCCTATATCTAGCACCTCTTATAGGGAGCACGTGTGGGCAGAACCAAGAGGAGAATACAGGGTGGGTCCCCCCTATGGCATACTCACAGAGCATCCCTCCCCTGACAGGAAGGCTGCTTTCTCATTCCAGGGCAGGATCTTGGGGGAAAAGTACCCCTGCTCACAGTGCAATCATGGAGGAGTTTAGCTAGTTTGAGCTCCTGCCTGTCAGCAGTCATTGGAGGAAGACCATGAAGCAGGGAATGGGGGAGAAGAGCAAGACCCACTCCTGACAGCCAGATTGTGAATCTCAGATGACCCTGTCTTCACAAGCAGACTTTCTGGGGCCACTTAAGCCCCTCCCTGGCACCTTTCCCAAAGAAGCTGGGAGGGGACTTTTGATCCCTGCCAAAAAAGCTTCATTGTCAGCCTTTGTGGAGCCTTAGGGAAGACTCACCCAACCAAGCCCCCCTTAATCTCACTCCGCCACCTGCTCTATTCTCTGCTATGGCAGAGAATAGAGACACATCTGGAAGTTCCAGGACCCTACCCATCACCTGGGGCATTTGAGTGCTTCTCCTGAGGGACTAGAGCCAGTCACTAGTCTCAAAAACAACACTGCAGCTTGTGCTTTCTGGCAAGTGCCACCTACTGACAGGGAGGTCAATCTGTACAGCCCTTTACAACATCTATTGACTCAATCATACAGGGTGTGGTGATTCTCACCCACAAGTGCCACCTACTGTCCCAGAGATTAAACTGGACATGCCAATACAATTCACACTGTTGAGAAGACTACAGGGCTGGGGAAAGAAAAAAGATTTCAAAGACCTTCATTCTCTCTTATCAAAGAGAGACAGGGAATCTGCCCACTCACATAGCTCACTATTACAAGCAAATAGCAACTGAGAAAACTACCACATAAGGATATCCATTGCCAAGGCATTCATCCAGAACCTAGATCACCATCAAAGAACCCACAAGGAAACCAAAAGCTTCTTACCCAACATATGCTACAAACACACCAATATATGTGATTAGGGGGAAAGCCCTATATAAACAAAAGAAAATCCAAAAATAAGAAGCAATAGCTGTTTTAGATAAGAAGGAATCAGCAAAAGAACTCAGGAAGTATGAAAAATCAGAGCAAAAGGAAACCCCCAAAAGGGAACATCAGCTCTCTAGCAATGAATACCAACCAAAATGAAAACATTAAAATGACAGATGGAGAATTCCAAATATGATTGGTAAGGAAGCAAATCAAATTCAAAGCCAGTAAAAAAGAAAAGAAAAGAAAAGAAATAACTGAGGTCAGAGCAGAACTAAATGAAATAGAAAACAAGAAAATAATACAGAAAATCAAATCAATGATACAAAAAGTTGGTTCTTTGAAAAGATAATCAAAATTTATAGAACTCTTGCTAGATTAACCAGGAACAGAAAAGAGAGGACTCAAACAAGCTCAATCAGAAATGAAAAAGGAGACATTACAACTGATACCACAGAAGTACAATATATTCTCTGTGACTACTTTGAAAATCTCTATGCACATAAACTTGAAAACATAGGAAAAATGGGCAATTCCTAGAAACATGCAACATTCCAAGGCTCCATCAGGAGGAAATAGAACTCCTAAACCCACCAATAATGAGCAATGAGATTGAAGCAGTAATAAAAAGTCTTCCAACAACAACAAAAAAGCCCTGGACCAGGTGGATTCACAGCCTAATTTTATCAAACTTACAAAGAAGAGTGGTACTCATACTGCAGAAATTACTCCATAACATTGAGAAGGAGGGATAGCATGTGCATTGTCAACCTTCTCTGTGTAATGGTATTTTTCAAATGTGACTGATGCCAAATTTCCCCATTTAGAAATACATAGGTCACTGTAGAGAAAAGATTCTTTTTTATTTTATTTTATTTTTTTATTTCAGCATATTATGGGGGTACAAATATT